>JAOWCC010001589.1:128786432-129386432 GCA_030867875.1 Actinernus sp. WN-2022
GTAAAATTCGATCTAAAAAGTGACCCGAATGAACAGATCTTGGTAAACAAATACTATGGAAAGATAGGTAATGTATTTAAGTACAATGTACGTAGACATAAAGTTTATACTATAATTTCAGAGCTGAAATTACAGATACAACCACAGGCAGCCCAAACTCGACATATATTTCCCGCCTTTTGGGTTACCTGTGGTATGTTTCATAAGCGATCTCGGAAGAGTTTACATAATTGCTCCTTGTGAATTCTCTTTTCCGATTCCTACGAAATAAATCTTCAATAATAAAAGATTGATACTTAATGAAGTTTTGTGAGTGATTTTGGGGTGATTTGGGGACTTCTAAAGCAGTTTATTAGGCCTCGAGGTTTTGACCGTTGGCCGCGTGTCTACCTCATAGCTGTTCCACTATCGGGGACCGGATCTGAATTTTTTTTCGACAAAGACAACAAAGAAAATGAAATCATTGTTTAATTGACAAACTCTGACTCAAGCGATTCACAGGAAACACCGACGGTGAAAACCATGCACCTTCAACCGGTCAGGGATGAAAACAACCATTTCTACCGGCTCGATCGTTCTTGGTTTCCGTTATGTACTTTATAATAAACGTAATGGTTTGAAATTGAATACGTTAGCTTATGTTGTTGGTATATAAAGTATGTAACAGCGTTCGACCAACTCAGCAGCTGGGTCGGCCTGTTATTAACTGCAGGCACCAATCGGCCCGTCTTTTCCAACTATTAATAGAATCGCATAGCCAAAGCTGAATCGCACGGTGCATTTGCGAAACCAGACGCTGATTGGCTGAGACGAAGTGGTGATTCAGAGTGGAATCACCACTGTAGCTACGCGCTAGCTATTTATAACTTAGCAAAATATCAACAAAAGTACTAAATCTTCAAGTAATTCATCGGACTATGCGATTCGAGTCGTCGAAGCGACTCGGGCGATATCGGTTTTCTCGTGCAATTTAACGTGGAATTACCTCGTCAGGCATGTGATTTTCCTATAATATCACGCAGTCGGTCAAAGTTCACGGAGCAAAGCAAAACAACATAGTTTATAGGTTTAAACATAAACAATTTACCTCTGAATTTGGCAGGTTCACTCTAACTTTCAAGCCAGGCCTCTACAAATGCACAATCCTTATCCTGGAAGTCCTCGAAGACACGTACGTTCGCCATTTCGACGCGAGCGATGCGAATTGCAAATGCAAAATATTTTGTGGTGTGTTAAAAAAAATACATCTCTGTCTACAAACACCGATCAAATGCCCCACCCGCTACCCCCACTGTTTGTCAAATGCCCGCCCCTGAGGGTCTAGATACTCGTCAAATTCCCCACCCTCGGGAGCAAGCCTCTGATCAAATGCCCGGGGGTGGCCCGGAGAGGTCATGCACGGGTTTGGAATTGACTGATACATTACAATGTACGTTTGATATTCTTCAAAAAAACATTTTCCTAAACTCAAGCTTCGAAATTGGGGGTGCGGCTTATCCGTGAGTGAATACGGATATGAATATTATCTAGGTGGCACCAAAAATCGGCAGCATTTCACTTTCCACAGCAAAACCTAGACTAATTAATAAGCTTGACCTTCATTCCCAAAACTGTAGTCTGCTCATTATGTTATCCTACATAAAAGGGTAACTAATCGATCCTGAGGTCATGCCTTCCCGATCGCACGACTAAGCATAACTGTCAATGGTTTTATATCGAATCACGAAGCCGCCTGCATGAATGTTGATATACCCACGAGCTGCCTCATCCCCATGCATCTGTTGAAGCTGTCTGTCTGACAGACAGGACAAAGTTTCAGACGCACACTCTGATGCACAAACAGACACCTGGATCACAGAGACGATGCAGTAGAGTTTGACTAATGGTCGTGTGTTGTGGGTCGTGGGTACATGCCGTGTGTCGTGGGTACATGTCGTGTGTCGTGGGTACAAGTCGTGGGTGTGGGTACAAGTCGTGGGTGTGGGTACAAGTCGTGGGTGTGGGTACAAGTCGTGGGTGTGGGTACAAGTCGTGGGTAGCGTTTTTGTCTTTATTGCCAATTACTGCCAATATTTAAATCTATTTTTATTTTATTAAATTCTGTACTGAATATATGCGGCCGGTTTAAGCGAAAAAGGTAGTTGCAAAGAAAACATGCCCGGATTTCGACCATACTTAATTCTTAGTTTAGTGCATCCCCCACGAGGGGTGACTTTGATTTTTTCCCAATGGCAATGGCCCGGTCACGTGATCCCGGCCAAATAAATTATTTGGGTTTTAATTTACAAGAGCCCATCTGGGCTTTCACTCGGGCCACATGAGATTGAAGATGAAATTACACTTTCATTTGAAATCCTCTAGTAATAACCGAAGGGAAGAATTATTAGCTGAATTTAGCAGTCTTTAGGAGTGGCCGGTAGCGCGGTGACATGCATTCTCTGCTCCCCTAGTATATATATATATGTAATTTAATATTTTTGTTTTTCTCGTGTATGTCAAAATTAAAGAAGTTGACCTCTACTTTAATATTCATGTTCATGTTACGCACGCTTATAGCAGAGCGCGGTAATTACGTCACAAGTCTAGACCCCCCGCCAAGACTCAGACAAACAAACCGCTTTTCTTGTATCACCTTACAAGAATTGACTAGCACTTCAGTTCGTCCTCTGTCTATTCTACCAGAAATGACTGCTTTCCTGGACCATATTTTGAAAGGGAACCTGATGATTATACTGTCGAACAGCTTAAACTTTGGCTGAAATACAGAGGATTGAAACAAAGCGACAAACGTTGATCTTGTCAAGCGAGTTCGTCCTCTGTCTATTCTACCAGAAATGACTGCTTTCCTGGACCATATTTTGAAAGGGAACCTGATGATTATACTGTCGAACAGCTTAAACTTTGGCTGAAATACAGAGGATTGAAACAAAGCGACAAACGTTGATCTTGTCAAGCGAGTTTTGCATCTTCGATGGCCAACCAACGAGACATGCTTACTATATAGACTGTCAAGTCCTATTTAAACTGTATCCCAAACTCATCTTTTCCCATGCAATATCGTTGTAAGACTTCACCTAAACATTGAAAAGTTACAAAGGTCAGGTTTTCCTGTATTAAGGCAAAAACAAAAGAATGTAGCCGCATGCCGAGTGCAATTATCTTCTTCAATAAAACTCATCGGAGACCAAAGCTGTTATGGCTGGAAGAGCATATACATTAAAACTATGAACTGATAGCATCCTAAAATTCGGCAATCTTGCTTATGTTGGTGTGCTCTTTCAAACCATTATGTTATTGTTTGCATTTATCGAGTTTTCAAATTTAATACCTGCAGCTCCGAAAGAAATTAACTTCATTTGTGCTCAGAAAATAAATCAAAGCATTGTAGATGTAGGCTTTGCTTCCAAAATTTATTTAGAATCCACTGATAAATTCAAGTAAACTTAATGGTTGAATAGTAGTTCCTTCTCATTGTTTACTGGTGGATACATAGTCAGGGTTTCAGTACTTTATAGCCACTTACGTTTCATTGCCAGACCTAGTCTCGTTGTTCTGTGCTTTTAAGGTCTCTTGTACAAACATTTATCCAATGCTGACATTTCTCACTGAATTTGCTGTAAAGGTTTTGGAACAGAAAAGCTCCTCCTGTGAGTGATCAAAAAGGCCGAGAAAAGATGAGAAACCTGATCTACTAGCGGTGTACTGAACGATGATGCTTCATTCTCCGAGACATATCTCTTTGAGCGCCGGATTCACTCTTACATCTCCCCCAGCAACAATGCTTGGTATAGTCACCATTACTGATGACTAGGAATCTTACTGAAGCAGCTGAAGGCATTGATTCTTTTTTTTTATCGAAAAAAATACGAATTCGGTCCTAATTTAGTCTGCTGTTCTGCAGGTTCAGAGTACTAATAGATGAGTGTCTCAAATTTATGTTTATATTTGTCCCATATTATAAGTTGTATCCTGTCCACCTATGATGGAGCTATCACTGTATTTCTCTACTGTTCTTTCTACCCTGCGGCTCTTTGATCGCGTCCATATCGGTATTTGTTGGACTAAAGATTATTAACTGAAATTCCCGTTTTGTTTATCTCTATTTAAAAGCTTTTACCCTCCTTCCCAAAACTGCTCATTATATTACAGAACTATAAAGGGAACTGTTGGAAGCCTTTAATTTCTCGAACCAAAATCTCGGCCGTGAGAGGAGTCTTGTTTACCGTGAAAGTTGAATAACTGCTTCGGTCATCATATTCTGTGCCGAGTGAGTGTTTATTACCTGCGAAACGTACCTCCAACAAGAGCGCCAGTTGAAATATCCTGAGCCTGTTGGGAGTGTTGGAAGGCTTTCGCACGAGTGAACTTAAATAAAACATTAAACTGCTTACATTTGAGAGATGGGACTCCAAATTTGAGAGAAAATTCCTCGCGCAGTCGTCCACCATCTTGATTTACTGTATTTAATTATGTAAATACATTAACCTGGCGATTGTTGCGTGACCAGCACAGTGCAATCTGATTGGTTTGAATTTGACCTTTAACGCATGCGCAGAAGCAGTCTGACATGAAATAAAAATAATAAAAAAATAATGACTTGCATTTTAAGACTCGGCGCTGCCACAGGCAGCCCGAGTAACAAGACAAAGGTCACTTGCCAGTTGTATCCGTCTGTAGGCCACACCAGAGCTACATATTCCCCGAGGTTTTCTGATATTTAGAGTGCTCCTTCCAGCTCATCCATTTGTTCTTTGTCAAGGTAAGTTCATTTATTAACAATATTGTGAAGTATCCATGCATTTAAATCGAACCCGGGGGGGGGGGGGGGGGGGGGGGGGGGACTCTACCAAAAGTGGGGTAGGGGTGTGCCGCTGGGGCTCTGAAACCCTTACCCTGTTTAAGACAAAAAAAACTCAACTTTCCATTCCCTGTTCAAGACAAAGTGTTAACATTTTCTCTATAAGACAAATAACAAATTATCTATACTTGGATGTCAATGTTTATTGTGATCTTGTATAATGAGTGTCATAACTAAATAAGTCTTCATCAAGCACTAGACTAAATAACGGCACAAGACCAGATCGGATTTCCAGATATCTGCTTATTAGTCATAATTTGCCAGAACAGGCATGTAACCACAACTAAGGAGTATCACTAAGGAGGTATAAGTGTGGCCGTGTGAGATCTCAGGGGTCAAGCTTAATCCAGAGGGAAAACGTTAGTCTAACAGTTTAGGGGGATACCTAGATATAAAGAAAATAATTATCCTGTATTGGTCGCAATCAGGCATATAAAGTGTCACTAGACAAGGCAAATAAAGGATTGAATTGTTGGGCCGCTAAGATTATTTCATTTCTTTATATAAATACCATGATTACATGAATATACGGTTGCAAGTGGCGAGGGAGCCCAAATAGAAACCATTAGGCTTATGAGATCGATACTGAATGATACTGGCAATAGCTATATCTGGATGCAAGAAATAACGCTGACAAATTGGATACAATATGATATCATACAAAGATTACGCGACTCCCATGTTCAAGTGGCAAGCTGAAAAGAATCAAAGTATAGTAAGCTAATTACGTACGATAAGATTAAGGATACTTTCAACAAAGAAAGTTACTTGACAACTATAAAAAAAAACAGATAAAAGACACAAAGATTGAAAATTTATGTGACTGGTTGCTTGCAAATAAACTAACATTAATTTTTTTTTTTTTTCTAATTTTGTCATTTTCATCCATATCAAAAAAGAATTGATTATAAACCAAATCTTGAAGTCTTTGACCATAAAGCTAACACGTTTATAACTCTTGAACATAAAAATTACATAAAGAACCTTGACATACTTATTGACAGTAACCTCTCATGGACCTTCCATATTGACTATATTACCTTAAAGATTAGTAAAACGATTGGAATAATATCAAGATTAAGGCATTTTGTTCCCCTCCCCACCATCTAAATATTTATTGTTCTCTCATGTATCTATACATTTCTTATGGCTTCCCTGTTTGGGACCAGGCCGCCAAGACATAGTGAGCTCCAAAAGCGTGCTCTGCGTCTACTTTGTCTCATATAGAGAGCATGCCACACTTTATAGCCTCAACTATACTTCCAGTAAACTTGCTTTACTATAAAACCGTTTCTGTTTTAATGCAGGAAGTGAGTAGCTTCACAATCCCACACAATACTTTTATTCACTCTAGAACACTAAAAAATACAATAAGACAAGGTACTTGACAAGGTTAGTTAAATATTTTAAGTTCGGGAAAAAAAAGTTAATTGAAGTTTAGAGTCTAGAGGCTAGGTAAACCGTTAGGTTATCGAGCTAGCTTCTAGCCAAATGAAATTAAATCGATATTCTAGTTACAACTAAAGCAAGACAGAATTTATACATATTTGCACTACAAGTACAGGTGCTAATTAATTTGTTGATCATATTGGGGGTAGTTGGATTAATGTTTTTCTGCCAACAAATAAGGTTTAATCTTTTTTGAAAAGGAGAATGCACTGAGTTCTTTATATTCGTTTGAGAGCTTTTGCCAAAGATCAGTTGCTTGGGAGGAAATCATCTGGAGACCTGTATTTGTTCTGATGCGTGGTTTGTAAAAATTCAGGTTTGAGGCGTATCTTGTATTATAATTATGTACATTACTGGCGAGTTGGAAGAAAGTATGAAAGAAAGTATGAAAGACCTTTGGTAGCTGTTTGTTTTGCCAGAGATGAGCGAATGTTAGGGCATGGAGACGGTATACATTATTCACAGTTAGAATATCTAAGAGGTTAAGCAGGGGCAGAGCACTTTCTGTGTATTTCCCGTGCGTCAGGTAATGGCAAAGAATATTAATCTTAGAACGTGATTTTGTTTCACTTGTATTTTTTGTATATGCGTTTGATATGCGCTGCCCCATGCTAATATTGAATATGAAATGTAAGGATATATTGAAGTGTAATATATCTGCTTCAGTTGCTGTATAGATAAGTAATGTCTGAGTTTGCAGATAATACCAGTATTTCTTGAGATCCGTGAGCAGATATAGGAAATATGATATTTCCATGAGATTGAACTATCGATCAAGACACCTAAATATTTAATGTGATCTTTCCTTTCTAGTGAATGACTGGTACCATCTATGTTTGTTAGTTTGATATCAATATCCACTTCCTTTTTCCTTGGTGACTTTATAATCATAAAGTTTGTTTTCTTGAAGTTAATAGATACTTTGTTGATGTCACACCATTCTTTCAGTTTCTTTAATTCGTTGTTCATAGTGGATTCAAGTGCTTTAATGTTTTTAGAAGAGGCAAATACGTTGGTATCGTCTGCGAATATTCTAAAAGATAGCGCGTCGGAACAAATTGGCAAGGATCACCAAACATCTCAGAAATGTTTACACATTTAAAGATGGTGCACACATATAATACCAGGTCTGTATCAACTGGAAAATACTATGTCAAATACTATGTCAAATACTCTAGACTTAACCAACAGTGCGAGTCATTTTCACGAATTTGGAACAAATATGTGGAATGCAATTCCAGAAGATTTACGAAAACAATGCAAGAATTCCTTTAAAACAAAGATACACAATCCTTTTCCAAATGCTAGCGGATGAGGAAACTTGTGTTGACGTCCCACTTTGATTGCATGAAAATATTTCAGAGTATAAACCCAGAAATTAAAAACACAGACTGATCACCATGCATATTATATTGTGAGCATATATTATATTGTATAGGATAGACATGATATATGTGTACTTTCTCTCATTTCCATTCTTCTCCATTTTAACTTAAGTACTTTTCCTCTTGCATCTGTAAATCTTTCCAACTTTTAACACTACCCGCCTCGATTAGCTCTAGCTGCTTGTGTTTCCTCTCCAAGTGTAAAGTTACAGGAAAAATAAAATTGAAGTTGAAAAGAAATACCACATTACATGCACGTTGCAATCTTCTCATTTTATTTCTGTGTGTATTTTTGATGACTTCACGTCCAATTCAAGATATATCCGGTATATTACTATACGTCAACGAAGTGTTCTTCTTGTATTTTTAAATATAACTGATTCGTTCTAGACTGATTATTTGCGCTTCAAGATCTCATACAATTAGATTTTATCCTTCCCTAAACTTTCTCATCTCTTGGAAACACACTTCATTTGACAAAACAGTAACGTAAAGTTAAAACTCGCATGTCCTTTCTTGGTCACGAATCCATATCTTTTCACATTCTAGAAGTCCCGTGATACAGCAGGACGTCACGCCGCGGTAGTACGAAGTCACGCCACATCGTTCTGTCTGTCAGGTGATTTAGCAGGATATTGGTCGCCAGATGGCGGTGAGTAAATGTTAATAATTTTGCTGTTGTCCTCGGCGGTATCTTCTGTCACCTGGGAGAAAGCAGAAAAGAAATGTTTAACATAACTAAATTTCTCTTTCAAGTCTATCTCAATAGATCTTTCCCGCATTCGATCGAACAATGCACCAAGTCGAGGTTGGGGTAGACAAATATACAGTAAACGTATTGGTGCCGTCTGTTGTGACGTCATCATACAAATGTCCTATTTATTGGTTATTGAAGTGACATATCAACACGACTGTTTGCCGCACCAGGCCTATTGCCGCGTGCCAAGGCATCAGTACAGCGGTATTTCAACATCTAACACCAATCGCACTGTACCTTGACGATAATCTCGTCCTTGGCCTTGGCGGTCTTTATACTGGAAGAACCCGCCGTGCTTGGTATCGTAGATACGCTCGTTGTTCTCAACCAGGGTTCCAACCTGAAACGCAGGACAAGTCAGACGGTCAAGTCAGTAAACCGTTGAAAATGATGTATGATATGGGGAAATTTGCACTGAATCGAGCAGCCACACAAGCTAGATTTATCAGCGGAGAATCGGTTATTTTTCGAACTTGACGCGCAACACAGAGAAATAACAATTTAAAGTGCATATGAATTGAAAAATATGTTTTGATATATTTTAAGAGAAACTTATTTACAGTTATATAATCCCAAAAGAGTTTTTGGAAAGAAAACGAAATCGCGGCAAAACAGTTTTCCGTATTTGAACCCAAATTCATGCGAAAGATTTTATGGGACCTGGGACGCAATTGTGACGTCAGTTGATTTGCAGGCACTTTTGTTTACAGTGTGAAAAGCAAATCAACTGACGTCACAGGCTTAATTTACTTGCTTTGACCACGCGAAATTTGAACCAAAATTGTCGCATCATTTAGTCAGAACGTTACGGGCTAAAAGTGGGATAGAGTAAACTTTCGACAAGGAAAAAATATATTTCTATCTTAGTTAAAGATAGGTTGGCAAATTGGGATAAAAATAATAATTCATATACACTTTAAGGGTATTGTTTGCAGGGCCGTAGCATGCCCTGAAAAACTGGGGGGGGGGGGGGGGCACAAATTAATTTCGCAACCTAACCCCTGGGTTTCCGAGGGGGCCAGGTATCTTGTTTGTTTGTTTTTGGAAAACATTTGGGGGGCTCGAGCTCCCCCGGCCTCTAAGGGCGCTAAGGCCCTGGTTTGAGGAAAACAGAGTGGACGGTTTGAAGAGGAAACTGAGAGAAAATGAATAACCGATTTTCATCAGTTGGTGGTGTCTAGCGCGTCAGTCGAGTATGTTGAATATCATCTATCTTCTTTTTTGTTGTGGTAATGAGGATGCACGTTGAAACAGTAGTAAAACACTCGCTTATCACGGCTGTGGTCCCGGATTCGATTCCCGGCTTGGTACCGTACGAGTTAGGTTTGTTGTTGATTTCTTATCTGCATTCGGTTACAACACAATAATACAAGCTACAAAATACAATGATTAATAATACTGTTCAATACTAGCGATAGTTACTTGCGACGATTACAATAGAAATGATATACTTGGAGAAGTAACACTTAACATAACAGGAGAGTGTAGGCTAATTAACAATTAGACCTCTCGCCCTCATGGCCTACAAGTCAATAGCCCATGAGGCGCAGCCGAATGGGCTATTTAACTTGTAGCCCATGAGGGCGAGAGGTCTAATTGTTTTAGTATAAACTAACTAGTCGGACAGTAGAAAATATTATAAAGAAACAAATGAAGTTGAAAAAATAGACCTATAGTAGAGTAGCCAATCAGAATGCAGGATTTGTAATGCAGGGCTCGAAATTGCGCCCGATACAGGCGTAAATACGCCTAGATTTTTTCGTTTTACGCCTAACGTTTTCCACTTAGGCGTAAAATTACCAATAGACTTCTGACCACTCAGCTACTAATGCACAATTATTTACGCCTAAATCTTGGAGAATTACGCCTAAAAAAATTAAGCTGGGCGTAAGAGTACGCCTCGTTTTTTTCCTTAATTTCGAGCCCTGTAATAGTCCACTAGTTGGTTTATACTAACATCACTGTCAGAGCTTAAAGCTGCCATAATAATCAGCCTGCTATAACAAATAACATATTATTATGACTATTACTATTAAGAGCAACAACATCAGATTTTGAAGTTCAATGGATACTGTTCTGACCTTATCTGCCAACTGGAGTGCAAGATTCTGGAGTAGAGTTGGTTCGGCCCCACGATGCATCACTACTGTTTGAGTTGGTTCATCCCATGAAGCCTGCAAAAGGACGAATGACAAAGTAATCTACATAACCCACATATAGCGCGCATTGGCTAAACACTAGTTATACAAGAGGTTCTTTTATAAATGCTGCAGCCTTTGTCAGAGAATTGTAGTTTCGTTTTATCCCCCATGGTTCATCAGGAGATGTAAGGTTTCTCATCATGTCAAGCTGATGGATCAATCACGGTTTCTGCCGGGGAAACAATCCACCCACCCCTCCCTTGGGTATCATGTGTATGTAATAATTAACCATTAAATTTCGGGTGAAACAGGGGGGAGGGAAGGGGTTTCTGAGAAACTATCCACCCACCCCTCCCTTGGGTATCATGTGTAACTATTTACGGTGAAACAGGGGTGGGGTCACAGAGGAACGAGGAACTAACCCTTACTTAAACTTTTAGTTGATTATACCAGTGTCTTTATCTTCCCAGCCGACGCAGACCAACACTAGTTTTCATAAGAACTACAATCTCGGACAAAATGTCTTGGAAATTCCCCGCACTCCTGTGCAATGTTGGATCATGCCAAGTCAATTCAACACGTGTGTAGTATACGCAACATTGTTTCACTGACCTGTAGTTCTTCGTTAATAATCATCTTGCTGATGGTGCTGTGTACAACGCCGGGAGGAAGGTCAAACATCTCAGCGAGCGTGTGCAGGCTACGAGAAAGAACAGTAAACAATGCTGGTATTAGTGAGTTTGATTAAATTGTGATCATGCGGAGCCCTATTACTATCAACAATAATAACAACAATAATTATAATAACAACAACAATAATAATAATAACAACAACAATAATAATAATAACAACCACAACAATAATAATAATAATAACAGCAGCAGCAGCAGCAGCAGCAGCAGCAGCAGCAGCAGCAGCAGCAGCAGCAGCAGCAGCAACAACAACAACAGCAACAACAACAGCAGCAGCAACTATAATAGCAACAGCAACAATAATAATAAACAACAACAACAGCAACAATAATAATAACAACAACAGCAACAACAATAATAATAATAACAACAACACTGATAATAATACAAGCTAAGAAATGTCTGTCATTTGATTGGTTGAGAGCAGTGGTATTTCAGCGTAATTTGCAATACCTACATGTAGGTACCGTAAATGATCTAATAAACGCCGGGGGCGTTTATTAAATTTCAAGGGTCCGAGGGGGGCGTTTAAAAGATAAGAGGCGTTTATTCTAATAACTGTAACATGGTAACCTAAATACGGTATTATAATAACCTAAATGACAGAGCAAGACGAGCAAGACGAGCAAGACGCAACTCTCACACCGGTGTTAATTAAGCAAGATAAATAAATTGATTGATTGTATTGTACATCTGTTTCTAGTTTATGTGTTTATGTGGTTTTCAGGGAAGGGGGGCGTTTGTTAGACAGGGGGCGTCTGTTAGAGAGGGGCGTTCAATACGAACTTGTCAACTTAGGAGGGCGTTAATTAGATAGGAGGCGTTCACTAGATCGGGGGCGTTTATTAGATCATTTACGGTAATTACAAACCTATTCCATACATGGTAGCTTTTGCCATTATTGGAAAACACGCTAGTGTTGTCTTGAAAAGAAAAATGGCGGACCTGTTTACCCGATATGGTGAAGGGAAAATCTTGAAAAAAGCAAGCTTTAAAACAAACAAATATGCTGAACTGACAATTTACAAAAGTGTAGCATCGTGTTGTTGAGATACCTGCTGCAAAATCGTTGTGAAAGACTCGAGCACAATTTAGTTTTCGGGTCCTCGAACAAGCCAAAGTTTGACCAGAAAATCCCCAGCACAGCGGGATCCCCAGTAAGGAATCACACAAGAATACTGAAACACTCTTTAACTTGATTTAGAACTTTAAAAAAATCAAGTTAATGTACCAGAAATGCGTAAGTTTTCTATTCTTTCAGTTCTTTATTGTCACAAGGAAATTGCCCCAGAATGTTTTTAGCTCGTATTACAAACATTTAAAATAGCCTGGTTTGTACGTGATATTTGGCATAAATACCACTTGTAAGTAGTTCTACTCACCACTACGCGGCTCGTGAAATTAGAAGGAATCATTTGAAATCTCATAAATACCACTACAAACCATGCTATTACTACTACCAATAGTGTGTGTACAAGTTGCGGAAATTACCTACGGCACGGTTTTCCTTAGCTAGTGTTTTCATTTTTCTGATCCAATCAAATTGCAAAGTTACGGCACGGCACGATACACTAAGGTTACGTACGGTACTCATAGGAAATCCACTCTAACAATAAAACCATAAACATAGAATCAAAACTAGAATCAATCATAGTAACAACAACACTTCTTATAACACTTCTCGTACCTCTGATGACGACGAAAATATGAGCAATTGTTACACAAATTTTAGTACTGGAATCTACTAATTTTCTGATCTTCAAAATGTTGTGTACTTTACGGTTTGTGCAACTCCACTAAGCGAACTCCAGTCTACATGTTAACAGTGTGATTGACACCTGTTTTGGCACCAAACATACAGTCATAACATCAATCGAACTGAACAGTGCAAACTTTACCTGAGAGAATCATAAACGCTGTTATATGTGAACAGATAGGTCCTTAAACTTTCCTCTTGAATTTTCCTACAAAATAATCAACACAATACTGTTACTGGGATGACCATTGTGCTCCACGGCAAGCTGAGAATATTCACCACCAGGGTGTCAGCTGAAGGTCTGCTTCATGGTCATATAGCATGCCGTATTTCCTCGAATAACCGCCCACCTTCATTTGAAGAGGATGCTGCTGAAATAGAGTCATATTACAAGCTGGGGAGCCAGGGTGGTGCAGTGGTTAAGCCCTCTGCCTCTCACCTCTGTGTACCAGGTTCGATCCCCGGACGTAGCACCATATGAGAGTTGAGTTTGTTGGTATCTCATCCTTGCTCCGAGGGTTTCCTCCAGGTTCTTTGGTTTTCCTCCCTCCACAAACACCAACATGCTAAATTCCAATTCGATCTGTGGTTTAGCCGCCCCCGACTTTGATCAACCTCTGTGGTTGTTTCAGGTCTGTTAGTTCTGGTATAAAAGGGTCATGGCCAGGCACACCTTCAGTTGTCACTCAGCCTTTGTCGAGTGAACATCTCTGTGATGCTCGGCTTGAGTGCTCCCTACTGATTGCTTACCACGCGAAATTCGAATCAAACACATAACAGAAAAACTTCAGAGGAGGCCCTGATTCAATTACGTTTTTGAAACTATTTGAGGAAATAAGGACCTAGTCCAAACTGTCTGATTCTAATACTGGTATGCTTGGTATTAATACACAGACCAAATTGTTTATATTGGGACTTCGAATTTAACATTGGTATCTCGTGTTCAGCATTCTTCATCAACACTGATGCCTGGATTGGAATGCATTTCATCTGCAGTCTTAGTACCATTTTTGGTGCCCTAGAAAATGGCTGCCAAGCCAAAATTCACTTGTTTTAGAGTTTGAGCTCCACAGCTCCAGTGAGAATGATTTGTAGAAATAGGTACAGTAATCAACAGATACTCAATACCTTAATTTGTTTACAGCTATGTAATATCACACGCACACCGCGGCAAAATGTCACGCGCATGCGTATTTCTTGTCGGCAAGCTGCCGCCCCCAGTTTCCCGCGAAAACAGAAATGAAACAACAAGCACGTCGTGATTTTATAATTTCTGCTTAAAAGTATCCATTTGTGAACTGTTTTGTCAAAAAATAAGAAAACTACTTAAAAGATAAGCATAAGACTTTAACGTGTTGAAGTTTTCTTAATTTGTAATTCACTGTGAGTTCACCAAGTTATAAAATTATTTACTAAAAAAGTTTAAACCCTCGGTAATTTGTATTTGATACCAGAGCCTTCGTTCTTTTGGCCAGCAGAGCATACCATTTTGCCGTGGTGTGTATCACACATGACCAGTAAAACGGAAACTTCGACCATTAGTATTTCATTTAATTTCATTCTGTAAGATTTGATACGCTCAGGTTGGAAGTTATTTTGATGCGAATGGTTGTATTCGAACTTTCCTGGCACATCGTAGATTTCAAACTATCAATAGTCCAGTTTCGTATTCGAAAATTACCACTGAATGCAATGACTACAGATGCATGTACGCAGGGTTAGCCTCATTCTGAAGTTAAATAGTCTTAAATACCAGCGAGAAGGTGCAAAGCGTGAAACTACAAGAATACAGTGTTGTGAACACTGGTAGCCCACCTTCTTGCTGGTATTTATGAATGTTTACCGGTAACGTCAGAATGAGGCTAACCCTGTGTACATGCGTCTGTACTCATTGCATTCAGTGGTAATTTTCTCCAAAATTCATGTCAAGACTCTGAAAGGCTTTTGTAAGTGTTGGAGTAACTGGTTACATCTGATATCACATATCTGTAATTTAGATTTTTAGGCAGTTTGCACTAAGACACTGGGTTAGACGGCCTCTTTCAGATATCAGTCTGCATTCAAATGCTGTTTCCCTATCTTCCTCTTTATACCAATAAATTTTAGGTACATGTATACAATAATTAATATGGCTTATTAAATATTGGGCTTACGAAGGCAAAACCTCCTTTCAAGAAAAAAGTGTTAGGTTATGAATGGAGTTGTGAGTTCCCTTACTAAGGTCCCGTGAATAAAACAACCACGTGACCAACTCTCATGGGAATACGTGACCCTGTCCTGCACCAATCAGCATCTTAATACAAGACCTGGGTGGCTTGGAGTAGGAGCACTTTATCTGCCACTTGTGTAAAGGGTACCCTAGTAATAAAATGGTACTCTCTGCTCACTCATGGCTTCCTTAAAGGGGCACTGTCAAAACTAATAAACTTCCTCATCATGAAAATGGCTGAAAATAACTGTCTGAACTATGAATATAAAGGTCTCATGACACAGCCCTGTAATGGGGCACTACTGTCAACGGTGAGTGTAAAGTACAGGTCACAGGTCAGGTTGTTAATTCTAACACAAATTAATCCTAACCCTAACCACAAACCTAGCCCTTATCAGCGGACGAGTTTCCAGGTAAACAACGGGTTCTCACCACTCGCCTAGAGCTAGGGTTCACAGGCAAACAAGAAGTGACCTGACCTGTGACCTGACCTGTACTTTACACCAGCCGCTACTGTAAATCAAATTGAAACTTAAAGTTTCTTTAAAACAATAATATGAAAATAACACACAGAGATAGAAGATAAATAACATGAAAATACCCTGATATGCTTAATTTCAAACTTTTTTGATAGATGGCAAAGATTAAGGTGGATAACAAAAGCTTATTTTAGGAACATGATGTCAGTTACAGTGAACCAATTTCAAGTTGCTCTAAATTTCTCTCCAAAGCAGTGTTTTTCATCTACTCAAATTTTTGCCATTCTTCATCAAAAATGTCTCCAGTATACCTGGAAAACATACTTGCTTTAACATCAGTCGCAGGTGCTCAAGGCTCATCAGGAAACTTGTGTACACATTACAATCAATGACAAAACAGAAAAAAAGAGAGAAATAATTCTGCCAAATAAATGCAAGGATACGATGTATCACACTAAGGACAAGGCATAGTGTGCGAGTTTATTCTGCCATCCAATGCTTTATGGCAAGTTATAATATAAATTACGGAAGAATCAGAATGCATGATTTCATTGGCTGCTCAGCTTGCATGATTTCCTTTTAATAGTCCAACTTCGTATACAGTACAATATCCAAATTGCTAATGACAGTTCATTATTGGTGACAACGGCATGCTGTGCGCTCAGTTGGAATATTAAAAGAAAACAACACCAGAAGCAAGAACTCACCTTGATAACATTTCCTTTACCTTCGCAGCCCCACTAAACAGCTTCCATACCTGTTAAATAAATAAAATGTATTCCAAATTGTGATTCAGCAAAGGAAGGAAGGAAACTCTCTTTCTTTCATATTCTTTAATGTTCTAGAATGTTCAAGATTGGGAATACCAATGTAATGCTTGATACCTTGACAGCTAGAATGTAGTCCCTGCACTTTCTCCAGTCACCTGTCTTCATTGCCTTGGATGCAGCAACCACGTGTTCACGCATGCTCTCTGGGGGCCCTGTAGATGTTGGCAGAATGTAAGTACAGTATATTATTGGATTGAGAAAAATGAAAATATGCACTAACTCTGGCTTCCTTTGTGTGCTCTTCTCAAAATGCCATTTCTCTACTCGTGATTTTGTTGCCTGAATTTAAGGTAAGGTGTTTTTGCTCACGTTTTTAGGAAGTTGATTCACTTCTGATTACACTTTGGTTGTGGGACAATAAAATAGTGACGCAATCATTATAAATTTTCCAACTAAGCTTAAATTGATATGTGATAAAACGCAGCAAAATGGAGACACAAGGTGTATTGAACTGTGTAAGGTAACACCACTTTCACAATACAGCAGCCATCTTGAAACACTGAGTAGTAAGTCAACAATGAGACAGAAATAGTGATAACTTCTTCTTCAATATCCCCTCTGCTTTACCCACAACTTTATGTAATCCAAGATGATGACAATGACCATATCATCCAAGTGGTCTACTGGGATAGCAAACAAGCCTTACCGACAAGAGTCTGTTTGTCACTCTGTCTCAGTTGGTAGTGAAAGCTCTTGCTGATGATGCGTCGCCTGTAATCGTGAGCATGGGCTGCAAGAAAAAATAAGACAAGGGTTCTAGTTGAGCTGTCAGTATCAATAGAAGGCACATTACTTGGGTACATTTGTATCTATTACTTAACTATGCATTGATATTGAACCCTGATCTCTGGACAAAGCAGGAGAAGTGATCAATTAAAGCTACAGTCAAAGTGTACTACTATTCATGACATCGGAAAAGGAAATAAGGCAATTTAGATATCATAGAATCCCATGTAAAATTAGTCCCACCCCTCATGTATAATCTACCTTTTCCCACTCCATGCCCATGAACTCCACGTATAGTCCCCTCTGTAGATAGTCCCCCAGTATACAATGTATAGTCCCCCCTGTATATAACCCCCCTTAAAAACCAAACTAGTAAGAAGTAAATTTGTTATGTAGTAATACATGGATACAGTAGTTGTGTTTTGTGGTTTATTGTAAACTCAAATGTTAATAATATTATTGCAACTATTAAAAATTAATGCAGTACTATAGCAAAATGAATGCCAGTGTTAGCCGTTTTCCTCCAGCTTTTCCCCCTGCTATAATACCCTGTGCATACATGTAGTCCCCCTGTATATAACACCCCTCTCAAGGACCTTTATGATGAATCATCCCTGGGGCCTATACATGGGATTCTATGGTACTGTAGCAGCTTGTAGTGGAGCTCCGGCGGGTTGCTTCAAGGTACATCGCTGGTTATTTTCTCTTTGTCAACAGACAATGAAACTTTACATGTAGCTTGACTTTTCGCCTTTTCTACAGACACCTACAAGATTTTCTACGGTGACCTCCTACTCAAAAACATTTTGCAAGGCCTGGGTACTATCATGTGTGAGGAAATGTCTCCCTTACAACCCTTCATCTTACCTGCCATGAAAGGGATCTCTAGTAGCATTGCTGACGTCAAGTAAACACACTCTAGAAGCTCGAGATTGATATGCATGTGGAATGGCATCTGTGTGAGAAATATTTACATGATTGTACATATTTACATTATGGGTACTCCCTGAAACAACAATAATATTTTATCAGCTATCGCAGGCTGATTATCATGGCTGCTTTACAGCTGATGTGGGCCTGTATTTACTCCTCACACACTCATCACAACATTAACTATTCACTCAAACACTCGACTCACGTGTTGATTTTTACGGAGGGAAGATAACCTGAGAACTGGGAGAAAAAAACTTGAAAGCAGATAAGGAATCAACAACAAACCTAACTCACATACATGTACAACACACCGCGGCAAAACGGTATGCTCCGCTGGCCAAAAGAACGAAGGCTCTGCTATCAAATACAAATTACCAAGGGTTTCAACTTTTTTAGTAAATAATTTTATAACTTAGTAAACTCACAGTGAATTACAAATTAAGAAAACTTCAACCTGTTAAAGTCTTAGGCTTAGCTTTTAAGTAGTTTTCTTATTTTTTGAGAAAACAGTTCACAAATGGATACTTTTAAGCAGAAATTTTAAAATCACGGGTATGAATAGCAAATACGCATGCGTGTAACGTTTTGCCGCGGTGTGCACATACAATGCCCGAGCACGGAATCAAACCCAGGACCACAGTGGTGAAAGGCGAGTATTTTATCACTGCATCAACCTGCATCCCCAATATACATGTAATAAGGTGCATGAAAATGGCACAAATTTGATAACAAGCCAGTCAAAGCCAGACTCCAACTAATTCAGAACTCTGCGGCGCGCATAGTAACCTTAACGAGAAAGTATGACCATATAACACCTAAGCTGATCAATCTGCACTGGCTTCCTGTACGATTTCGCATTACTTTTAAAATGCTTCTGCTAGTTTATAAAGCACTGAACGGCTTTGCGCCTTGTTATATTAGTGAATTATTTAGGTATAGGATATCACCGCGTCTTCGCAGAATTTGCTTGTTGAACCTACTGCAAAGCTTAAAACCTATGGAGATCGAGCCCTTTCAGTCGCGGGCCCTAAGCTCTGGAATAAGTTACCTCTGGATATTAGGCAGAGCATATCAGTTAATTTATTCAAATCTAAATTGAAGACTTACTTGTTCAAGGAAGCATATTAGTATCGATCATTAGTTATCTATCTATATGTAGATAAATATTTGTATTGACTTTAATTTACTTGACATTAACTATTTTATTTAATATTTTAGGTTCTTAATATAGTATTGTAAAGTGCTATGAACAATTCGTGAATATAGCGCTATATAAATGTTTTTATTATTATTATTATTATTGCACCACTCCAATACCTGTCTTCTCTTCTCTATTTTCTCTTGTTCTGGAGTTCTTTCATATTGGCGCTGTTGCATCAGACCCTAATGTAAAATAAGAAAACAATTACATAATGTTTTTGATTGCCTAGTACCCAGTGTGCAGAAAAACATGCTAAATCAAGCACATAACAGTCTGGGTTGGTTGGAAAATCAAATGGTATGCAACTTTTCATTTGGAAAGTTTTAAAAAACATGGGCTATAATATAAACAAACACTTTCTCCAAGCTGGGTCATAATTGGGTCAATATTAACACAATGTTGGTAAGCATAACACCACTACAATAATTAATTCCAGAGTTAGTCAATAACTGGGTAAATATTAACCCGATGTTGGGTTAACAATGTAAATAATATAGAACACTCTTGTCTCTCTCTCTATATATTATTTTATATATACAATAAAGAAAACCTGTATGATTTGAACAAAAAGTGTTGCTGGCTTGCATACTTTACTTTATTTAAGACCCTCTTGAAAGTCTTACAAAAGTGGAAACATTTAAACTAGTTATTTTTTCAGCTACAATTACATTGTACTTCACACAAATCATGTGCCATTAATATTGTGTGAATATTTGTGATGAAAACCACGATTCTATTATACTGCTTTAATTGGAAAGTACAGCATGAACATTACATTTCTTTCATTTGCAGCTAAATGAATCACAATCAATAGTTTACCCTCTGTCAGACAGTGTGCGAGAGACAATCTGCTCTGACTGACAAGTCATGGACAAAGGGTGTGAACTGTAATTATTTTTTGCAGTTGGAGTTCTCTTGTATTTACATTTCTCAAGTTGAGTAGGCACTAGTAAGTTAGGTAAACTTGACCCAGACCCAATATCTAGAAGTTAATCCCAGTCTTGGGTCTAACTAATACCAGGATAACTCAATACTTCTATATGTTTAGTTATCACTGTGATGTTATTACTTTGACCCAATGTTGGTTTGGACTTGGGGCTAAGAACACCCAAACTTGGAATTAAAACTTGGGAATTGTACATTTCCCAATTTCATCCAATGTTGGGACTTTGTTCTATTTTTACAAAGCTGGGTATTAAATGTTTCCCAAGTTGAAAATCCAGACTAGACCCAGGACTTCCCTAGGTTTGACCCAAGTTGGGAATTGACATTTTCTTCCTGTGATATGGAGGTCCCTGAGAAGGGCCTACAATTAATTATCCTTATCTAAGAAGACGTGAAGGTCTAACAATTTGCAGTTCGAGAACAAAATTGTTCACAAATGAAGCACCTTCTACTCAGTTATTTTAATGGCGCTATGTCATGGTTTTGCGCATGTCTGGAATCAATGTTCGATTGGTGGCTGTTAATTGGCTTCAACAGTTAAAGTCTCTTCCCTTAATGCTTGATTAAAATGATATGCAATATTTTCCTTGAAGACTAGATCTATGCAGTTTGTTCATCATTTTTGCACATTTACTTTGATTTCATCCATCCCACACGTGTGCTAGGGTCGTCAGTTTATATGAAAACTACTGAAAATAATGTCGTTTCAGCCCAGAACATAAAAGTGTCCCTCACTGTGACACAGCTCCTTTAAACACATGACCTCCCGCACAACAGACTGGAGCTTAACCACATAGGTGGTATTTGTGAATGTAGGGGAAGGGGGTTAACAAAAATGCAGATAAAATTATGTTTTTGGGTAGGTGTACCTGTGCCAGTAGTTCCTTGGCTCTGCCGCTGGACTGAACATCATGAAGGGCATTGTGAGCATCTCTGATCATTCCATGTCTGAAGGCACACAAACCCAACTGAACCATGGTACGATTGTACAGAATCTACAAACACAGGAGACAATAAGGCTATTATTTTATTATTTAATATGGTTAGTTAGCTGAGCTCATATACTGTATGATCAGTCAGTTTGCAGTCCACAACTTCATGTACGGACTGCAAAATTGAAGCAAAGCTGGTTTTAAATAATGTTGAGCAAAAAATAACATCTTATTAAACTCACTTGCCTGGTCCATACAATTATTATGGATCCTCATTTATTTTTCCTCCCTTTTTATAGGATTTCATTAGAGTCAGACAGCAGGTGGAACTACATGTACTAGTCTGTAAATATTTCATTAACTACCCACCCAATGCTGCTAATTGTGAACTTTTTCAACCCCAATACACAACTTTCATAATGGCCACCTTCAGCTCCCTCCTAATTTGCATAATTCGGAAGATCAATCTGTAGGGGGAAACCAATGCTACCACATGAAAGATCACATTAAAACTAGTAATTGTTTTGAGTTTTAGAGCAATGTGGAAAATTGCTGTTGAGCTATGGGCATTTCTAATGCAGAAAAACATGAAAGCGAGGCTATAAAGGCCTCCATTGTTTTTCTAATACAAATCTCTCTAATTTCAACTGGCTGTATGTTCATTGTTTTATAAGCTACAGCACTCAACTTTCACAAGTTCACTAATGTCGATATGCTCTTTCATATGGCAATGTTCATATTTTCTATACATGTGGATAAACTACCGAAACGGAAATCACATAATAACTTCTATGCAAATTAGGAGGTGGCCATTATGAAAGTTGTGTATGCGAAAAACATTATCTCAGTGGTTGTATTTATTGAAATTTATACAAGGCCATAATTATGAAATTGGTGTTTTCATTAGCAAGACCCTCAATCACAAAATTTGTTTGCATATTTAATGATAGCCTGCGTTGCGGCTCTGAAGTATCGGAGCGCAGCGAGCGGAGATTAGCGGGATTGGGGCGAGAGAAAAAAGAGAGGGGGATGGGGTGGGGAGGAGATGAAGATAGAGCCTGCCGGCAACCCATGGATATTTTGATATCCACCCACTAATTAAAATGCATGCTTATTAGTAAGTCATTCGACCGATTCATCTAATCATCATGCGGCGGAAGTGAAAACCATGTCTAATATCTGTCAAACTCACGCGTGGAATCATGTTAAGGAATCTCAAGGAATCTCAATTCGAGCGTAAAATTCAAAACAAAAAATATACGAACTTGGATGTGAAGACAGGGCCGGCCTAAACCCCAACCTGCAAATGTCAACGACTTTTGCAGGATAAGTAATGTATGTTTTAAGGTAGCGTTTGGAAATTCAAATATTTCCACGGCGAGAATCTGTTCAAGCCTTAAGAAAGAAAAGATAGCCGAGGCTTTAAATAATTCCAGCTGGTGCCTGCAAAAGTATTGGTCTTCATATTCCGAAATCTGCGGCTTCTCTATCAAAGTGAGTCTGTCGTTCCCAAGGAAGGAAGATTCGAAATGCTGTAGAGAACTACACCTTTGTTCGAGAAGGTTTGCAGGATAAAGATAACTAAGATAAAGATAACTCGTTGCCGCTGAATATAAAGTCGCCACCAAGGCAGTAAAGAACACTGCCGACCACAATAACACTGGAGCCAAAAGAAGCGCTAAAAAACATCCACGCAGCGTTACGAAATCATCAAAGCAACTAGTGTTTTCCAAACACAGTTGGGATTACGGCTAGAACATCTCTTCTTGACAAAATATCTCTAATAGCCTTGCTCCTGTTCTTTATTTAAATTCATTGCTGAGAGAATTCTTGTTACATGTATGTTTGTCGCAATATACTAATTGGTTTCTGTTCTTAACGCATCCATGCATGAATAAAACTTAGTGATTTCTGTCAATCACGCATTTTAGCCAATAGCAATACGCGGCCTTCTGAGGCCGAGAGTTATCAAAATAACCATGGGTTGCCGGCAGGCTCTATCTTCATCTCCTCCCCACCCCGTCCCCCCTCTCTTTTTTCTCTCGCCCCAATCCCACTAATCTCCCCTTGCTGCGCTCCGATACTCCAGAGCCGCAACGCAGGCTAATTTAATGAATTAATTACTATAAAACATTTTGGTTGTTGTAGAACTACCAAAAATACACTTATAACCCACATTTTGGATTAGAATACTTCCTAACAGAGCTGCGGGCCAATACACGACTTTCATAATGGCCGCCTCCTAATTTGTATATGTGATTTTCCGTTTCGGTTGTTTATCCACATTTATAGAAAATATGAACATTGCCATGTGAAAGAGCATGTCGACATTAGTGAACTTGTGAAAGTTGAGTGCTGTAGCTTAAAAAGCAATGAAGTTACAGCCAGTTGAAATTAGAGAGATTTGTATGAGAAAAACAACGGACGCCTTTCTAGCCTCGCTTTCATGTTTTTCTGCATTAGAAATGCTCGTAGCTCAACAGCAATTCTCCACATTGCTCTAAAACTCAAAACTATTACTAGTTTTAATGTGATCTTTCACGTGGTAGCATTGGTTTCCCTCTACAGATTTATCTTCCAAAGTATGCAAATTAGGAGGCGGCCATTATGAAAGTCGTGTATGAATGTACGACAATTTTGTATTACAATTTTGTATGCAGCCAGCATCTTGGTGTCCCTCTTTGGGACACAAACATGGTGGCCATAAAATGGTGATAGAATAAAACTTAATTTTCCATCAGAGTCGCTGGGTTTCATCTCAAAACCCTTTGGATGCAATTTAAGTATTTTATCAAGTTTAAAAAAGAAATAGGCACAAGTACATGGATTTTTTATGCCTTTTGGAAAACACGCAAGGCCAGTTCTGTCATAAAATTCAAACTTTGTTTACTTTGGAACAAAATACTATTAATGTGAAGATTCTTGTGTAGATTTTGATTACGTATGTCTAGGATAAATAGATACAAAGTACAGCTTTGTAGGACTAATAGATTTTTGATGTCACACTGCAAACCAAGCATTAAAATGTGCAGAGCTTTGAAGATTGCTGCAAATGGCATTTTCAAAGGGTAGAAAATATTTACAAAACATTTAAAACAAAACTACAAATAGCACACTGAGATAAAAAGGAATAGCATGTGAATGTCCTGATATGCTTTTCAAACTTCTTTGATAGAGGATGGCAAATAGTGAAGTGGATTACAAAAGCTTATTCTACAAACTTGATTTCGGTTACAGTGAATCAATTTCAAGTTGGTCTAAATTTCTCTCAACAGCAGTATTTTTCACCCACTTACCGGTAAATCTTTGCCATCCTTCATCAAAATTGTCTCAAATTTTCTCCAAAATATCTGGAAAGCATACTCTGTTGTCATGAGAACGTTTATTATTTGGGGATAACAGTACCCCTTTAACACTGCTCACCTATCACAAGTACACACCTGGGTCAGAATATCAGAATGCTGAATAGTCTCCTGTAAGTGCGACATAAGCATCAGGTCTCGTGCCTCAAACCAGCGATTATGCAGGGCATGGTGATACACATGACACAGCATGGCCCGTGTTCTGATGCGGTCAGATGTATCCTTGGAGTAAATATACTTGCAGAGGAAATCCATGGCAATGACTGAGCTTTCTTCAGCCTTCTTTTCTTTCTCTTCATCTGGTGTTTCTTTCTCTTCATCTGGTGTTTCTTTCTCTTCATCTGGTGTTTCTTTCTCTTCGTCTGGTGTTTCTTTCTCTTCGTCTGGCTTTTCTTTCTCTTCGTCTGGCTTTTCTTTCTCTTCGTCTGGCTTTTCTTTCTCTTCGTCTGGCATTTCTTTCTCTTCGTCTGGCTTTTCTTTCTCTTCGTCTGGCTTTTCTTTCTCTTCGTCTGGCATTTCTTTCTCTTCGTCTGGCTTTTCTTTCTCTTCATCTGGCTTTTCTTTCTCTTCGTCTGGCTTTTCTTTCTCTTCATCTGGCATTTCTTTCTCTTCATCTGGCTTTTCTTTCTCTTCATCTGGCTTTTCTTTCTCTTCATTTTGTTTTTCTTTCTCTTCATCTGGCTTTTCTTTCTCTTCATCTGGCTTTTCTTTCTCTTCATCTGGCTTTTCTTTCTCTACATTTTGTTTTTCTTTCTCTTCATCTGGTATTTCTTTCTCTTCATTTTGTTCTTCAATCTTCTCTTTGTCATCATTTGATTTTTCTTTGGATTTTGTCTCAGGATCAATCTATGAATAGTGACATGCAACAAATCATTGTTTATCAAGTAATAAAATTGGTTTACAACTGAAAATTTGATGTCATGGCTAAATTGAGCTTAAACTTGTATAAAGATGAAATCAAAGATAAAGAGTAAAAACAGGATTTTTCTAAATAATATGTAAAGCCACATCATTCTACACGTAACCTGCATGTAACAACACAAGCAAGACACTTTGCAGAGGTTGGTCTTGGGGAGGGAATATGAACACAAGCAAGACACAAGGTATTTAAAGCCTTGGTCTAATGGTTTCAACATCGGTAGAACATTTGTTACATAATGTTGAAGGGATGTTGAAAGTATGGGCAAGTATGGGTGTCAAACGGTTTCATAATTGGTACAACATTTGTTGCATCATGTTGAAGGATGTTGAAAGCATGGGTGTCAAACGGTTTCAACAGCGGTACAACATTTGTTGCATCATGTTGAAAGCATGGGTGTCAAATGGTTTCATCATCAGTACAACATTATTTTGTTGCATCATCTTAAAGGACGTTGAAAGCATGCGTGTCAAACAGTTTCAACATCATTCAAAACCTTTCAACAATGTTGAAAGGCCAGGTTTCAACAAATGTTGTACTAAAGTTGAAACCATTTGACCAGGGCTTTTGGGGTAAACAAATTTGAGCCACACCCACAGAGAGCATGGTGCCTTTTAGGGTTTCATTTAGAATTTACAATGCGAATCACCATCAGGTTAATAAAGTAGTCTCTCCTAGGCATAATAACCCTTACACTGTTTACCTTGTAATACAGGTGCTCAATTCGTCTGAGGTAGATCCTACACAGTTCTTCTCTGTTCCCTTTTCTCTCCAAGTAGTGTTGCAACCTCTCAATGAGCTCCGTCACACACTTCTCATCTTTAAGCCTAGAAAAAAGGGAAGTTTGGGGGTGTGCTTAAACCATTTACACCGAAAAACTAGAAATTCCGGTTGGAAAAGAATTTAATGGTTACCGTATGAGTTATTTTGTTTGGAAAGTTTTGGAAAACGTGGGCTACTGGTTTTAGTAATCCACTTATCCCGCTCTTTCGGTCTACCTGGTGGATGCACATACCATTTTGTAATTTGTGCATGCATGCAAGCACAGAAACAGGTTATTACGATAGTGAGGATCATGTTACTCGGTAAGCTGTATCGAACAGGCATGCTCGCATAATATGCTAGCCAAATGTACTGTATGATATTTGGGATAGTAAACAATGAAAAGTGCCTCGGAATGAAGTTGCTCTGTCCCAAAATGAACAGATCACCCAGTCTGTATTAATTTTAGTCTGTCTAGCATATTGTTAATAATTATACATCATGTATATCGAGATCCAAAGCAACATTATATACCGTCCAAAGCAACATTACCAATAGAAGAAGCAGAACAAAGCCTAACTAAAATTATTCCACAGTGGATACACAGGATTTGAAGTAAAACTTAAACAGCAAATTAATTGTCTTATTGGGTCAGCTTTTACACAAAGTAAACTTTAGCCTGTGTCAGAGTCAAATTGAAGGGCTGTGTGCAAAAAGGGCACAAGAAAACAAAGAAAATGAATGAGAATTTAGAATGTGATCAGGAGACACACCCTTTTTGCACAGCCAATGATATCTTGTCCATACGTGATTAGATTCCAACAAGTCAATTACTGCCTTCAATTTATAACATAACATAAGCTTGTCAGCACCTTTAAAAATTACATCATGCTAGTACAAGTCTTTCATTCTATAAATTCAGTGCTCAAACTTAACCATTGTCCACTCGTCCAAAACAAGTAAAAATTGAGAAAAACAAGTACATTTTCCCTCCACTCTTCCCCTAGCCTGATTTTCAGATGGTACGAGGTTGTCCGCTCACTTCCTCCCCCTCCCCCTCCCCGTCTGATGGACTTCATAGACTTTCATGTTCCTGACGTCAAAATTTGAACCAATCAGAGCGAACTTTACACTTTTGGCAGTCTGGAATTTAAGGAATGTGCTCGCATATTTTCTAAATGGCGTTGGGGAAGGACTTGAGCAGTGTGTCGACCGAAGTTGTAAAGTTTTCAGGATTTCGAAGCTATATTCAGAGCAGAAGGAAGCATTGGAATCGTTCATTCATCAAAACGAAGTGTTTGTGAATCTACGTACAGGCTTTGGTAAATCACTAATCTTCCACCGCTTTAATACAAATCTCATGCATTCGATCTGAAACATTCTCCTAGGTTTTTGGCTTTTAGAAGACCAAATCATTCATAGAATATAATGATTTTTCTGTAGGAGTGAACACACATACTAAGTATGTTATGGGAAAAGTTTCATGGCACTTGGGTGAATATTTTTGTTTTCAGAATTATGAACACACTCCGTAAGCTCATGTACGGCAATGGCATCTAAACTTTGCACAAAAAGTCTGGTTAAAACAATTTCTGATACCAAAAAAACTACACTAGGACAGCTTTAGGGTATTGTGTGACTAATCGACATACATGTACTGTACATATCAAGCTCCAAAACGTTTTAAAAATAAAAGTAAAAGAGTAAAAGTTCTAAGATCACAGTCAAACTTTAGGGCATCACTCACAGGAGCGGACGACCTCGTACTGTCTGAAAATCAGGCTACTCGTCCCCTGGACGAGTAGATTTATTTGTTCTCTAAAATAATGTGATTTTGATTCAGAACCAGAAAATGGCACAAACGATGAAAACAGTGATGATTTTACCTGTGATTGCTGACACGAATGAAAGCAAACAAAAAACACCAGGCTTTGCTAGATTTTGACAACTAGAGGTCTAGGTTCGACCTATCATGAATTGAATCATGGGAAACAATATGGCATTATGTTCATTGTTTGTGACAGTTCATAGCGAAGACATACCAATGTTTTACGGAAAGGAACAAATAATAATAAATTGGGACCAGTGACTTTCCATTTTGGACCAGTACATTTTTAGCTCACTGGTGCCATGGACCACCAAAGCAGTCATGTGATGTCATTTTTTTAAATACTTATATTTTTTAACTGAAACACCTACATGCAATTAACGCACTTTCCATAACATCACAAAACCATCTGTGAGATGCACAATGAGTACCTTTGATTTAAAATATGCCAAGGTAAAATACTACTAAGGGAAATAAAGGGCACATAATTATTTGCAGCAATGTTTTATACCTTTCAATATATTCTGTTGAGTGGCAATCACACCCCTGTAGCATCTTAACAAACTCATTATCCATTCGCTCTACAACAGTCAAGACACAACCACGGACCTTCTGTGTGGTCTCTGGATTCTAGAGAAATGTGAATAACACACTTTCATTTTATATTCTTCAGGTCTACAGAAACAAATTCAACTTGCACATAGCATGATTGAAGAGGTGAGTGCTTTTGTGACAACTGATCAAATTCTTACAATAAAAATTATTGCCTTTTTACTCGGGCCAGGCCTTCGGCTGGCGCGAGTCAGAAATCGCAAGTGTTTATCTTTTATTTTTTATTTGTGTCGCGTTTTGGCGCCGTCGACCAATCAGATTTCGACTGGTCACATGTGAACAGTGGAGATTTCAAGATGGCGACGAGTGGGAGTTTTGACTTAGCAAAACCTTTAATATCAGCTGTTTTTTTTGTGTAAACCAAAGGTTCCTTCAAGTGCAATACGAAGATTTTTGTCTTTTCTAAAGCTGAGAGGTGTTTCACGGGATTTGGACGGGAATTTATCACATATCCAGATCCACTCAAGGATCCGGCTTGCTCTTGTCCTGCAAAGGGCCTATTATCAGTAAAACTTTGTAATTAGAAGCTCTCGTAAGGGACCATGACCACCTTTGGGGGTTGAGAATTGGAAGAAGGTGAAAAATAGCATTTACAAACAGGTTTTCTTAATAACACTACCAATCTCATACAAGTGCCTTTAAATATATGAATTAAGATTTGTTTGCCATCTAGTACAACCATGTGATTGCATTCCTGTAAAAGGTCCATTCCATTATATGTAAATTATCACGAGCATGAGTAGTGAATCAATTATCCAGTTCCCCTAGCACAAACCATGTTATGGCACAAAAATATGCTAGAACTCCATGTATTATAAATTAACCTATTTCTAGGTGGCCCGAGTTAAGGCCACTCAGGGCCTCTTGTTTATTGATAAAACATCGAACTCTACCAGAAAAAAGGGAGGCTCCTGTTTTTTTGCACCAATAAAATTTCACACTTGGCAACCCAATAGCAAATGTGTTCTTTTGCAAAGCTTAAGGGTCTGATTATGTGAGATTGCCGGGCTGGACTGGAGTGCTTACCATTTGCACCGAAAACCAGTATTTTCGGTTGGGAATTCAAATGGAATGGTTCATTCCTCTTGAAAGTTGTTGGTAAGGAAGGAATACCGTCGGAGGTATTCCTCTTTTTCCATTGCAACCGAAATGGCTGAAAATGTCTGTACCATTTGCACTAATCTACCCGTTCCATGTCCCATCTGCAGACTTTCCAGCAGATTTTAGGCCACATCCACACATATACATTTACATTATAAAATTAATGCATATTATTTATATGTTTAGGCCTTCCGTCAACACATAAACTATGAAAACAGTCATTGCAAACACATATTTTCAAAAACGCTTCCCAAAGTGGATATTTTCAAAAATGCTGTTTACATGTTCTCATGTGGACAGCGTAAATGTATATTTTTGTAAATGCTGATGTCATAGCATAGGACCCAGTCTACAAAAGAGAGCAGATATCCAATATGGCGGGACTGCATGCATACAAGTTAATATTGCTCAGCTAAATGTACAGGCCGACAATAATTATTAGAAGGCTTAACCTTGTGAGGTTACTATCACTTTCAACCATGAAACCAAGCTTAAAATGTAATCTTTAAAAGAAGCTCAACTTTGTCGTCAGTCAGACTTACTTTTATCATGTTTTATCTGTTTTCTGCCTGATTTCAACGTTCTTAGGTCTGTTTCTTGATAACATGGCACAATCTGGATGAAGGTAAACGATGTTCAAGAAATGGCACAAAAGCAAAAGACTGCTTTCTCAAGTTATCTATGCATGCTCAATGCAGGTTTTTAGCATCTTCGAATCATTTTATTATTTTCGTGTGAATGGGTGAAAACAATTCATAAACGATCGCATGATTCATGTGGACGGAAAACTTTCAATTGGTTTTAGATAAAAAACTAAACGTTTAATTTACAAACATAAATGTATGTGTGGCTTAAAACAAAATGGTGGCAGATATACCGGATTTACTGTTCCATTTGACGATTCCCATCCCAAACCCATTTTTCTGTGCAAATATTAAGCATGCCTGGTCTCTCCAAGCTGGCCATCCCACCTCATGTAATTGCACCATTAATTCTGGTGTGTTTATACAGCCAAGGAGGCCAGGCCACCAAACCCTACACACAATCAGGCCCTAAGTTATTTTTGTGCACTTCTCGACTTTGTCTAGACCAATGGCTAGCCTTTTTGTCTACATCTGTCTAGCCCTTGACTACATTCTTCCAATGAGCACAATCAAGTGGCATTTTTGAAAATACCAGCCTTATATTTTGGCTACTTTTGAATAAAGAAATTGAAGAAAAATGCACACTTTTTCAGCAAAAACTAAAGAATTTGGGTCTTTCTTCAGGGAGCACATAAATTTATGATTTCCTTTGCCGTCTGGGATTCCATAAATTTATGCTTTCCTTCATCAGTGTGGGAATCCATAAATGTATGCCTTCCTCAGTTATATGTAAATTTCAATAATCATATAATTTGTTACAATTTTCAACTTCTTAACTGAAAACATACTTTAAAAAAATATCAAACTAGTAAGAATAAAGGGAGCCAACTTGAAGAATATTGTAATATGGAAGAACTTTTTGGTAAATGGCAAAATGGCACTTTTACCTGCTAGGCTGTTTGTTTTCAAAAGCAGTATTTGATAAGATTTGAAAATGTTATAGTCAATATCCTTTTTGTTTTTTCATTACTTAAATGCATGGATATGATGTACCGATTGTATATCACTTCTGTACCGGAAAAAAAAAAGGATGCTGGTACAGAGTACTGGCTAATGGTACTGTCAACAGGATCTCTGTAAATTCTCCTTAATATGTTCTTTGTTTACTTTGGGAGAATTTGAAATGTGGTCACAAGCACCTTACTGTTCATTACATGGAAATATTCAAGCCAAACCAAAAAGCTAAAACTGGTATCGAGGCACAATGGGCCCTTTGCAGCTTAGTAACACATCACGTGGTTGTACTGGATGGCAAAAAAAGATCTGACTTCATTGCTTCTTCAGCGAGCGAGCAAGCCTGAAGTGAGCAAGCAAGGCAGCAGTACATGACTGGTACAATGTAGCTGTGAAGGACCTATTCTTTGGTTTCATGTGCCATTATGAATTGCTGCCAAGTTTAGTGAACATTTTGAAATACAATGTAACTCTAAGTCTTTAGCTTCTCTTGCTAGATCAACCAACAAGATTTTCTGTAAATACATTTTAGAATGTATTTGCTACCTGGGTGGCATTTGTGGCGTAGTGCGTAAGCGCTCGCCTCTCACCGCTATGTCCCGGGTTCGATCCCGGCTCGGGTCATATGTGAGTTGAGTTATTCTTTCCCTTGCCACAAGGGTTTTTCTCTGGGTTCTCGGGTTTTCCTCCCTCCTCAAAAATCAACATGTGAGCTTGAATGTAGTGAGTAGAGAATATATGAGTGTAGTGTGAGCATGTGTGGAGTGAACCGGTACAGAACAGTCCCTCACGAGGAGTGCCTGGTTGTAAAACAGTATTTATTTATTTATTTATTTATTTATCCCGGTTAAAAGCTCCACCCCAGAATATAAACTCCCACGGTTATGAGCTCTTTGCTGATAATGCTGCAAGCCAGGTGTATCTCCTGAATAGGTTTGCACTCCACACCAGGGCCTGGTTGTTCAAAGCCTGATTAAATTAATCCAGGATTTAGGGCAAACTTTAGTTCAATCTGCTAACTTGTAAGCAACATCTTTGAGGTTAAAAACTTCCAACAGTGACATGCCCACCTTCCAAGACCGACACAACTGGTTTTGAAACCCAGACAGGGGACATGACACCCTAAAAAGGGTCTCAGGTGTACTGTACACCTATTGGATTGATCAGAGCACAATATGGCAAAATATGTAAGTTGAGACTTCAATATTGGGTGTGACAGAAGGTAGGGTCTAATATTAAAAGTCAAGCATTAAACATTTTCCATAGTGGGCAAGGATGAATCCTATAAGCTGTGTATTATTATACCAAACATCTTCCGCAGATGCTCTGCAGCTTGCCAGTTGGTATTCACTCAGTATTTATCATAAGCTTGTATTGTTTAAAACAATGCACAAGGCATTCCACGCTAGGTTACCAGATTTTTTATGCGATCAGATATTAATTAAGAGGACTAGCCATTATAATCAAAGAGTAGCGGATTCCCTTGAAATACTGCGTTTTAATACTAAGTTCCTTCAACATTCAGTTCAGTATAGTGGATCGGTTTTATGGAATAGTGTTATTTCTAGTGATCAGTCAATAGTATATGCAGGACATAAGGATCTTGAGTGTCGTTTAAATAAATTAGCGGTGTTTGAACAGTTCAAGTTTAACACTACATCTGCCTCTTCTACTAGATTTAAGAGTGATGACTTCATTTACTTGTGATTCCACTCATTAACTGAGGCCTAGTATGAATGTATTGTATTTTTAGAAAAAACATTTTAGCAGCTCTCTTAGCATCATTATTTACTAGTAAGTTCAATTTAGTAATTTGAAGTTTATTTACTTATTACAGTTATTACATTTGTAAGTATTCTTAGTAATTTTTAGTATTGTAAATAGATGTACAGTTATATATTCTTAGTAGTAGACACACGACCCCATAAGCCTTGTGCTTTAATCATTACCGTGTTTAAATAAAGGCAATCTATCTATCTATCTATCTATCCTCCAATCAATAAACAAATAAAAGTGTATAAAGAAACAGGAATGTTAACTTACATCAAAGTTCTCATTTTCCTCTATGACATATTCTCCAACAACAATATCTGGATTGTTCTCCAGGATGGAAAGCAGCTCTGTAATTTGCTTGAGGCATCTAATGGCAGAAAAGAGAAAAATCAATTTGTTTAGAAACAAAATAAGAAATAAAAATCTATTTGCGTGAGTGAGTAGATTAATGTTGGGAACTGTATGTGTGGTTGACTATGTTATTGTGTGATTGTGAGTGTCTGAGTGAAGCAATGCCACTGTCACCAACATGAATTTGTACAGCTGGGTAAGGTTAAATTATCATGTATGCATGCTAATACTTGAGAGCGTCACGCATAGGAGTGGCAAGGTCTCAAGAACCAATAACAACGAGTGCCTTGACACAGAGCAGAAGTCACCTTGCCACTAAATATACATGTACATGTAGCAATGAAATGTGAGTTGGATTAAGAGAGTAATGTTGTTGTTCTGTGAATTGCAAGCCCGAGAATACAATCATGTAGTTAAGAACTTGTGATTTACATGTTAATAATATTATTTATTGCGAGTGATGTAAAAACCCTAGGAAACACAACAGTGATTATTCTCTGTGTTGGGAGGGCAATTTAAGTCTTTCAGAAGAAAAGTTAAGAATGAATTTATTGTATTTTAGAAAAACATTTTAGCAGCTCTAGTATTATTAGTACATGTAGTAGTACTCTTAGCATCATAATTTTATTAGTAAGTAATTTTAAGTTTATTTACGAAGTTATTGCATTTGAAAGTATTCTTAGTATTAAATTTTTAGTATTGAAAATAGATGTACAGTCAGTTAAATTATTCTAAGAAGTAGACACACAACCCCATAAGCCTTGTGCTTTAATCATACTCATGTTGAAATAAAGGCAATCTATCTAACACATTTTCTACTCACTCCTGCCACATTTCAGCCTTCATGCAAGTTGCCATGTTTGGATTGTAGTCAAAGATGGAGGAAACAATATTGAACATTAGCTTCACTGTCATGGGTTCACCTGCAAAAACAAGGGCACAAAAAAGGTTTTCAATTCATTTCCTAAAAATATACATACACCTTTCAGTGCTCTATCTGACCCACACTGTACTACTTGTAATGAGCAACAGTATTGGTTTACCTAATAATAATTGTAGACCTCGGCGGAAAAAGGGTGTAAGTGACTCCTGTTCACATTCTAAATTCTCCCTTAGAAAACAAAGAATTTCAAGGAGAATTTAGAATATGATTCAGAGTCACTTATGCCCTTTTTCCACCGAGGTCTTCAATTACAACACTAATTACATTTTAAATCAGATTTTCAAGCCTCAGAAGAAACGTTCTGAAAACAGCCAAGCTTGAGTGTGGATGAGATTGAACATTTTGATTAGCAGATGGCTGGCTTTACTCAACCAATCAGATCGCTCACATACACAAGGCACAGATCACAAACTTTAATAGCGTAGATTATTTATTTTTAATTATTTTTATACCTCCAACATGGGTGATAACCACCTTACTGACTTATGGTAAATGTACTTTGTAAAAGTTGCTCATGGTACTTAAATTTCAATATCATTTTAACAACATTAATGGCCATGACCAAAACGAGGAAAGGACAGGGCTGCAGTAGTGCACAGTGACCTATGGGCATCGGTTTGGGTAGACAAATTCATTCATAAACAACGATGGCATCATGAGGGAAGAAGTGTCAAATACTGCCATTTTTACTCTAAAAAAAGTCATAACAAATTCCTTGGTTGTCTCTTAAGCTTGAGATGTACTACACCATTGACGTTATCAGCAGGACTTCCAAGTGGTGAAGCACACAATGCCATGATAATCCTTTAATGAGTCACAACTGTGATATGATCAACCTCAAACAATGAACTAGTTCCTGTTATTGTTCAGGGTTGAAAAAGCTTCATAAAGCTTACAAAATTTATTGTTTCCAATACTCACGTGAAGGTCTCAGTAATATTCAAGAATTGATTGCTGGCTAGTTTCTTGAGAGAAATAATAATAATAATAATGGATTAATCAGTGGCATATCCACGAGGTGGCTCTTCATCTACTGATGCGCCTACGATTTAACATCCTTATCCGAGAAGACGTGCAGTTCTAACCATTTGCAGCTCGTGAATGAAATTGTTTCACAAAGACAGCACCTTCTACTCAGTTATTTTAAGACCCTGAGTGTGAAAAATGAGAAATGCCCATAACCAAGTCTCTCCTTCCCTTGGGACCTTGTGTTATTTCGAGCTGCACTGTACATATCATTAGAATCCAATCCTCTCCTCACTTTGGTATTGGCCAATTGTCTTTCAGCATGACTAATTATTATTGTTTAATGTTCTTGTTCTTACCAAGTTTTGCATCTTCAGATATTTTTCTGAGCTCCTTGAGAAATTCAATCTGTTCAGTACGGTCTGTGCCCTACATGAAAGCCAAATTGTAACTTTTAGAAGGTATTAATAATTATTGACACTGGTCCTCTTTAGATTACTAAATATAATAATTATGCTAAGCCATGGTACGGTGGACATACACAGTGGTCCTTGGCTATAGCTAAATAGCTGTACAGTTTTTTGGGTCCTCCAACTCATTTACATACTTATTTAATTTAAGGGATGTGTGCAACAAGGGCATAAGTGACTCCTGATCACATTCTAAATTCTCCTTCAAATTCTTCGTTTTTTTTAAGGAGAATTCAGAATGTGATCAGGAGTCACTTATGCCCTTGTTGCACACAACCCTTCAATTGAAGACCTTGGGGGAAAAACAGCCTAAGTAGCATATGTTTGCCCCATTTTTTTTTTCTTTCATGAGAATAGTGAAATTTACCCACACAATACTCAGTTTCATTACAGGTCAAACAGTTCTTTTAGTTTCAGTTTACTCAATTCTGTTTTAGGGCAGTTCCACGTCACGGACGTTACATCTCAGACAATATTTTGAACCTTTTTATTTCTCTAGATAAATGCCAAAAGACAGTTTGCCAAATTTTCAATATCATAACTCTTTACCAGAATACAGTAATACTTAAAATAACATGAGTAAGAATTTGGGCATTTTATACATTATTAAAATGCAAGAAAAAGCACTGTCACGGACGTTACATGGAAAACAACCAATATTCCAAGCAAAAATCTTCAAAGTTAACTTGCTGTGAGATGAGATGGTACACCAGGCTAGTTTTATAATTTGAAGTATGCAGGTAATGAAAGTTATTTATTCAGTGCCAAAATATCATCATCACCTTCTTTACTTTTGGCTGAGGGGAGAAAAACCAGTGTCACAGACGTTACATCATTTGTCACGGACGTTACATGTGCAAAATAGCCTAACAAGGGTGGTGTATAATATGAACATTTTAGAATGTCCAGCAGTCAAACAGCTGTAACAAGCTTTAGTAAACCCTCTTTGATAACATTATGAGTCCAGAACATTTAAAAAGTTTTATTTAACATTAGTAATAATATTTTTTTGATAACCACCCAAATAATTAATATTTATCCAATTTGGTGTCATTTTTGCTATTTTTTAAATATTACATGTACTTTGGGTTCCACCTGGTGAAGCCAATGAAACAATGCAGCTAATAATGCTATATTATATAACCCTGAGTTATACAGACTTCATGAAACCTTTAAGTTGCCCTTATAACTTCCATTTTCAAATTTACCATAATCCCCTCTCTCATGTGGAACTGCCCTTTAGCTTCTTTTGGGTTTTTCAAGCCTTTCATTAATGTTTGTTTGTTTGTTTATTTTGCCTTGCATTGCTGTATTGATTATTCAAATTTGAATGAATTAGGCATTCACTCAAAAATTCGCTTCATGCTATAGTGCACCAGTCACAAAGAAACATTGTTTAAGTACTTGGGTTTTCACACTTTCACTTATTTTGATTGCAAAGCGGAGTTGTTGCATGGCCGACCGAGTTTCGGATGCTTCGCATTTAGAAAATATAACGTTTCCAAAATCCTCGTAACCTATCCCCGTAGCTAACACAGATATAACCTGATTCCCTTCAGATTCCCTTCTGACTCGACAGGCGAAGCACAAACAAGGCTCGACACAACGCTCAGACCATGAAACTTACCGAAATGGCCTTCTTAGCTCCAGAATATTAAGTTTGCTTTGCCTGAAGACGCGACTCTATGTAAATCTCCGCCTTTTAGTCAAACAGTGACTTAATGTGACAGTGACTTAATTAATGAGCCAGTGACTTAATGCTGTCCAAGCCATTTCCCGCTGAAATGTACAGCCAATGAGTACATGTCTGTCGAGCGATAATGTTGTTTATAGATCTATCTCCATTCCTCCCCCCAATATAAAATTTAAAAAAAAAAATTGATATGTCGCTGTAGAAATAGCATGATGACTTGCTTATTTTGAGCCCTATTTTATTCCTGATACATTTCAAGTAATATCTTAGCATGCTAGATGATAAATACCGTACTTTGTTTTTAGTCAGTTTAATTAAGTGCCTATAAACATACATGTACTACTTAGGCCGTTTATCCACCGAGGTCTTCAATTATATAATATTATATTAATTAATACTAACCTGGCTTGTAACTGTGAGTGAAATAACTGTTTTTGTTGTTGTTGTTATACAATATGAATTGTATAAATTGTATAATTGTATAAATTGAGCGTTTCCAGTAATACAGCATTAAGTCACAGTAATACAGCATTAAGTCACTGGCTCATTAATTAAGTCACTGTCACATTAAGTCACTGTTTGACTATATGTATAAATTGTATAATTGTATAAATTGTATGAGTTTGATCATTTTTGGAGAATTTTTGTCAAAATTCCAACACTTCTTTTACTTGTTTCCTTTAATAATTTTCTAACAAAATTAACAATGGCCCATATTGCAGTTAATACTATCTTGATAGCAAGCAAGGAGATTTCAGGCAACGTACAGGTTTCTATACAAAACAAAACAAACCTGTGCATTGCTTGAAACAGCCTCACTTCTTTGTTTATCCACAGAGTGGCCACTGTGATGGTATGAACTGTGAAATGGGCCATTGAGGCCCTCGCTTTCCATATCTTCCTTCCTACTTGACATATGAATATCAATTCTGCCCTTACCTTCTTGCCTCTTGCTGACAGAATCTCATGCAGCTTTTTCAACACCACAGGATGGGTGATTTCTGTGTCTTTCGGGAACAAATGCTTAGATTTATCCTGTGAACATTAGAAAAAAAACAAGTTATGTATTACATGTAGCCATTCTCGACTGTAAATGATCTCAAGAGCCCATTCTGTTATGAAAAACCATTAGTAGTTAACAGTAAATTTTGTTACATACAGTTGTTCCTTTGACTACTGTCCATTTAGTTCCTCCTTCATCGTCATCCCTATCCCTCATTTTGGGAGCTTTCTTGACCTTCTTCTTTTCGGATTTAACTTTGTCACCTTCAGTTTTGGGTCTATAAAAAAATATAATAATCATTACTAAAGAGGCCTTAACCCTTCTTTCAGAACAAGTCTAAAGTTGTTTTTGCACTTTTGCACTTGACCATTTCTTGCTCTCCTTTTGTCCTATATGGTCCATTTTAGGTGAAATTTAAGAAAAAATGACCGTTTAGAGACATTTTTCGTTATCTACTTAAACTAATGGTATCTGCTTCCCACAGAAGTTGATACGTTTCAGCACTAAAACAACTTAAGCTGACAACTAGGTCTGATCCTTTTTGCTTGCTTAGGGACATTTTTCAAAAACCAATTTACCCTCAAATTATTCTTGTTTCCTTTTCCCCATAACTAGCCGGTTCTTAATAGAGAAGCTATGCCATTTCTCAGAAAATTGCCCTATTTTGAATGATTTTTTTTTCACTGTGGGATACAGGAAAGGGATTGACATCAATGACAAGATTTTCTAAAAATGTATATGACTTTAATATATATAGTGTGCTAAAAGGGTGATTTCCTTTGCATCTGACATTTTCATTTGTTGTGCTGCCACACTTGATATGTAGACGGCAAATTTTCGTTCAACTTTTCATTTTCCACCATTTGTGTATACATATGCACATTCTAGACTTAGTCAAAAATGATTAAGTTCTTGGCTCCTAAATTGATAGTTTTCCTTATATTCGAATGTTCTTTTACTAAAACCAGAAGATACATCAGAAATCTGTGATAATTGTAAACACATATATATGATACCAAAATGGTGACTAAATTGATGCATTCTGACAATTTATTATCAGCCCAAAACATGCATTATTTAATTGCTGGGATATAAATTGATGTGTTCTCTGTGGTGCTTGATGAGCATGAAATCATTACCTCTATTCTGATGTATATTGAGAGAAATAGGTCACATAAATTTATGTTCATAGAAAGTCTCACATAAATTTATGTTCACAGAAAGTCTCACATAAATTTATGTTCACAGAAAGTCTCACATAAATTTATGTTCACAGAAAGTCTCACATAAATTTATGTTCACAGAAAGTCTCACATAAATTTATGTTCACAGAAAGTGACATAAATTTATGTTCACAGAAAGTCTCACATAAATTTATGTTCACAGAAAGTCTCACATAAATTTATGTTCACAGAAAGTCTCACATAAATTTATGTTCACAGAAAGTCTCACATAAATTTATGTTCACAGAAAGTCTCACATAAATTTATGTTCACAGAAAGTGTCACATAAATTTATGTTCACAGAAAGTGTCACATAAATTTATGTTCACAGAAAGTGTCACATAAATTTATGTTCACAGAAAGTGTCACATAAATTTATGTTCACAGAAAGTGTCACATAAATTTATGTTCACAGAAAGTCTCACATAAATTTATGTTCACAGAAAGTCTCACATAAATTTATGTTCACAGAAAGTCACATAAATTTATGTTCACAGAAAGTGTCACATAAATTTATGTTCACAGAAAGTCTCACATAAATTTATGTTCACAGAAAGTCTCACATAAATTTATGTTCACAGAAAGTCTCACATAAATTTATGTTCACAGAAAGTCTCATAAATTTATGTTCACAGAAAGTCTCACATAAATTTATGTTCATAGAAAGTCTCACATAAATTTATGTTCATAGAAAGTCTCACATAAATTTATGTTCACAGAAAGTCTCGCATAAATTTATGTTCACAGAAAGTCTCGCATAAATTTATGTTCATAGAAAGTCTCACATAAATTTATGTTCACAGAAAGTCTCGCATAAATTTATGTTCACAGAAAGTCTCGTATAAATTTATGTTCATAGAAAGTCTCACATAAATTTATATTCATAGAAAGTGTCACATAATTTTTTGTTGATAAAAGACAATCACATAAATTTATGTTAATACAAAGTGTCATAAATTTATGTTCATTATAGACAATCGCATAAATTTACGTTCATACAAAGTGTCACATATAATTTACGTTAATACACAATATACCAAAGGTTATGTTCATGAAAACTGACACTAAATATTTTGTCCAATTAGAGTGGTGGATATAATTATTTTTTGCTTTTACGTGAATATCAAGAGCGGCGCTCAAGGTCAAGTAATTACGATCTTTTTGAAATCCACTTCCATCTCCTTTGGTCATTTATAGAAATGGATTAATAATTTGTTTATTCCAAAGTCGTCGCTGCGGACCGTAATAAAACAATTAAGTAGTATAATAAAACCCGTACAAAGCAATTTAAGTGCTGCATCCTGGTGGGGAAGCAAGCAATCTAAAGCTCTTTGGCGTAAATCCAACCAGAAGCGAAGAGGGTTTGGATGTCCAGTAGAGTTAACGAAATACATGGCAACTTTTCAAGACATAATGATATGGCATTTTCAACAGCGATACCGACTTCGCTGCATACATGTATCTTCTCGCTCTTGAACTTATTTTTGTTATAGTAGGCTATTCTGGTCTATGATCGACGAACGGCTTATATTTTGAGTGTTGTAATCTGTATAAATACGTGGGCACGTTAAGTTTGCGACTTCACTTTGTTAAAATTAGGACTGTTTATATCTGGAAACACGGCAAAAGATTCATTTTGTGGAGTTCAAGATGGCTCTGCTCGCAGGGTAGGCAAAATAATACAAACGAATAATGAAATACAGAGATACCATGATTCTTTATCGCTGTTTATCTTGGATGTAGGAAGAATAAAAGGATCCCTTGTAAAAATCTCGCCACATACTGTGCAAAACAATCACGGCTGTCACCGTTTCCGGCAATTCATTTTGATTGATTCTTATTGGGTGTCACACAATACGGCGGTCAATTCAATATCTGGACACTGTGCAGTATGTACGTAGCGACTCGAATGGAACAAACACGCGCCACATGTATTAATTACTTTCATTCTTTCAACATTTTTTTTTAGAGATAAATACTTGGCCACTCAACACACACAAGATTCTAAACGCTTTAATATTCACTGGAATATCATAAAAGCAGCTCAGAAAGTTTGGTTGTGAAACGAAATATCAAACTGTACTGACTGGCGAGTTATCTCGTATTAAAATTATTTGACCTTGATCTTCATCCCTGACGTACGTACAAGCCAAAACAACTTATACTTTTATAATAGCACCGTTAAATGATTACCGGCTATTTCATGTAAAACTTAAAGCTAGAATCGTAGCATATGGCAGTAAAAGACCAGCTATTTTTTATAAATCTTTGCAATGCAATACAATAACTTTTATTTGAACACGATAAAAGATTACGCGTACGGCAAGCATTACGGCTTGGCTTGCGCAACTTGCTTCGCAACGACGATATAGTACGATATAGTTGATTGCTAAATAAATAAAGTTGAATGAAAGACTGTTCAAAATTTATAATATAAATCACGACTTGTATACTATATACTATCAGAACCCATTTTGTTCACTGGGATGTTATTCTACGATCTACCATTATGAATTTAAGACTAACTACGGTGACTCCGTAATCATTTCTTCGAATTATTTGAATTCGAATTCTGCTTCCCGCTCAAATCTTATATTTGACCGACCAGATATGTGACTGCACTGAACTGCGTGGCGCCACCACTATATTTGCAAACTGTCGATCCAGGAAAGAAAGCGCATCACTAAAATAAAATCATAGTAAGATATTACATTGATGGTAAATGGCCAGAATACGATTTTGTTGTTATAAAAACGGTAAACCTTGGACTGGTGAACAAAGTGAAATGTCATAAGTATTTGTGGCTATAAATATTCGGATCAGGCTATGAATCGATTTGAGGGTAATAAATGTTGCATTTACCTTGTTCTTTGTTCTTTCCTCTTGTTGGGATTCCATTTATCTTCCTTTTATTCCGCGTTTGAATCCTCAGTATAATTTGAGCTTGTTGAAATTCCCACTTCGGGTGAATTATTTGCCGGGTCGATTTACTTCAGTGTCACAAAACTCTCCTTCCGAGCTACATGTACTTTCTCACTTTCGTTTCAGCTCTTGGTAGACTCGCGGTCCTCGCATTCACAGTATAAATTTACGAGTTATGAAATTCGCCATCCGACTGACTGCTATCTGACTCCAGACGGTGGTGGGCTGAGGGGAAGATGAGCGGCGGATTTTTCAGGCTACAGCTACAGACGGTTGAATTTTGCGCGCCAATATAATTTCCGCAGCCTGATTTAACTCGCCATTAACGATAGCTCGGCTTCTAGACCTCCATCAAATGCAAAAATTGTCAGAAAGTCGTCTTTGTGAAGCCTTTTTTGGTGAGGAATAGTAAACAGCTCTTTCTTCGGATTTGGCAAAACTTCACGCTGCTCTTGGATGCTGAATCCCAAGAACTCTTCGGAACCGGCTACATGTCTTCAGTGCATGTTGTGTTGTCACACAAAATTGCATGCTGAGAAATGTATCAGATTTCTTGAGAATACGATAGCAGTATGACGTATTCCCAGGAAAACGTCACCAGGAAAACGTATTCCTGGATGTAAAACAATTATGTTTGCATAAAAGTGAGCTGCAGCGCACATTCTGATGCCGCATGAAGTCGAACCGTTTTCTTTGGAGACTGCTTATTTGTTTAACTCATCTTGACCATTGGTCTCCCTCACTAATTTATTAACCCTGATTCCGAATATAGTATGAGTTTAATAGATCTGACAGGAGTGCCATCAAAATGGAAATGAAAATTCACAGGAAATGGGACTGTAGTAAGTTTGCCGTCTTCTGCCATAGTTTGTCGTGGATGCAAATTTGAGATGTTCTGTTATAACTCATGAATTCTCATTCATTTTAGGCTACAGTAAGGACGTTCTTTGAGGAAGACGAAAACAGCAATGGCCCTGTTGAAAGGAAAATAGTCACGTCCTTGTAGTTTAGATGTATTCCAACTTGAACTTTGTTTTACCGAGTGAGCGATGATCCGATTTTGCACAGAAAAAAAAATCGAACAAGGGTGAAACTTTGTTCATTACTGAGCTGAATACTGAATGCTTTAAAAAAATTGTGCAAGGTCCGATGCCATAAATTTATTTTTGCAGCATAGGAGTCATAAAAACAAATTTCGAGCACAAAAAAACGGATACCGGCCCCCATCAATTTTCAAATGGTCCGTCCCTTAGTTGACGTAGGACAAATAAAATCCCCTATTTACGGAGCACAGTAAGTGCTATCAAACGTCGTTTTTTTGGGTACGAAGTAACAAAATGATGACTCCGTGCACCGTTCCTCGTGTTGTAAAGATGGCAGCTTGTTGTATTGTTGTGCTAATCTTCTCGTTTGTAATTGTCAATGAATATTCATGTATGACTCAGTGCCCTATATCCCTGTGCTCAATAACAATTTTGAGCGCGACGATTTGAGTTGAGCAATACTTGAAACATTCAGTTCGTGTTTTGGGCTGTTTCGCTTCGTTTCGTTCGGTAAAGCGTTCAGCAATTGTTTTGGTCAACTTTCCTCAGTGAGTATATATATGAACTGAACAGAGGGTTCAGTAGAACGTATCAGATAGTTCAATAAAATATCCAGAGGCTGTGTATGTGCTATATAAAATACTTGGATTTGACAGGAGCCCATAACCAGGAGTTTTCACAAGTTGGGCTATTTTTAGATTATCCCCCTCCCAAAATAATTGGTTGCACCAGTATTCCTCATTAGCTACTTTTGTTAAACCAACAACATGGCTGCTACGCTTTTGTGATTTTATTCCCTTAGGAATGATAGCAACTCAAGAATAGCGGGAACCGTTCTAAAAAGAACTACATAAAGGTACTACCGACACTCGTAAACGTAAAGAACAGAACTTTATTTTCACATTACGCACTTTGACACCTCACGGTATTAATGAACGCTTTTCGTTCATATAATTTCAGAATTCACGTATTCAGAACACTTCCCTGTTACAACTATTAGCATTTCTATTGTTGGCGCAATTTTCTTTGATCCCGGTAATCATGCACTCAACACCATATAAACCGTTTCTCCACCCACAATTCCCTCTTTTGCTCTGACGAAGGGCTAGCGCTCGAAACGTCAGCTGCTACTCGCTTTCCACGGCGGTTAGCATACCTCAATCGACTTTAGTTGATTATATACCAGCATTCTAAAAAGAACCTAACTTGTGAAAACGCTGTGACACAGGCCTAGCATGCGGGATCGATGCTCCCAGTTATGGACTCCTGGAGTCTATTCGACTGGAAAATTCTTACAGAATTAAACTCTAAAACTCTGACAGCTTTTCAGGTTGGAATAAGAAAAGGTTTTTACATATTAAATGAGTACATTGATTCTACTTGATTTAAACGTAACTTATGTATAGCCTGATGCATCTTGACAAGATGAGGAAATTCGCTCGGTTGTTCAGTGGAGCTAAAAGTCAAGTTACTTCGTGACCAAAAAAATAACTCGGCCGCAAACTAAAAATCTGCCACACAAAAAAGGGGCGGACACAAAAAATAAGTCGGCCGAGGAATAAAAAAGTGGACCAAGATTGGATGGCACTTATTGGTTCTGTATAACAGCACGTGAGTACTCCAACCTACATTGTGAACCGATACGTCAACTATTGCAAGTTTTCGCCGCCAAACATGGCCTTGCTCCTGAGTGTCTTTATAATCTTGAGGGTTTCGGTGCTTTATTTGACTGCATGGGAGGACAAATAAGATAAGCAGGAAAATGCAGTGACCGGCCCATTAGATATTTTGTAATCACGTAGTTGGTCACGTGACATACATTTTACAACAAAATCCGATCAAACGACTGAGGACATTGAGATTAGTAATAACCACTTTTTTTGTAGAATTCGGGCAAACATAAGCCACTCTATTCAATAAAATTGAATTAGCCTCGATTTCATGCTCAAACCATGCCTTCACATGCTTGAGTTTTCTCAATTTTATAACACCTAATGAATCACTACGTACATTAATGCGATTTATAGAATTTACATAGTATCATTGTAAAGTTGCCAATTACTTATGTACATGTACTTGTTGTAAGGGAAGTTCCTGTTTCCGGCTTTCCCCAGTTTTCTTGTCCTCTTTTGTAGTTGTAAAGCACAGTGACCGCTGTAAAATTATTAAAGTAAAGTAACAAACCGGATGATATAGTACGGGCTTTGGATATTCAAGCACGGTTCTCCGGTCGTCAGTAAACTGTTCTAACTTCTAATCAGCAGATTACCTTTGCTGAAGATATAGCCTATCGGATTTTTCGATTAAAACTTTAAAAACAAGTTAGTGGGGATGCCGTATGGAGAACATTTTGGTAACCACCGCACATATCAATTTTACTTTTTTTTAAGTGTTACTTAGTGAGCTTGGATACCAGTATGGAGAACCTTATCGTATCGCGATTTGAGCAGACTGCACATATTCAAGAACGCTGCAATAGTACTGTGCAGAATAAGACACTTTTACAAAAAAAAAAAAAGTTTTTAGAGTGTGTCAACTATGTGAATATTTAACATCTACTAAAAGTTAAGCCGAAAAGGGATAAAATGTTGTCCAAAGTTGACCATGGTTGCTACGTAGCAGTGCACTTTGGTCACGTGATCATTTGTTATGTTGTAGACCTGTCCTATGTCAAGTCCTCCACCAAGGTTCATTGGAAAGCAACCAATCTATAGTGTTTTAGTAGGGGTTGGGGTTAACTCTGGTTGGGATATGGTTAGGTTAGGCTTAAAAAACTTCGTATAGTACTTACTCTGTAGAATAAGACAATTTGGTAATTTGTTATGTTGTAGACCTGTCCTATGTCAGGTTCATTGGAAAGCAACCAATATTTAGTGTTTTAGTAGGGGTTGGGGTTAACTCTGTTTGGGATATGGTTAGGTTAGGCTTAAAAACTTCGTATAGTACTTACTCTGTAGAATAAGACAATTTGGTCATTTGTTATGTTGTAGACCTGTCCTATGTCAAGTCTTCCACCAAGGTTCATTGGAAAGCAACCAATCTATAGTGTTTTAGTAGGGGTTGGGGTTAACTCTGGTTGGGATATGGTTAGGTTAGGCTTAAAATCTTCGTATAGTACTTACTATGTAGAATAAGACAATTTGGTCATTTGTTATGTTGTAGACATGTCCTATGTCAAGTCCTCCACCAAGGTTCATTGGAAAGCAACCAATCTTTAGTGTTTTAGTAGGGGTTGGGGTTAACTCTGGTTGGGTTGGGGTTAACTCTGGTTGGCTGATATGGTTAGGTTAGGCTTAAAAACTTCGTATAGTACTTACTCTGTAGAATAAGAAAATTTGGTCATTTGTTATGTTGTAGACCTGTCCTATGTCAGGTTCATTGGAAAGCAACCAATATTTAGTGTTTTAGTAGGGGTTGGGGTTAACTCTGGTTGGGATATGGTTAGGTTAGGCTTAAAAACTTCGTATAGTATACTTACTCTGTAGAATAAGACAATTTGGTCATTTGTTATGTTGTAGACCTGTCCTATGTCAAGTCTTCCACCAAGGTTCATTGGAAAGCAACCAATCTATAGTGTTTTTGTAGGGGTTGGGGTTAACTCTGGTTAACTTCGTATATAGTACTTACTCTGTAGAATAAAACAATTTGGTCATTTGTTATGTTGTAGACCTGTCCTATGTCAAGTCCTCCACCAAGGTTCATTGGAAAGCAACCAATCTAGTGTTTTAGTAGGGGTTGGGGTTAACTCTGGTTGGGTTGGGGTTAACTCTGGTTGGGATATGGTTAGGTTAGGCTTAAAAACTTCGTATAGTACTTACTATGTAGAATAAGACAATTTGGTCATTTGTTATGTTGTAGACCTGTCCTATGTCAAGTCATCCACCAAGGTTCATTGGGAAGCAACCAATCTTTAGTGTTTTAGTAGGGGTTGGGGTTAACTCTGGTTGGGTTGGGGTTAACTCTGGTTGGGTTGGGGTTAACTCTGGTTAGGTTTGGGTTAGCGTTAACAACTTCGTTAGTACTTACTGTGTAGAATAAGACAATTTTAACTTACCTATCGTTACGCGATTAGAGTAGACTGCACATATTCAAGAACGCAGCGATCGTACTGTGCAGAATAAGATACTTTTACTGAAAAAAAACTAATTTTATCGAATGAGCTGGGATATTCGCCAGTATGGAGAACCTCATCGTAACGCGATTGGAGTAGACTGCACATATTCAAGAACGCTGCGATCGTACTGTGCAGAATAAGACACTTTCACTTAAAAAAAACTAGTTTTATCGAATGAGCTGGGATATTCGCCAATATGGAGAAACTCGTCGTAACGCGACTGGAGTAGACTGCACGTATTCAATAACGCGCGATCGTACTGTGCAGAATAAGACACTTTTACTTTAAAAACTAGTTTTTAGAGTGTGTACACTATGTGTAAACTTTTCGAGCAATTATAAAAAATAAAAAAATAATTTATTTTACGTTGAAGATACAGGAAGCCGTTACCGGGTCTCTTTGTATTCCGACGAACTCCACGATCGAATTGGAATTTAGGTTCACATGCGTTTCTTCACTGAGTTTTTTGTATCCCAATTAATAATTATAGTGTTATTGTAGGGGTTGGGATTTTGCCGTACTGCCAGTTTATTTTCTGAATTTCTTAGACTATAATGTGTTATTTCAGATCTATTAATAAATTTTGAGCTGAAATACTCCGGGGTTTCATTATGTAAAGCTTTATACACCAACATTGATTTATCTACTTTACGTTGATGATCAAGCTTTTTCCAATTTAGAGACCTAAATAACTCTACGGCGCTAGCATCGTAACTTGAAAAAGTTACTATGCGCGTGGGACGGCCTTGAAGTCATTTTGGAGCTTTTTAGAAAGGCCTTTGTGGCAGTTTCTCCACACCACACGGTTGAACTAAAGCATTGTAAACCATGTTTAATTGCACTTTTCGCTGCGATCGTACTGTGCAGAATAAGACACTTTTACATAAGTTTTAACTGAACCACCCTTCGAAACTCTTCGGTCCCCCCCCCCCCCCCATTTTTTTATAAAAATAGGTCGGTCGGGCGATGGTAAACGAGACATAAGAAAACTAGCAGATTATGGACAAAAAAAGTCGTCTTCTGGTGATGTAAAAGAGATCAGTTGTATTCGAGTTTGCGACCCGAGTTAGTTGTTTTTGATTTTAGGCGGAGGAAGCAAAATTCAAGGGCACGCCTTGCTGCGCCGGATGTAGAAAGCTGAACAATGCAAATTTGAGCTGTGGGATTTTAAGCCTAGCTTGTCAATGCTTGAATCAAAAGCGGGTTCAGTGTATTTTGCGAAGTTGTATTTGGCGAATACATACTGATCGTCAACTGCATTTATTATCCAGTTTCTCTCCCAGGGAGAAGTTACATTTCTGGAAAATTTTACGGTTAGTACTGATGTACAAGAGACAGCTTCGGTCGTGCTATTCCCCCGCAAACGGCCATACCAGCATAAACTACAGTCAGGAACGTTTGGAACTAGAAACAATCGTCCACCGATTAAAGTTTGTATCATTCCGGACTTGACAGATAGTGAAACATAATATAATTATCTTCAAGGTTTCCAATTCATCAGTGAAACTGAGAAAATGTACAATGCGGGGGTTTTATAGGTTACTAAGATTATGCATAATTTCATGTCTAACGAAATTCGTAAGCACGGCTATATGGTGGAAATAAAGTCGCGCGTGGTCGGCGATGTGACGTTTGCGGTGAATAACACGGCGGGAGATGTCGCTTATCACAGTCACATTTTTCGGAGGATCTAGGAGCCGAGAACTCTAGTTATCAGGGAATCTACGTTCATTAATACCTTTACAAATTCGTAATCGCTAATTGAAACCCTGATTTAGCCTCCTCCGCAGGCACTAATCTGATTTCTTCGAAAATTAGAGATGCCTGCGGAGGAGGCTAACCCTGATTGTTTTTTTTAGAGTTTGCTTCGCAAATTACGACTTCGCAAAAATATGCATCAGTGACACATGAAGTCGGTCGAAATCGTGACAACTTCGTTTTGTTTCGCAAAATACAGTATGCCAGCAACGGCGTATTATTTCCGTTCTCTCGTTCACTAGTTCATACTACGTGGATTTCGTATAAGAAATGGCCTGTTGCTTTTCAAACAGAGCTTCAAGTTTAAGTCGCTGCTTAATTTACGGCTTTACGGGGATCGAACCAGAGGAGACAGCTGAAATTCAGGCTAATTTCATTTTTGAAGCCTTTCATTCAGTTACGGAATCGGTTAATTACACCAAAAACACGTGGGAGGTGTGTTGTGATTGGTTCCTCGTTAATTGATCCAGTGATGTTGATTGGCACCTATCGTTAGCATGATAGTGAGAAACGGTCGCGGGCTTCCCCAAAGGCTTTCTTCTCTCTTCTCTTCACACCGCTTCGCGGCTCGCTGATCGCCACTTCGCGGCTCCGTCCTCGAAAGCCTTGGGACCAGTGTATATTAGCACGAGCAGTTCATGCGATTTTTTGTTTATAATACGCTGAGCAAATATTTCAGTGCTGAGAGCTTGCGACTGCGCTCAATAACCTTTTTATGCACTCGTCATCGATGTTATAAGGAGCTATACTGTCTAACAGAACGCATCCTCGTCCAGGAAAACAATCGGGAAGAGAGCAAAATGATTCCTTTGTCTTCGTTGCGCGCGGAGGATGGAGGAACTCTAAAACCGGAAATGCTGAGTAACCTAACCCGTATCCGTCACTTGATGGTTTTGACAGTTTAGTTGGTTCTAACTCTGCGATCTCGATTGATCGAAGAGGCAGCTAAGCTATCCTCGGGCTCTCCTCGTAACGAAAACACAAGGTTTCAAAACCCAAGTATCAAAAGACTCGGCAGTCATTCATAATGAAGATGTGGATAGGTAAGTTTTATTGCAACATATTTTATTTAATAGTCTGTACTGATGGAGCTGCTACGCCTTTAACGGCTGAACAAAGTCTTGCGTTCATAATTAGCAGTAGTAAGTGAAAAGCTTTAAACGTTGCCAGTTGTTATATACGTTGTGTCCACATATTGAAACAAAATTCGGCTTTATTAGAAGAAAGTAAAGGCCAGGTCTCATTTCTCTGTAGTCAGAAATACCAGAGCTATGTTTTAACTAAGTTCATGTAGAATGCATGAAGCAACAGTATTTCCCGCCTATTTATTATTGGTACCGGTAATCAGAAATAAGACAACCTAATTGTAGGTTGGTTTTCACTGGCATTCATTCGAATAATGCGCTATCTGAAGGCTCATTAAAGTCTAAATGAAGGTGATAAATGATAAAGAGTATCCTGGATTCGAGAGATAAAATATTTTGCCTGGTTTGTGTACGGTTATTTCACCTACAAAGAAGTTGAACTCTTGACCCGAGCAAACTTTGGCGGGAATTATATACCTCTGGCCGGCATGGTTGTTCGAAGAGTGAATAACGCTATTTCGCTATTAAAGGATGTCGCGGAGACGACAAGTTCGATTACATTTCTTTGCTCATATTAAACGATACCTTAAATCCAGTAATGTTGAGAATAATCAACCGAGGCGCGAGCAATGTAAACACCGCATGGGTTCACAGGATGCGATTCCTGTCACGTTCTATTGAGAACGAGGACAATCTCTTTTCTTTAGCAGAGTACGACTTTAATAGATGTCGTCTTCCATGATGTCGTCTTCCATTTATATATGTCATAGCCCCTCAATTTCTGAACTTCTAACGGGACCTGAAACATTACCATAGGGGCTGATCAAAGCCAGGACACGGCTATAATTTAAACCACAGATCGAATTGGGATTTAGCGTGATGGTTTTCGTTGTGGAGGAAGGAAACCGAGTGAAAAACAAAACGCTTCCACAACTAGCCGGACTGGCTATTAAATCTTGGGCTGCTCGCCGTTTGTTTCACTGAAGTGAGATGGTTCTGCACCTACAATGAAATTAAATCGCGTTGTGCCTATTTGTGGCACAAACGTCAATCAAAAATATCATTGAAATTTGATTTTCTGCTCTTCGGTGTCTTTGTCGTTTCGTAGTGCTCGACATAATTTTGGATCATTGCAGTTTCTATACCAATAGTTTGCCACTTATTAGCCACAGCATTTTTGAAAATCAGTTATAGCCGTTGTCCGCCATATTGGGGCCTTCAAATCTTGTGGTCAGCAGTCAATATTCAAGCCCAAGATGGCGGCTAAAACAACGCCAACGGAGAAGTTTACCTCTGAATTTTCAGTATTTTTGTCAGGTTGATGAACTGTAAATGTCTTAGAACTAAAATGTAAGACATCCTCAAGCCATTTTAAATAATCTGTTGGGACTGGAGATCCAGAAACATTTCCGAAAAGTGATGAAATGATGCTCCAAACTGGACTTGGTTGAGGTCATGAATCATGATGCGACTTATGATTTTTTTTACGTGTGAGACTTTTGCAAAACATTTTCAGACTTTAAATTTGATTTTATGAGGTTGCCAAAGTTGGGTATACGGCGTAGAAGTGGTAAACTTTGTTAATACAGATACACCGCGATTACCTTCAGTACATGCATTCGTTTTAAAGTTGACTAATATTTGGATCTGAAACAACCACATAGTGGCTGATCAAAGCCAGGACCGACCCAGCTAATTCACAGATCGAATTGGGATTTAAACCCTGGTTGTAATATGCCACATAAATTTACGTGTTTGAGGGATATTTAAAACCTGGTTACATAAATTTATGCACTCCTCAAGCACTGTAATATGCCACATCAATTTATGCACTCCTTGAGCACTATAATATGCCACATAAATTGATGGGTTTGAGGAACATTTAGAACATGGTTACATAAATTTATGTACTCCTTGAGCACTGTAATATGCCACATAAATTTATGTGTTTGAGGGATATTTAAAACATGGTTACATAAATTTATGTACTCCTTGAGCACTGTAATATGCCACATAAATTTATGTCTCCGAGGGATATTTAAAACATGGTTACATAAATTTATGTACTCCTTGAGCACTGTAATATGCCACATAAATTTATGTGTTTGAGGGATATTTAAAACATGGTTACATAAATTTATGTACTCCTTGAGCACTGTAATATGCCACATAAATTTATGTCTCTGAGGGATATTTAAAACATGGTTACATAAATTTATGTACTCCTTGAGCACTGTAATATGCCACATAAATTTATGTTTGAGGAATATTTAAAACATGGTTACATAAATTTATGTACTCCTTGAGCACTGTAATATGCCACATAAATTTATGTCTGAGGGATATTTAAAACATGGTTACATAAATTTATGTACTCCTTGAGCACTGTAATATGCCACATAAATTTATGTGTTTGAGGGATATTTAAAACATGGTTACATAAATTTATGTACTCCTTGAGCACTGTAATATGCCACATAAATTTATGTCTCCGAGGGATATTTAAAACATGGTTACATAAATTTATGTACTCCTTGAGCACTGTAATATGCCACATAAATTTATGTCTCTGAGGGATATTTAAAAGATGGTTACATAAATTTATGTACTCCTTGAGCACTGTAATATACCACATAAATGTATGTCTCTGAGGGATATTTAAAACCTGTACAGTGGGCTGTTATGGGCCCCTTGCAAATCATATAAAAAAAATTTTTAAAGCCCATAAACTTATAAATGTATATAATGCAAAGATCTATTTTATCCATGTAAAAAGCCCAAATTTAGATATCCGGAATATATAATATAAACTAATGTAAATGTACTAAAGAGGAAAGCGATTCCATATGAATGATAATTCAGTTCAGTTCATTTTTCACCAAATTATCAAAACATTTGAAATTTTGGAAGAGATACATAAGTACAAGCTAAGATATTGGTTTATATCAAGAAAAATGTGTATGCAGAATACAAAAAATAAGTTCTAGCTGAAATGCACTTCTTTGAATGAAATAATATCAAATTTGTAAGATTAATTATTTGCTTAATATGTGTATTAACGGACAATTAAATAAATCAACTGTGAAAGAATTATAGAGTGTACTGTTTCAGGTAACAGTCAGCTTGCATTTTTCCTTCTTTACTCTATTTCTATATTTTGCCCAAAACCCTCATCTCCTCAAATATGAGAAAAACAACTACCACATGAAAAAAATGAAGTTGTCTGAAAATGGACAATTTACTGAAAATAATCATGAAAATGTCAGTATGTGGACATTTTTACCAAAAAATGACCAGAGTGCAAAAGTGCAAATTCTACTTTTGACTTGTTCTTGAGGCACCTGTTGTGGTTTCAAAAAATTTTTGGCACCAGATTTCTCATACATGTACCAGTTCACAGGCAAACATGAATCTTTTGCATTTACCCAAATACAATAGCTTACCCAATAATAATAATAACTAACCATTCATGAGACAAAATAACTATGTTCCTAAGTAAACCAAACCAAACCCTAAAGAAATCAACAAACACGCAAACATTTACATGTTTTAGCTAGAGTAGAGATACAAAACCTTTAAGGAACAACAGTCTACGATGTACTTACTTCTTCAAGAACATGCTTGCAGTCAGCTCTGTTGGTGCCTTCTCATCTAGAGAACTCTCACTGGACGACTCATCCTCACCTTCACCCCAGTCAAATGAGTCATCTGAATCACTTTCTTCATCATCACCCTGGGTGTAAGAAATAGGAAAGCTGTTTTACTGAATAGTGTAGTACAGGGGGCTTCGTGAGATAAAACCACATTTTCTAGGAATACACATCCCTTCTAAATGATACTAACAGGTTTGGCAGCTCTCTTGTCAGGAACTGCTTTCTTTTTTAAGTAATCAGGTAACAGCCCAGTGGGTGACGAAATATGCTTGGAGTCATCATCAGAATCTTTAATAAAAAACAGTAAGAGGATTAAATAATAATAGTTTATTTATATAGCGCTCTTTCCTTCATAGACCAAAAGCGCTTTACAATAATATAAAAAAATATTTACAAGGTATCCTAATGCTAAAAATAATTACCTAATATAAAAAACAAAAGCGCGGTAGCCATAAGATTTCAGATTATATGATGGTATCTTTAGCAATAGCTTGTCAGCAGATCTAAGGCTACGCTGCGGCACATAACTGGTCTAATAATTCATTTAGATTAAGAGTGCTGCATTAAGAGTGGGTGACATGATCAGACTTGCATGACAGAGTTATTAGCCTAGCAGCACTATTTAAAACATATTGCAGGCGCTGCAATAAGTATTTGGGCAGACCATATAACAGTGAGTTACAATTATAGAGTTTTGTTGTAACAAAGGCATGCATCTTACATGTATCATAACTTAAGAACTTTCTAATACGTGCAATGCTTCTAATAGAAAAAAAATGCAGATTTGAAGACTTGAGTAACATGCCTATCCATAGATACCGTAGTGTCGAATACATGTACATGTGAATAAATGTGATTATGGTGCTGAGGTCTGGTTTTGGAGCTCTCAGAACAAGGCCCTGTGCATGATCATAGCATGCTTTTGTCAACACCACCAAACCTCACTTCTATGTTGAGAGGAAATATTGCGCCAAAGTGAGGCTAGGTGGTATTCACAAAAGCATGAAATCATATGCGTAAGGGCTGTTAACTACCATACTTATCCACAGATAAGCCACACTTTTTTGGAGATTCTTTTTGTGTAAATGTTTTATTCTTTAACAAGAATTGGTGAGCAGCACATGTACGAGAACTCTGTGCTTTCATTTATTATTATTTTCAATGTGTTTTGTCTGTATACAGCAGACTTTCTTCAGGGATTTTACAATAAAACTATTTATAACAGCTGTATACATTGACATGCTAGCCTAAAAAAACATAATTGTGTGAAGTCACTTCCATGGATTGACTAACTAAATATAAAATTATGATTTAAAGTCATGTTTTGTGTGTTCATGATGTTTGTGTGCCTCTTACATGCATTGACTTCACTTCTACTATTATTCTACACTTCTACACTCTCTTCAAAATGACCATTAGTACTTGAGGTTAACACTTTTTTCCAGACTGGAAAATATTTGACTAGAGGTCAGGACATGCAAATTCCCCCAAATAATTTCCCATCCAGCCCAACCTTAATCAGTCAATAACTAAAGGTTTTTATCAAGTGACCACTTTCAAATGGCAAAACAACAAGCAAAACATTTAACAGGCTTTCTCTGGCCCGCTCACATCAACTATGTATGGCCTGTAAAATTTGTAAATGATTTTGAAAGGGCATGATAATATTGTGTATTAAATTATCTTCTTACCAGAATCTTCGACATCAGATTCGCCAGACAGAACTGGATTCTGTGAATATAGAAAATAAAAAACCTCAGTAGAATAACAAAATGAAAGTAACTCAGAAGGAAAGTGCACTATTATCATATTTAATTTAGCCATTTCATAAACAAAAACTAGGACTGTGTAAATTTAATCAAATTACATTTTTTTAATTAAACATGAACCCCACAACAAGAACAATCACATAAAAATTAGTAAGTTCACTGAGTTTGAAGACGTTTGGGTAATTAAGAACTGAATAGTGCTCAAGCTATTGAAAATCACAAAAATATGAGAGTTCAGTATGGTTGGGGGGGGGGGGGGGGTGACTCTTTCTATTTTTGTAATTTTTGAAAGCTCACCACCTGGGCAAGGGTACCTTTACAAATATATCTCTAGGATAGTGCTAAATCTGTAATTGTAATCTGTACAGTTTAACCATGTGTTAACATTTAACCTTGGGGTAGTGCTTACCCTTGCTTCGAACAAGTGGGCCCATGTTTATAATTAATATCGATCCAAATACCCCCAAACTCAGCAAACATAGTAATTTTCATTAGATTTCTCATGGTTCAGTTTGTTGGCACAATTCCTTGTGTGCAAAAACTTTAAATCCATCATAAAATTGAGGTAGGGAGGTTTCAAATCTCATAAACAAGCCAGTACAAGTGCTGTTGCCAATAGGCGAATCCTTGTTTACGTTTTTTCCTCATTAGCATACATCAAATTTCAAGCGACATACTTACAAACAAACAGAGTCCATAAATGGAAATATATCGTCACACTTGATAATCACCGAACATTTGAGAATGATATGATAAATATATTTTGAGGTATGAGCGTTTAAAACTCTCAAAATTTACAAAGAATGTATGGCTGTCAACAGCTCTTGCCCCCCAGCCCATTTTACAGTTTTGAAAACTCAATTTCTCCGTAAATATTTAACATATCAATCTAAAATTTTCGGTGATTACTACGTTTAAAATTCTCTTTCAACTGATGTAGTCAACTGATGAGGCAAACATGTAAATGTACACTGTCACTGGCAGAAGAGAACTTATGATTTCTGTGTTATTTTGACTGTGCTAGGTTTGCAAGGGATTGTGGTCCAATGTATGGCCACCATCGTTTTCTGTATGGTTGATTATGTGGAAGTGATTACATTGTACATACATGTAGTAGTAAAGTTTTATATTTTCTGGGTAATTCATATAATAAAGCATGCAGCAACAAAAGCTGTACAGACCTCCCTGTATTTTTCAATATCACTTTCAAAGTCCTTGTTGTATTTTCTGAGCTTCTGACGTAGTGTGCCCAAAGCCTAGGATGGTAAAGAGGAACATGGCAAGACAACATTAGGTGGGTTCACACTAGTCCACCAAGTCTGCCTTAGCATGACTCAAGTCGACTTAGTGAAAAAACTGGTGTGAACCGCTAAGTCAGAAATGCCGACATTTGGCTTAGACGGTCATTAATGCCGGCAAATATGAAGGCACAAGTCTGTCTCAAGTCTTTTTCAAACATGACTTACAGATTGCTTAGTAAACTTGATTGACATAAACATCAATAACGTCTGGATTTTTAATTAAAATTGAACAAATTAGACATGAACGTCAATCATGTCTGGATTATTTTATTCAAATCAGTCAAATTGCCACATCACCATCAACACTCAATTATAGTTTAATCGCAAATAATTCTCGCATAAATATGTGTCTGAATGCCTAAGTTCACCTGAGTAGACTAGGCTGACTTAGCTTGGCTTGGCCTTAAGTCGACTTAGACAGACTTAATGCTCTAGTGTGAATCCCCTATTATTATTATTATTATTATTATTATTATTATTACAAGTCAAAACCGCTAACGATAATCCAACAGGTGTGTTAGACGCTAGCTAGGTCATAGCGAGTGTTGGGTAGTGCCATGCAACTTACATGCTAGTGATCATAGGTGTATGGTTATTTTCCACCTACTAAGGCTCAACTGGAATTTTGGAGCACTTCTCGTGGAAATAAGTGGCCTAAACTTCCGCCAAGAAAGTTTCTCCTTGAAACGATTCTCATTTTCCATCCATGTGCATCGAATGTCATCACAAGCTCGCGAACCGACAGCCTTCCGCAGTTCATGCTGCATGGCAGCCGTCTCGTCGAGTACAGAAACCATGGTTTTAAATCTGCCACATCACTTGATCCATTGTGATTTTAAGCTGCAACCTCATTCTAGCCACTTCTAATGGGGGAGGGTTCCATTATTAACAGGAAAGGCATAGGATTTTCCACCCCTCCCCCCTCAGTTTTGCAAGGTTCGCATTTCTTACCCCACATTTGCAACCAATATGTTGTGTTCGTCGTGTTTACTTCCCAAACTAAGATTTTAAAGCATCAACTTCATTCTAGCCACTTATAATGGGGGAGGTCACCATTATTAACGGGAAATGCATAGGATTTTCCACCCCTCCCCCCTCAGTTTTGCATGGTTCGCATATCTTACCCCAGATTTGCAACCAATATGTTGTGTTCGTCGTGTTTACTACCAAAATTATGATTTTAACGCTGCAACGTTATTTAGTCCAGTTCTGGACTCGGAAATAGCAAATGAAACTGTCCCAGCATGCTTTGCGGCCAAAACGGAAAGGGCGATGGATTTGTACGGGTAGAAAGGAACGTCGTAGAGACATGGGGTTTTCACCAACATGTTACCCATAGAAAACTCCAGGGGGTCTTCTTAATTTGGTTAACATTGATGTTCAGGGGGGAAAATGGCAGCCAAAATAGAATTTCAAAATGGCTTAACCCCCCCTGGACTTCATTTGCGCGAATATTACATCAGAAATTAAATCTAGTTGGATGAAATTACATATGATAGGCATGTTTTAATTCACATTAACATAGCGCAACGTACCTAACATTAACACCTCCAAGCTATAAATTATAATTATTCCCTACCCCACTCCCCCTGGAAATGGTATACCAATTTGTCTTAGCTAGATGTCTCCGGAATGTCATTCATGACATAACTGATCGGTTTTTAAGTTTTCACGTTCAGCACCGAAACACAGAATTGACGTTAACCAGTTGCCCAGGCCCCGCTCGGCCAAGCAAAAAGGGAGAAAAAACGCCTTAACCCCCCCTGAACTTCATTTGCGCGAATTAGTACGCAAAAATTTCATCTAGTTGAGCGAAATTACATAGGATAGGCTGGTTTTTATGCCATTAACTATGCGATAGATACCGAACATTAATTATTTAATTAATTAATTAATTAATTATTTAATTAATTATTTATTTAATGATTGTATTATTTCTATGATTATCGTTAGGAATTATTATTATCGTTTTCATTGAAGTGAGACTCTGGAAGTTACAAGTCTCACCTTTAAAATTCGATTTAGCTGACTGTCTATCAAACATGTACCATCCATAAATAACTAAGTCTAGGCAATACATGTACATGTTTGAAAGCTTTGTTTGGGACAAGGCTAAATTGAATTTAACAACAAGACTCGAAACTCTCTTTTGCTCTGACGAAGGGCTAGCACTCGAAATGTCACCTGCTACTCGCTTTCCACGGCGGTTAGCATACCTCAATCAACTTTAGTTGATTATATACCAGTGTTTATCTTTCCCACTGATACAGACCAACACTAGTTTTTACAGGAACTAGTTATCTATCGTTGAAACTTCCAGGGTACGCACTTCAACGAAAACAACACTAACAGCAATGTTTCCATTATGAAGCTACAAGATAATGTACTTTGAAACAAAAAAAACTGTACAAAAAAATGGGTAAAAAGGTGTGGCTTATCCGTGAGTGAATACTGTAATTTTGATGTGCACTTTTCAGCACTGAGTATCGTTGGTATACTGTAGCTAATTTAAGTAGATATCGAAATGGTGGGAAAACCTTGAATTGGTCTATTGGCAGTGTTTCAAATAATATATTTATCAAACTCACTAATAATTCATGAAGCAAAAACAAAGGAAATTAATAAAACATCAGTGTCTTTCATTCTATTAGAGATTCCGTCCTGATTTACAAAAACTTTGGCTTAAATTTTCTTGGCCAAATAAGTCGTATCGCCAAAATAACTGAAAACATCTAGACGTTTGATACATAATTATAAGTGTGATAAAGAATTCGCATCATTCTGATCTTTATGGGATTTACAAACTCTTGCTTTCAGCTTGAGTTTGTAAATTCCATAAAGATTGTCCACTCATTCTTTATTTAGTACTTGATTGCCATCCAAACCTTAGTTTAGAAAAACACAAAAATAGCCTATTCATGGTTAGAAAAAAATAATTGAAGACCAGTGATTCCAAATTGTACTTGCCTGATTCCTCTTCTATTTGCCCAAACCATATACTTGGGATTCAAAAATTATTATCCTAGCCGTAAAAAAACATGTAGATTGATCCCTCCCCAAAAAGAATGTTTTCAAGCAATAAATTTACCCTTTGGAAATCTTGCATGCAGTAAGGGGCTCAGTGATTCCACTTGCCTGCTGGGCAAGTGTGATTTTCTAGCACTTGCCCAATTAATGTTGTTTAGCACTCGTCCTGACGAGCGGACGAGTGGTTTCTTCGAACCCTGCAATTAAGTAAACGGTATTGTTTTTCAAAGTTCAACTCTTTGAGATACCTGCACCACACCTACCTTTGCATTTATTTTGCTCAGTTTCTTTCTGCCCTCTGTATCTTCCCAGTTCTGAAAAAAGAGAGAACAATAACCAGACACATCTTTGGTATTTTATAAGCAAAAGCACAATGAGGGAAATATTTGTATCACAGGATGTCATTATTATTACAGTGTCAGAAGAGTCATTTATAATACAGCATAATAATAATAATAATAATAATTTATATGATACTTTTTGTTTATCCTCGGATGAACAAGGCTGATTAGGCCCCTAGCAAGATAATTATGCTAATGTTTCCAAGACTCATTCCAGGCCCTAGCAAGATAATTATGCTAATGTATCCGAGACTCATTCCAGGCCCCTAGCAAGATAATTATGCTAATGTATCCAAGACTCATTCCACACACACTCCTTACTACATATTTGTACATTCATATATTCTCTGCACTCAATGCTCAACTCACATGTTGATTTTTATGGAGGGAGGAAATCTGGAGAATCAGGAGAAAAACCCTCGGAGCATGGGTGAGAATCAAACTCAACTCACATGATGCCACAATATTGCTGACAATACATTGTAAATGAACTTAAAGGAATTTTAGTAGAAACTGCAGTATCACACACTTTTTTTGTCTATACTATCATCACTTAACATGTACAGTACTGACCAGAACTTAACTCCAGTTAAATGTTCGCTCGGGTTCGCTTTAGCAAACGCAAAGTGAACACAGGGGTCGCTTGAACCCTGGAATCTCTGAGCAAACCCTGCAAGCGAACCCTGCAAGCGAACCCTGCAAGCGAACCCTGCAAGCGAACCCTGCAAGCGAACCCTGCAAGCGAACCCTGCAAGCGAACCCTGCAAGCGAACCCTGCAAGCGAACCCTGCAAGCGAACCCTGCAAGCGAACCCTGCAAGCGAACCCTGCAAGCGAACCCTGCAAGCGAACCCTGCAAGCGAACCCTGCAATCTCTGAGTGAACCCGAGCAAACCCTGCAAAAGCGAACCCTGTAAACTCTGAGCACTATCCAGGAACTCCGAGTGACAAGCAAACGTATATTTTAGTGAGCATGAAACCTAGCAAATGCAACTCATCTTAGGAATAATTTGGAAGGGCTAAATGGAAAAGAGATGTGGAGCATGTTTAGATGAGAAAGCAAAATTAATTATTATTACCCACAGAAAAGACCGATGATAATTATTGTTTGCTTCATTCAGGCCATTTGAGAATTAGGCCAAAGTGGCTGTTCGATAATTAAGCCAACGTGGGCTTTATTTCGATCATAAAAGTGTTCAGGGTGGAGGGGTCAAGAGTTTACTCGAGTGTTTGCTCGAGGGTTTGCTTTGTTCACGGGGTTCGCTTAGAGCGAATGCAAGCAAACATTGAGCAAACCCTTGAGTGCAACCTGGGTTTTCTCGAAAGCCAACCTGAACCCACTGGAGGTTAGTTCTGGTCAGCACTGTACATATGTGACCCTCCATGCGAAAACCCGGCTTAACGAAACTGGCGTTAGGAAGTGCGACTACTGAAACCAGGGTCACTTAGACAAATTGAACCAATCACATCGCAGAACGAAAACAAAGTATTCCAACTTACGGTTACTTGAGCCAATCAGTGTTGATAAATTTACAAGACAATAGCATTTTGACTTGCTTGAACTTCGATCCAGTAAAAGGCGAATTTGGTTGAGTAGTTCTGAAGTCTTTCGAGTGAAGAATATCACATGGATGGGCTGGGATTAATACTTTGGAATGCGATAATTTTGTTAAATTGCAATGTGTTTGGTTCACACTGTTTTAGTAGTTGCACTGTAATTTCACCATGTTTACTTTCATAATGAACCAGGCTCTACAGTTTCTTAAGGAAAACTCACCTCTTTGACAAAGTCCTCTAGTTCTGCTAAACATCTGATGAAGAACTGTGGAATGCCTTCCTTGTCTACCACTGCCTTAGCTTTGGTAAATGCCTTGCCAAGATTCTCAAACTCTGCATTAAGTAAGAAAGAATGCATTTATGTTAGAGTTGTGTTTACAGGTTGGGAGCGAGTGGACTTTCTCAAAGTGCTTTCCAATTTTCCCCTCCAAAAATAATACTGCTTGCTTGCTTGTTGGAAAGGACTTTTCCCACTTGCAATGCACCAAAATTTGCTGGTGGATTTAGGACAAAATGTTGTGAAGCATGAAATGCTACAGCTTTAGCTTTTGAGACACAGAACACTTTGGGTATAAAGAAGTTGTTTGTGCAATCTCACGAGTCACGACACGTGGCAAATTATAATGTGACCTCTCACAGGAAAATGTACACTAACGGATATCCGTTAAACGGGCAAAAATTAACGGCTAACGAACAGATATTAGCAAATGCTTTTACAAAGCATTCAAACGGTTTATTTAACAGTTCTAACGGGCAAGCTAACAATTCTAACAGTTTACCAAAACGTTCTAATGGGCAAGCTAACTTTTCTATCTAATGTTTATCAAAACGTTCTAACAGATGGTCTTGGCTATCTAACGGTTTATCAAAACGTTCTAACGGATGATCTTGGCTATCTAACGGTTTAACAAAACGTTCTAGCCGATGGTTAACCAAAACATTCACCAAAACACAGGATTGCGTTACGAAACACCATCTCAGCACTGGTTTGGTGTTTTCCGTTCATCTGATAAACTTTAGCTTCTGTAGTTTCAAACTCAGATCCATCAGTAATCCTTCAGAATTTTTGTTGAAGTAATTGCGTATGTTTTCAATTGAAGAAGCCAGCTTTAGTTTTTTGGAGATACGAAGATTCTCTGATGTGCTTTCAGCCGCGAAGGCTGATTGTCTGGTTTTTGACACAACAAGAATGCCGCGAACTTTGCGAGAATTGTGATTTTATTGCATTGTAGTTTAAGGTTACCGGATACCTTCAAGGCATGTTTTTTTTGTAAAAAAATATTATTGATTATTTGGAAAGTTTATGGATTGTTCTACGATTTAGAAAAAAACATTATTTCAAAAGATATAAAAGCTTGCCAGATATTTAGAAAAAAGGTATTTAGAAGGAAACTAAATAAATCACCGAGGCATTGTAATCCCTTTACGTGCCACGGGCACCCCGTGGACTTTTAGCGGGAGCTGTTATCCGAGTACCGTAATTTGCATACTGTTGTTGTAGCTTCCCTTCTTCAAAATAACAAACGTGCATTTAGAGTCTTTTATCAATCGTTTGTAAAGGGGAAATCCAAAAGAGAAAAGCAGAGTCCTTGAGTAAAACAAAGTGAACCCTGGACCGAAAAAGAAAGGAAACCGGTGATAAGGACGAATTCGGTAAAACGAGCCAGATTGAGCTCGCGGACAGCGACAAAGGCTCGTGCTTCAAAGAACATGCGAAAGGCAGCGAATAACAACCTTCAACTTCAGTGTCAACTCCAAATATAAGACAGCGCCAGCAGGCTTAAACTGTCATTTGGCTTACCAGGAACCAGCAAGTCATTTGAAGAGACTGAGGACGCGAGCAGCGATAAATTCACATCGGAGTCAGACTATAATTTCCCACGAATTTCACTACTGCTTTGAAGCTCCAGGGGTCCTTGCATAGTCATTGGCTAGTTGGTTCGAAGTGTTGACATTTGCCTTGATGAGGTGTGAAATGTTCACAAAACTTTACACACCAAATCTCCGACTCGGTTTTTCTTCGTATCCCCTCTCTTTGAACGAATTAATAGGGTATGCAGACTTGCCAGATTTTGATAAAACTCGGCCAAAAGACAGATAAGTTACTGACAAAGAAAAGGGTGTGAGCGTTTAGCAATATTCAAAGTATTTTTCCTCGTAGAGTATCCCGCGTGATGTGACTCGGACATTATTGAAGACTAAAACTTTAGGAATGAATTGCATTTGAATGAAGTAAAATATTTACAAATGCTCACACCCTTTTTTAGGCTGTCATATGCTGATTGACATTATGCAGTTGAATTGTTCTTATGCGTTAACCCGAAGGCTGCTACATGTAATTTACTTTTATAAACCTTGTCAGTTTTGTGTTTGTTGGCTTAGCATTGCTTTACAATAAAATATATTTTTAAACAAATCCATTCAGCGTATTCTACACTTCATAAGCTTTACAGAGGTATATAGGTTTCTATAGTTTTCTTTAAAACAACGCACGTACAAAATTATTAACGAGAGAGACCCGCGAAGGTATTCGGTAACCTTAAATCATCACAAAGCTTCTCAACTTTACTGGCAAATGATAAATGTCTACTAAATAGAATATTCTGGAGTTCTTTTTAATGTGGATCGGTGAGGAGGTCCGAGTCTTGAATTCCGCGACACAGAAGTGTGACATTTTCCGCGAACTGATTTGAATAATCAATGACTCTGCAGTGTTTGTTTTGCGTTGAGATCGCACAAAAATTATTTACAGATAAAATTTTCTTTTAGAAATCGAGACGCTTATGGAATCAAACAGTTTGAAAATTTTCACTTCATTTATGACCCATTTACGTATCTGAACAGTTTCCACATGATGCAAAAAATGGTTTGTCAGAGTCCATTAAATTCTCGATATTCACAGTTTTAATTTGTTGCCTGTTATTTAGCGTGAGATCAGATTGCACGAACGTATCGAATCTTTTTGGAGTTTTGATTTCAGCTTTTTTACTTCATCACTTTGTGAGGAGTTAATTAAATAAATAAAACATCCAAACCTGCAGGTATGTCGGCATGTTCTCTTTTTATAGCGTTCGGAAAAGCATATAAAGGCGATCGCACGTAAACCGAGTTTCTAAACTCGTTGTGTGACTTGTATGTAGCTAACAGATGATTGCCGAAACCAACGGTGATCATCGAACTATTTAAATGCCCAATGGATGAATGTTTTGATCTATCTAACGGATGAATGTTTTGATCTAACGGATGAAGGTTTGGATGTAACGGATGAAGGTTTGGATCTAACGGATGGAAATTTTTATCTAACGGATGAATATATTAGCCAAACGGCATGGACAGAATTTCTAACGCTTGTTCTAACGCTTCTAACGATTTCTCAAACCGTTCAAACGACATGGTCAAAATTTCTAACGGGTGTTCTAATGCTTCTAACACTTTCTCAAACCATTTAAACAGATACCTAACGGGTGACGAACGGTCTGGCCCGTTTAACGGATAACCGTTAGTGTACGTTTTCCTGTGAGAGGTCACATATTGTAAAACAAATCCAAAACTTCACATCTCGGCATTTAGATTTGAGAGATTTGAGAGACTCCAGAACTTTTTGCAGAACGTGCAAACTGTTCACGAAGTACCGTATTTACCCGTGAATAAGCCGCACCCGTAGATAAGCCGCACCCCAAGTTTTGAAGCTTGAATTTTGAAAAATACAAAAAATAATTAGAAAATCTTTTGTCTGAGTTCATAAACGCTGCCTTGTACTTGATGCCAAACTTCTTCAAAAAAAAGAATAATCTTTTGTTGGAGTTCACAAACACTCGTACTTGAAGCAAAACTTCATCAGATTGTCATAAATAAATAATCACAATTTTAATTCGATCGAATATGGTTCAACTTGCCTTGTCATTTCTTGTGTATATTTTAACCTGCAGTCTTTAAATCACTCCAGAATTCTTCCGCATTTATTCCCCAATTAACTAACAACAATTCCAAGGAACCACTTTCCTTTAATCGCTAGAGCAAGAAAGGTTTTCTGGCGAAACAATACTTGCACGAGTTGGTCAGGTCCGCCATCTTGGATTTTCATTAACTAGTGCCAATCTCCCACGTGTAAAATTGCGAAGAATGCCTGGTTGTTTAGATGCATGCTTTGACAACCGCTGCGAATCAGCCTGTTTTGGAAGGTAAATAAGCTTAATCACGTTTAAATATTCACGAAATTCTAATATATTAGGTCTAAGGTGGGTCTTAGAAGAGTTTTTGCTTTAGCTCTTTGAAAGTGCGTGTTTTCCCCCAATGATTATGCTTAAATTGCTACATGTATATTACACGATCGGATGCGATTTGAACCTGATTGTAATATATGCACTGTCGTATAATAAAAGCTTCATTCAGGTTCATGATACATGTATGTAAATATATGTTAATGTTGGGTCTCCTTTCTAGGTGTTCCCGTAGATAAGCTGCACCCCCGATTTTTAACGAAAATTTTGGGTGAAAAGGTGCGGCTTATACACAGGTAAATACGGTAAGCTATCAAGCTAATTGATATTCAAATCAGTTCGCGGAAAACTTCAACATTATGCACTGCAGCAATTTGAAAGATGTGACTTCCACACCTTTGAAAACGGATTTCAATTAATAGAAAGAACTCGAGCATATTTTATTTAGTAAACGTTTCACTTTGAAGGTAAAGTTGAGAAGCTGTGTGGTTTATATTTGGAACTACAATGTACAATGCACTAGAAACTCAGTTCCTGCACCCCAGTGTTGTTGTGTCAAAATCCAGACAGACATGTCTGCATGGCTGAGAGAATTAAATTCAAGAGCGATCTTGCAGAATCATAGCGTTTCTTGAAAACATAAGGCAGCATTCTAGTACATGTAAGTAGTAATTCCCAAGTGGAGATTGTAACTAGTGAGTGCATTACAAAATATCCAGACATTTTCATTTACATGAGTGCTCACGTACATTGTAGATTTAAGATCTAAACTTTGTTCAGTCGTAATTGTCCTTGTATCATATATCGAAATGTACTTCTCAAGCTGTAGTTTAACCATAAGTAAAGTAAAATGTTTCTTTAAATTAGCTAAAGTTGGCGTATGGCTTATAAGCGGTATACAGTCAACTCTCTCTTAAGCGACCACCCTTGGTGCACAGACAAAGACTTAGTGGTAGCTTATGGGAGGTGGTCGCTTATGGGAAAAAGCAACAAGTGCTTGCTAAATGGGTCAGACTTCTAGCACAGCTCTAGCGCACTGTCACCATAACAACATAGCTAAGCACAGGAGTTCTAGCTCAAGTTTTTCCAATCTTTTTCAGTTTCTTATGTGTCAACGGGCATTGGAAATTGAACTTTATGGTATTTGAGTAATGATTTTCTAAAAATATGTAGTACAATCTACTTTGGTGGTCGCTTATCGGAAACAAAAAACAATAGAAAATGTCAAGTGTTGAGACTAAAAATTGGTTGCAGTCGCTTAAGAGGAAACAATGGCCCTGGAAGAAGGCACCAAACCCAGCAGAATCTGAAGCATCTCTGCACACCTGGAAGCCAGGGGCAGATGCCAGATTGGCATGAGGAAGAAGCTGCAATAAAATCAATCCTTCAGGAAATGGTCCCACCAGAGGTCTGTCTTAACAGCAGAAGAGAGGCAGATGTGATGTTGGGTGCCTGAGCCAAGGTAAGTTTGATAAGCCTCTGCAGAAATGTATGCCCAGGATGGACAATGTTAGCTTGCAGCAGTGGTGAAGAATACCAATCAAAGATTGTAACTCCTTGAGAGTACAGAAATGGCACATGAACCAAGAATGGACCTCTGAGTATACTCTTGACACCTTCTCATCTGGGAGTATATCCTAAAAGTGATCGGAATCCAGGAGAATGCCCAGAAAGCAGAGCTGAGAAGAGGGGCCTTTGTTTGTCCATCATCTTCAAAGAACTGTATCCCATCGTGATGGCAGCCCACATTTGGGGCTCCCAGTGCATTCCCTTTCAACTGGATGACAAGGCAGTGTGTTCATCCTCTGCTTGGGCACTTCAGACGCTCCTTGTGTCATGCATCATTTATGCTGTTTATTTATTGCATTGGCTGAGAACTCATCCATTGTGTCAGCCTCTCATATTCCCAGAGTGTAAAATTCAATCGCTGATACACTTTCTCATTTTCAGATGCCCAGATTCCACCAGCTAGCTCCAGCAACAGATGCTGCATATCTCCATTCCAACTCACCTTTTACAGTGGCTGACAAAGAGAGACTGAGGTACATGTAGCATGTTTCGTTGCTCTTGAGTGCTGGGCTTGCCCCAAGTTCCTGCAATACATACTTGCCTGGTCAACAATTGTTCTTATCCTTCTGTTAACATTCCAGCCAGGTGTTTTCACCCAGTCTCACAGCTTCAGAGAATTGTCTCATTGCCTGTTTGGCCTTCTTGGATGGCAATGGTCTTTTGGCCTCAACCGTCCAGGTATACCTCAGTACAGTGCACTCCATGCACATCGATTTGGGTCTTCCCAGCTCTATAGAGAACTGCCTATGCTTGCAAAGTGTTGTTTGGGGTGTCTGGAGGATTCATGGCTTTTCCAAAGTACTAGACTTCCCATTACGCCAGCTATCTTAGCATCACTGTGCCACTCACAGAATTTCTTGTCTACAGAAGATGTTATGTTCTAGGCTGAAATCAGTTTAGCTTTCTTTGGCTTCCTCAATTGCAGTGAGTTTACCTCTGCTACTCTGGGAGGCATCGACTCTTCCCTCCACCTGGCAGTGGATGTTGCTGTGGTAGACTCCCATGTGCAGCCATGTCTTGTGTTCGTTTTCATCAACGTGTCAAAAACAGATCCCTTCCACCAGGACTTCACCATTGTGGTCAGGAATACCTTCACTCTTGTGTGCACTGTGGATGATCTATTGCAGAGGTCCAGCCCCAGGCCCTTGAGTCTTGCACCAGGATGGATCTAAAAATTTAACAGTACATGTACACTGTAGGCTCAGTAAGGCTCTGTCCAACGCAAATGTTGAAGGCCATTACTCATCTCACAGCCTCCGCATCGGTGCTGCTTCTCTGGTTTAGGCTAGAGTCCTAGCTCTGCCTTGCAGCCTTCTGCTCTTAACCCGTTCCTGCAGCTTGGCTGCTGCAGGATAAGCCTGATGTTCAGCTCTCAAGCTCCATGGCTTGCAGTAGGCTTCACAGCAATGTTCCCAGCCAGCATTTGGCTTCACTTAGACTTCTGGCTGCCTGGCATGTTATACAGTAGCTTGGCCTTCCGGAGTTTTGCAGAGAATCTCAGTATCCTGGACTGCGTCAGTCCTTGCTTGGCTCAACTTAGGTTTATTTAACAAATTTTAGGTGTATTTTTAAGCAGTATGAGTGGTTTTGTTTACATGTCTAAGTACATGTAGATCTCAAAATGTTGAAAAAACAGTGGAAGGGTCTATTGATAGTATGGCTTTACTTTCTCATTTGAGCATAGAATAGGGCCCTAGAATAGGAAAATTTAAAAATGGGTAGTTTCAGAAAATATCTGTACCCTTACCATGGGCAGCATTTTGGACCAGATGTGAGAGGGGTTTCTGGGCCTGAAATTCTGGTTGTGAGGGATGCTATGGAAGGGAGGGTTTCTCAGCTTGGAATTCTGATTGGAAGGGGAGGGGGGTTTCTGGGCCAGGAAAAACTGGTTGAAAGAGAGGGCATTTCAAGTTTGAAAAGAGTCTGATGCATGATGGCTGTGTCTCCTCAAGTCCAAAAGCCATGAAAATGTTGCTTTCTGGCTCTAAAGTAGAATAACTCCATGCTATATACATGTACATGTATGTTGGTAATAATAGTAAGTCGTTTCAAACTGGTCTTATAGCGGTCCAATTATTTTCGATCACTTGGTCAAGCACGCTGTATTTAACTGAGTCTGTATTGCCTCTGGTCAGCAGTTACTCCATTGTGGGTTAATCAAAGATGGCTGCCGCAGCCTCGTGAACCCGAAATTCAGTTCGTTTTTATAAATGTGCTTCCATTGGCATCAAGGTAACCAGACAAAATATAGCTGGTTGATGGAGAAACAAAAGAATTAAACACTATTTGATGAATTTGAAGATAACAGGTCAAAAATGGGAAAGAACATAAGGAAAGTTGCTAAAAATGTTGAAGCTGTACACGTAGCTATAGCATTAGGTCGCTTGGCTGAAAACTATTCATAGCAGTATAGTACACATTTCAAAGAAAAAAACTTTAATTTCCAGAGGGTAGAGATAGACTGCTATGCAGACGTATTTTTTCACCCATAACTTCAAAGAAAAAAGTAACGTCTGCTTACCCGAGTGCTTAATTAGTTTCCAATATGCACACCTCATTGTGTTATGGACCAATCAGATTTAACCTTCCATATCCTGGAAAGTGACGTAATGTTGCATTTAAAAGAAATTCAGACAATACATTTGCCATTGTCCAATCATAGGGGAGTGTTCACTGGCATGGCAATTCACTAAAATTCTAACAATGGCTTTGATTGGGCAGAAAAATAAAACAAATGTGCTAACGTTGTGCTTGCATATTGGAAACTAATTAAGCGCTCGGGTAAGCAGACGTTACTTTTTTCTTCTAATTTATGAGTGAAAAAAATACGTCTGCATAGGTAGAGGGGGCAGATATGAAATTCCAAAAGGGTCACAAAGTAAAACTGGAATTCTGGAAGGTGGGGGGGATAAACGAGACTGGAATTCCAAATGCAAGGAAGATAAAATATTGATGCTGGCCATGGTTGGGTATGGATATTTCAGGAGCTTCATTAGAAGCCAGCTACTCTGTTACTCAACCCTCATACTCAGAGATCAAGCCAGAAATAGAGACAGAAGGGACAATTTTGCCCTTTTGCCATTTAATTTCCTTTGGAAACGGGACAAAGTGGGACAATTTGACTCATCTATTCTTTCAAGTAACATTCAAATATTTTTTAAAGCGGGAATGGCACAGCCTGGCTTGTTCCCTGCACCTTGTTCAGTGCATTTGTATGGGTATTTTTATGCCTTCTACATGTAGTTCTTAATGAAACCCTGACATGACATTTGCTGGAACTACCAATGTCCTACCCTGGTTCCAGAGGGGCTTGCTGCTAAACGAATCGCGAAGCGATGAGAGTTGGAGTCGCGAAGCGACAAGCCCCTCTGGCCACTCGAGTCAAATTTTCCCGCATTCTTGGGAAAAATTAATCCGCTTGCTGATTGGCTATTCATGAGATCGTCATAGAAACCACCAAAGGTCTATTTTGATTGGCTCTCAAATACAGATAATGACGTACCGGTGTCACCGGTGTCACCGTCAGAGCATTGAGCAGAAACACAAACAACATGGCGAGTGATTGTGAAAATTTCGATTGTGTCTTTTATAGCGCTGTTCAGTTCGAGTTAGCCTCCAAATTTCCTAATGTCTGTAAACTGAAGTCGGTTTAGGAGGACTCACTTTATGAGTTCATCAAGCGGCGAGATGTTTTCTCTCTTTTTGCCAACTGGATATGGAAAATCCATGATTTTCCAACTTGTTTCTGGCGTCTGATATACGAGTGAAAATTTCTCACCTCGACTGGCTTTTCAGGACGCTTTTCTTTTGGCGGAGCAAACAGGTCATCGTGGAAATTAAGTTGAAAATTCTCATCAGCAGGCTTGCCGAGAATGTTTCTCTGTCATGGACGTACATATACGAGGGGAGAAAGAGCGCTCCGCTTCCTTTGAGGACTTCTAGTTGAAGGTGTACCATGTTTATTGGCGGGAGAATCACTAATATTATGACACCGCTTAATATGTTGAGTTCCAAAACGTAACTTTTGAGCTGCAATACTAGACTTGCTTGTAGTAGAAAATTCTTCAAGCAATTTCTTCAAGGATTCAATCTTCTACAAGCGTCTTTCGCAGAACGTACATATCACCCACCGACGAAACAGTATACAAGTCTCCACCACTGGCACCGCCAATACAGTTGAAAGTCTCTCAGGAAAATTATCTTCTGAAGCTCTTTTCCCTTTAAACAGCAAGCACTTTTTGCGTCCAGAAGTTAATATATATTTTTAATATATAATTTTCGATGAAATACCAGTGTATATTTCTTTCTAATAAGTGATATCTTCACACGTGAAGATATAAATGATATATTCACACGTGAAGATATCACTTTTGAAAATATGACTCGATTTCAAAGATTTCTAGCCTTTTTAGTAAGAGATTGAAACTAGTATTTCATCAATAATTATATATTAAACAGAACATTACATGGCCGCTTGGAGATACGGATTTTATCTTCTCGTGTTGATGAGTATCTTACTCGTTCGCTGCGCTCACTCGTAAGATATTTCATCAACACTCGAAGATAAAGTCGGTATCTCCACGCGGCCATGTAATATCCTCTATATGTCGCACACTCTACAATAATCGTTTTTTCCAATATATAAAAGAACACAAACGTTTTTTCTCTGCCGTTTCCATCGAACGAGTTTCCCCGGCATGTTTATTTTGATTCAGTCGCTGCACCACGTGAAAGTGACACATGCAAATTAGTCCTGACAATAAAACTGGTTTGACAGGAAGTGAACTCTAAAGCGAGGCTATAAACACCAAAGCGAGGCTGTCCGTTGGAGATGTCTCGAGTGGCCAGAGGTTTGTGGAGTGAACTTCTCAACGATATACATTTAGAACGAAAAATTACTCTCTCTTATAATCGTGAAACTTCTCAAAACCTCTGGCACCCAGTGTACCAATGTCCCTGACTCACCTGAGAATACCTTTGACATGTCCTTGATTTTCTTATGGTTCTTCAGTTGTTTGATCACATTGTTCAGGTCATCAAACCTTTAATTGACAAAGATGCAGTTACATACAATGTACATGTATCAATATCATGTTTACAGTTTCAAGGAAAAAATCTGTATAGTATTAAATAAAATATATTAATTATTAATAAATTCATGTATTTGTGGGTACATATAAACATAATTCTACTACTGATCTTTCTCACAAATGATTTCATGCAAATGCAAGTGATATACAAGTGCACGACATGTCACATGTACATTCTTACTTAATTACCTCTTATCCTTTTGACTTCTAACAACTCGTTTAGTTTCTTCTTCATCCTCACTAAAGACGAATGCTCTGTATATGTATAGAAACACAATGATTAAGTACTAGTTTACTTTCTAAGTCAAACGAGCACAATCGTTCACAACATATTTAAAAAAAAGAAAATGCATCTTCAAAGACAAAATGCACTAAAAAACATGTCTTTCTCAAGATAAAAGTTCATCGAATTTGAACGAAAAAAACTCTTTAACAAACCTTGATGTTAGTGGCGCTGGTTTTACAACTACTGACTGTTCATCTTCGCTTGATTCGCTCTCACTTCCAGAGCTGGCCCTGGCAAAGAAACGCGACATTTTGGTCTTCTTCGAAGAACTCACTCGAAGGTAAAAACCAAAATGGCGCCCACGTGGAAGAAGGTGAGAGCCCGCGTGGCTTGCATCAGCAGAATAATGAACAAATAAAACCCGACCCTGACCCGACAGAACACGACATCTCCTCGAATTAAGCCGACAGTTTCCGACAAACGTACTGCTCGATTTTCAAAGTGCGTTATGATATTATTCCATTATCAGAGGTTTTATTTTATCTACTTCAAGAACAGAAGAAGAAGAAAGAGAAAAACTCGCTTCGCTCGCCGGAAAAAAATTGTGGCCGGCGAGGTAAAGTCGGCTGCCGGTCGGCTGGCTGCAAGTCTGGTTCCCAATCCACCTCGTACTTGACTGTTCATTCGCTTCCAAGTCTTTATCGTGCACGTGTCGGAACAACATGCGTAACAGTGCTTATAAGAGTCGATCTCCAAGATGGGGAAAAAAGCCAAGGTTGGGAAGCGAAGAAAGGATAAATTCTACCACTTGGCAAAATAAACAGGTATTAATGTAACTGGTGGTTGAATATATGTTAATTTAGCAGCAGAAAAACTGAGATTTTTGTTCTTAAAACTCAGGTTACAGAGCACGGTCTGCGTTCAAGATCAAGATGTGTTATCGACTTCTGTGCGGCGCCTGGTGAATGGTAGGTGTACTAATTAACGTACTAAGAAACTGGGCAACATCAAACTCGTTTTAAGATGTTATTAGTACTTCAGGAGCCGTACTTCACACTCTAAAATAAGATTCTTTCTTTTTACAAGACTTGTAACTTAATTCTTCTGAGGAATTATTGGATGGCATCTCTGGAATGACCAATTATACTTATAGGTTAATAATTATTCTACTAGAAGTATAAATCCCTGATTGCGCCTGGTGAATAGTAGGTCTATTAACGTACTAAGAAACTGGGCAACATCAAAGTGAGGAATCCCAACTCGTTTTAAGATGTTATTAGTACTTCACACTCTAAAATAAGATTCTTTCATTCGGATTCTTTTTACAAGACTTGTAACTTAATTCTTCTGAGGAATTATTGGATGGCATCTCTGGAATGAACAATTATAGGTTAATAATTATTCTACTAGAAGTATAAATCCCGATTGCGCATGGTGAATGGTAGGTGTACTAACGTACTAAGAAACTGGGCAACATCAAAGTGAGGAATCCCAACTCGTTTTAAGATGTTATTAGTACTTCACACTCTAAAATAAGATTCTTTCATTCGGATTCTTTTTACAAGACTTGTAACTTAATTCTTCTGAGGAATTATTGGATGGCATCTCTGGAATGAACAATTATAGGTTAATAATTATTCTACTAGAAGTATAAATCCCTTGCCACAAGGGTTTTCTCCGGTTTCCTCCCTCCGTAAAAAATCAACATGTGAGTTTGAGAGTAGTATGTGTAAAAATATGAATGTAGTGGGGAGTGTGTGTGGAGTTGAAAGCAGGCCCCCACCAGCTACAGTATGCTGAAATACGGAGGCAGGCCTAGAAGGGACCTCGATCGAGTCCTATTGTTTGTACTCCTGTGATCAGGCTCTGATCTAGCCTGCTAAAGCAGACCCCTGTAGCGACTTCCATTTCACTTCAGGGAACAAAGTGAAATGGAAGTCGCCACAGGTCTGCTTTAGGAGGCTAGCTCTGATCCGAATGTCTCAAATAAAAATAAATAAAAAATAAATAAAATACATAGCCTGCTTTATAAACAAAAATAATATTTATTTTATTATTGAAGTGCATTCAAACAATTTCTGTTGCAATATTGGGCTAAATTACAGAATACAGGGCCATTTCTCGATATGTCCTGAAGAGCCACTGGCTCGGTGTCTCGGCAGTGACTTCTGAGCCACAGAGCCACTGAATATAATACACATCACTTCATTGCATATTCATAAGTGAACGCGACTACCGAGCCACCAAGCCACTAAAATATAGACCCCAAGATACATTAAATATTCATATGGAGATGCTTCATTCTTTAAAGAGTCAGATACTAGGCATATTCATAAGTGAATGCGACTTCCGAGCCACTGGTGGATGGATTAAGATCATCGACTACCGAGCCAATGAGAAAAATATATGGAGCTTCAAAAATGGCCCTGCATTCTGTAATTTCTCCCAATATTGAACATGTGTGAGTATTCAGTCAAATAGACTGGTGGTTTTGCTAAACCCATGAAACAGGAAAACATACATTAACGGGAAAGCATTAAACGGGCAAATATAAATGGCTTGCTAACAGGTTTTAAAGCCGTTTAAACGACTTTATAAGGTCGTTAAACGGGCAAGGAGAAAATTCAAACGACTTGCCAAATTGCTTCAAGGAGCCAACGACTTTGCAAGTCGTTAAACGAGTAATACAATTATTATTCCTAACGTCTTTGCAAGTCGTTTAAACAGGTAGTGAAGTACTGTTTAAAACACGAACAGCAGTGTTTTATCAAGTTTAAAAATTCGAGGGCGAAGCCTGATAATTTTTAGACTTGATAAAACACGTGCTGTGAGTGTTTTAAACGGCTTCAAAAACGCTTTAAGAATGCAATGAAAGAAAGACGCACATCTCAAGGGAATAGTTACTTAATGAACCATTGAACCTTTGTATTCACTGCAACGCCATGCAAAATATTCGAGTAATCACCGCCTGCAATTACGAACATCTCAAGGGAATGACATGAAGAAATTACCATACTATGTTGTTTGAAGCGGCGTTTCGCAATGCACTTGAAGGATTTGGTGTCGTGGCTTACCTCGATAAAGTTCAAGACTTGGAAAGCGATGTGACTGACATGACGGCAGACTCTAAATGTTTGACTCCGGCACAAAATATGTAAGTTTAATGGACGTTTTTATTATTTTACGGCTTTGAGTTTGGTTTCATAATTGGAACTAAACAGTGGCTCGGTAAACAAGTAATGGTAGTTGCATAACTTCATTTAAAAAATATTATGTGTGTATCTCGGTAGTCTGCTGATATTAGTAAATTTAGTGCAAAATTTATTATCTAGGTACCTTATGTTCCGTGTACTTTTTGCTATCTTTGGGTCTTTATCAGTGAATTCTTAATTAGGATGAAACTTCATATAAAATTTCATGTTCATTAGTATTCTTTATATAAAATGTTCATCCTAATTAGCAATTCAATGAGAAAGCTGAAACATCAATAGAAATTCCATTGTCTCAATCATTAACCCCGTTTACCCCTGGGACAAAATTCAAATCCCTCCGCGGGCCTTTTAGAATGATGAGATTTTATCAGGTATAAAGGAGCATGCACGTGACTGATTTGCTTCATCTGATTGGACAAAATGCTCATTAATTATTCATGAGTTTTTGAAAAATTCTTAACGACTTTAAACAGTTACAAAAGTCGTTTAAATGCTTAACAAAAAAACTTCAACGGGTTACGTTGCGGAACCCGGTCATATCACTATCCGAACACGCGCCCTCTGGAAGAGTTGCAATGTCTCGATTTGGTATTCGGTAGCCGCTTTAACAAAATAGTCATTTTCAAAGTTCTTCATAACATCGCATTATAGCCGCCTTTAGAAATAAAATATATGCATCTGGAGCTTTAAATTAATATATTTTGTGAGGTTTTAAATGCGCTAGAAGTTGAATTATTGAGAACGAAGGCTGCTCTAAATTCACCGCTAAGTCGTTGCCCAAGAACAATGCACAACGCGAGAAGCCGCTTTAACCAAATAGTCATTTTCAAAGTTCTTCGTAACATCGCATCATAGCCGCCTTCAGAAATAAAATCTATGCATCTGGAGCTTTAAAATGATATGTTTTGTGAGGTTTTAAATGCGCTAGAAGTTGAATTATTGGGAACGCAGGCTGCTCTTGATTCACCGCTAAGTCGTTGCCCAAGAACAGTGCACAACGCGAGAAGCCGCTTTAGCGAAATAATCATTTTTCAAAGTTCTTCGTCACATCGCATCATAGCCGCCTTTATAAATAAAATCTATGCATCTCGAGCTTTAAAATGCTATGTTTTGCGAGGTTTTCAATGCGCTAGAAGTGTCGAGAAGCCGCTTTAACGAAATACATGTAGTCATTTTCAAAGTTCTTCGTAAAATCGCATCATAGCTGCCTTTAGAAGTCAAATCCATGCATCTCGAGCTTTAAAATGCTATGTTTTGCGAGGTTTTCAATGCGCTAGAAGTGTTGAATTATTGGGAACGCAGGCTGCTCTTGATTCATCACGAGCTCGAGTATTGTGCATTGTTGAGCTCGAATGTAAACTCAAAATAGTTTTATGGTCTAGCGAGCCGAAAAGTTCTGAAGATTCATAGCGAGCGTTTGCTTATGATTTCTAAAAAGGCACAAAAACGGCTCTTTTAGGAGCCATCATATTTGAAAAGGTCATGATCACGTCATGCTTTGAACCAGTGACTCTAACTTGCCGTTATTGCTGTTTTTGGAAACAGATATAATTGCTGTTTCCTTTTTTTTTTTAAACAGCGTGAAGTATTAGAGAGAACAGAGTAAAATGTTGTAGCGTCGCAACGCATATAAAAATTGTTTTTATTAGATTCAGCAGCTTTGGATGCTTTTTTGAAGTCGTTCTTTTCATTTATCAAACACAATCTTTATTTCACCACTTCTGAATTAAAAATATCTACAATGCTATTTCTCAAGGATAATTTCACCTTTCCATGATTTCACCTCCCATTTTTCAACCACTTCGGCATCGTACCACCGGGTGTCCGGGTACCAAATTTTACTTGCACAGCATCGCCGGGAAGAACTTCAAGAAGGCTCGGCCATCGCTTTTCACTGGTGGTATTCTCACGGAGGTGCCGTATCTCTTTCCTCTTTGGCTTTGTATTATTGGATTGTATATTGTATATTGGAAATAGAAACCTCTATAACTCATAGATGCAACACTCAAATCAAGAAATATTCTACTATTCAACTATTCACTTGATGTAGAATCAATATTAATGATAAAAATATTTGACGTTATATACATGTTGCAGGTCAAATTGACCCCAAGTCCATTTAACCTAGGTCAAATTGACCCAGGTCAAATTGACTCGGGTTTGGCTATCAATGATTCTAAAAAGGGATTTATTATTTTTTGGGATTCATAAAAAAAAGGGTTTAGTTTTTTTAGGGGGAGTACTAAAAAGAAAAAGAAATTCACCCACCCCTCCCCTACAAAATATTTTTGACTACCCTCCCCCCTTCTTCCTACATTCCCCCTTCTCTTCCTACTACCACCCCCTACTTCTATCCTTTTCTTAACACCCCTGATGTTATGCCACTTACATTCAAGTCACCCATCCATTTACTTACCTCACCCGATCGGGCTTAACTTGGCTGAATCACGAGGAACGCCTGGTAGATATTAATCCAATGGATTATCGCACTGCGCCACGAAAGCGCTTGTTGATTTGAACACATCATTTATTCTCCATGTGAGTAATCGTGGAACCCAGTCCCTCTCGTTATGTGCACATGCGTACTGCTAACAAAATGGGACTTGGAAACATCTTTCGAAAAACATGGATGATATTAAACCCAGACCAAACTGTAAAGTTTGTGTTGACTCTGCGTTCGTTCGTTCTTTCATGAAAACTATAGCAATTCAAGGGAAGTAAGAAAGCTAAATCCAGAAAAATACAGGAAAATACATCGTTTATAGATGATCAGGTGTACTTCATTACGGCTCCACTCGTACTTCAAAACAAACTGTGTCGACGTAACCGAACTGACTTTTGCAGAGTAATCACTCAGATCACTGACAGATAAAGTAAAGGGAGAAGAAAGGGAAAAGAAAGCGAAAAGAAAGCGAATCACCTCTAACATTGTATCTAGAAGAAGATTTCTACGATTCAAGAGCTAAACAGTATCTCAGTAAAGTAACGAGTGCAGATGATCTTGGAGTATTACCGGCTCGAACTCGTTAGACTCAGCTTTTCAAATGGAATAAAACACAATTGGAAAGTGACTCAAAGAAATGCTGTATTATATTGTCTTGGTCTCTCATCAAAGAATCGCCCACAGAGGTGTGAAAAGACACAGAAATAGATAAATGTTCGAGAACTTACACATAAATAACTCAAAACGTTATCAACAGTTATATTTCACTTTGCCGTTTCCATGCACATGGCCAGTAATAACAAGCAGATTTATTAAAGCCAGTTTAATAACACCCCACTCCAAGCAAACTCATTCCTAACACTATTATAAATCGATTTAATTGACCTGAAAACTAATCCAAACCCTAACAGTAACCTCAGTAAACCCAATTGCTCACTAATTCTGGGTGTTTAGAGCTACCGGTAAATCACTAAAAAAACAGAGAAATATGCTTCTTCGATGGTCCTGCATGTGAACCAATGCAAAACCTAACCCTACATTTAAAAATGTGTTCACCCTAACCGTCCACAAAGCTTGCTCACTAATTTTGGGTGTTTAGAGCTAATCACTAAATAACAGACTGCAATCCTTCTTCAATTGTCCTGAGAACTAATGCAAAACCTAACCCTACATTTAAAAACACCCTAACCACCCACAGTGGTGCTCACTAATTTTCGGTGTTTAGAGCTATAGTCACTAATTTATTTAGGGTGTTTAGAACTATTAGTTACTAAATAATACAGACTGTTATCCTTCTTCTATGATGCTGAGAACTAATACAAATCCTAACCCTACATTTAAAAACACCCTAACCGTCAACAATGTGTGCTCACTAATATTATTTAGGCTGTTTACAGCTAATCACTAAATAATACAGACTGTAATCCTTCTTCAGTGGTCCTGTGAATTAATCCAAACCCTTCCCCTACATTTAAGAAGACCCTAACCGTCAACAACAAGTGCTCACTAATGTAGGGTTCTTTAGAGCTATTAATCACTAAAAAACACAGAACTAAATATAATACTTCTTAAATGTTCCTTGTGAACTGACCCAAACCCTTACATTTAAAAACCTTAATATCAATGAATGTTCAATGTAAGTTCCCTTTTTAGAATCTTGAAAAACTTACCTGAAGAAAACATTACCTTAAACACAAACACCAGGTTGAATCAATTTGACCTAGGTTGAATTGACTCAGGGTCAATTTGACCTGAAGGGTCATTTGACCTACAACATACACATTAAGAAAATTACATGTACATGTATGATACTTCATCTCCAGTGAAGCCATATAATAATAATAATATCAGAAGAATTACAGTGAAACGCTGTTTCGGTGCAGTGTTTTGCTGTTCCAATCTTGAAAGTGATATACCTGGCATTGTACTTTGTATCGGATAGGTTTCTGTGCCGACTTGTTCCATGCCTGCATATTCACACCATAACAGATACATTGTAGGTTTTTGTGCCGACTTGTTCCATGCCTGCATGTTCACACCATAACAGATACATTGTAGGTTTTTGTGCCGACTTGTTCCATGCCTGCATGTTCACACCATAACAGATACATTGTAGGTTTTTGTGCCGACTTGTTCCATGCCTCAGGGCTAAAAATAACGGCCGGTCATCGGTCAATGTCCGGCAAGATTTGGAACTTGTCCGGTCAAATATTTGCCTTGCCGGTCATTTTGACCGGTTGATGTTACTACATTTTCAACCAAATACAGGTCTTGACCAGTGACTGACCGGCCATTATTTTTAGCCCTGTGCCTGCATGTTCACACCATAACAGATACATTGTAGGTTTTTGTGCCGACTTGTTCCATGCCTGCATGTTCACACCATAACAGATACATTGTAGGTTTTTGTGCCGACTTGCTCCATGCCTGCATGTTCACACCATAACAGATACATTGTAGGTTTTTGTGCCGACTTGCTCCATGCCTGCATGTTCACACCATAACAGATACATTGTAGGTTTTTGTGCCGACTTGCTCCATGCCTGCATGTTCACACCATAACAGATACATTGTAGGTTTTTGTGCGGTATAGTATGAACATGGCCTTAGACAATGAGAACCTTCACAGGTCCCACAGTAATTGGTGCAAACTATTGTGGTGTCCCTGCCTTCATGTTGCTTTCATGTTAATATGTTTATTTAATAGTTAGTCTCATTTGTGTTATCCTGACCCATGTACATGTAAAAGGCAAAGCAGAATAGAAAAAAACTGAAAAACTGCAAAACGAAAACAAAGCATTCCAACGTACAGTTACTTGTGCCAATCAGTGTTGATTACAATACAATAGCATTTCAATTGCTTTGATCTGGTAAAAGGAGGATTTGGTCGACTAGCTCTGAAGTTTTTGAATGAAGAAAGTTTTGTGGATATGCTAGGATTAATTAGTTTTGGAATACTTTATTTTCATGGGGGGATGGATATATGTAGTGTTGAAGTGTATTGGAAGTTCAGTGCCCAGGCTGTAAGTAGGGTCAGTGCTCGAGAGTTTGGTTGCCAGGCTACTGGCAGGGTTCGATCTTAGCGGTGGTCCGCTGGCCCCGGACTACTAAAAGTAATGGGGGACCACTGAAAACTGCCAGTGGGTAGTCCGGGTGGCCAGTGAAAAATTTATACCCATGTATCATGTTGTTTTGCGTTTCTTCATTTCACAAGGACTGCATGACAGACAGTCCTTCTTCGGTTTTGATTGAAACTTGAGTATGTTTGCCTTAAATCCTCATTGGCACAAGATCGCCTAACAACGGAACGATTTGCAATAAACTTACTGGTACAGTACCGACCAGAACTTACCTCCAGTTAAATGTTTGCTCAGGTTCGCTTTAGCGAATGCAGGGTTCGCTCGGGTTCGCTTTTTCAGGATTCACTCAGGTTCGCTGGGTGTGCTTGCATTCGCTCAAGCGAACCTGCCCTGCAAACGAGCGAACGCGAGCGAATACGAGTGAACTCTGTAAAAGCGAACCCGAGCGAACCCTGCAAACTCTGAGCAAAGCGAATGTATATTTTACTGAACATGAAACCTAGCAAAAGGAACTAATCTTAGGAATATTTTGGAAGAACTATTTAGATGAGAAAGCAAAATTATTACCCACAGAAACGGCCGATAATTATAATATTGTTTGCTTCATCACAGGCTGCGCCGTTCGAGAATTAGGCCAAAGTGGCTGGGCTTTATTTCAATCATAAAAATGTATATTTTTTGAAAACCAACTTCTGCAAAATTAAAAATAAATTACCATCAAAGAATTCAATGGGAATTCTGTTTCTTGAATCGAACGGCGCGGCAATGATCGGAAGAAGATTTTAGTTAGTCTGAGAAGTAAACACGGCCATTTCAGTTCCCGCAAATGTTTATAATGCTGCTCAATAACAGTTTGCAGACACTATTTTCACCGATGAGAGCACAGTTGAAGCTCACTGCTGCACGATGAAGAAATTTAGAGATGTTGGAGAAGCGAATAAATAAAGGTTCAAGCCTAATAGATTAAAACGAAAACATCCTTTGAAGAAAGCCGACCTGGGAATGGAAGTCATAATCACGGCATGAAAGCGAGATTCAAAGTCTTCGCAAGGTCGGAAAATTATTTTAGTTTATACTGTATAAATGTAGTGACAGTGTCACCAGAAAGTGGTCACAAAATAAAATGCTGGTTAAATCTCACTCAATCAATTTTTATTTGAGGCCAGTGAAATATTTTGCAGACCACTGATGTGCTTGTGTTAGTGGTCCTGTTGGCCAGTGAAGGAAAAAGTTAAGGTCGAACCCTGACAGGCATACACTGGGTCACACCAAAGTGGACATGTATGATAAAAAAGGGGTGGAAGGGAGGGGAAATCTACCCACGAGGAATGCTAAACAATCCTGTCAACAGCAAACGTGAAAGTGACTGCAAACAACCTGCCAAATTTGGCAACCAAAAGATCCATATGAGACACTGGCCAAGGCCCTGTGAAGTGCGCCACAGAAAGACCAATAGCGCTGGCATATTTAACCATGTCTAAATTGCATTTAGTCTAGATTAAATTTCCTGCTGAGGGGAATGTATACCTGTAGTGTTGAAATATATTGGAGGTTCAGTGCCCAGGCTGTAAATAGGGTCAGTGCTCGAGAGTTTGGTTGCCAGGAAACACACAACCAACGAGACCACGGTCGAGCCGAACGGTGTAACAGACACGATAAAGGAGAATTTGCTGGAAGTCAAAAACAAACTGCGTAACAGCTGATGCTTCATACAGGGGGAACAAGAGGGCAAGAGTGCAGGGCTGACACTACAGCTCATTGTTCAACTGGAACAAAATGCGTTTGGATGACCACTGGGAGCCCCAGATGTGGGTGGCCACTACCACTGGGAACAGCTCTTTGAATGCGATAGGGAGGGGCAAAGCATTGAGGAGGCCAATGGCCCTGGAACCAAATGTCCTTACCAGAAGCATTATTGGCAACCTGGAAATTGGGCGAAGGGAGCCAGTTTCGCATTAGAATCTAAGAAACTACAGCCATTCCAGTTGGAGAGAAAGTGATCCCACACCGCAGCAGATCAGCCTTAACTGTAGAGGAGAGGTGAATATGATGGGCGAGAGAGGAGACTTTGCATGTCAGATTTATGAGTCTCCAAAGGAAGGTGTGATCGGAGTGAATAACCTTGCAGCAGTGATGTAGTAAACCGATGAGTGATTGCAGTTCCTTGAGAGAGCACAGAGAAAGCCAACACTTGACGACCATTCAAACCTTGAGCAATTTATCTTCTGGCAGACAGGTTTCCAAAACGGTAGAATCTTGGAGGATACCCAAGAAGCAGAGCTAAGGGGCTGGGCCTACGGACTTGTGAGTAGCAAGAGGAACTGCTACAAATGTAGATTGGTGCAAGTGTGGTTAAAGGCATCCATGTTCTGCTGGCAGACGGGAGTTTGGAGGACCAAGTGTGAAGTAGTCATCTAAATAAGGTATCAATGGTGAGACCTTGAAGTGATGAATTGCAATCCACTGTAAGCTTTCTGCAATGCGGTTGAAAATAGAAGGGACAGAGAAGGCCAAAAGGTAGAGCAGTAGGTTGATGTATAGCTGATCTCTCCAATCCATGGCCAATTTATGCTTGTGAAATGGATGGGGAAGTCCTCTTTGGAGAATCCATCATTAATGCTTCTGGGAAGGAGAGGTCAAGGATCCACCTCCATTTCCCTTTGTTGGCCCTGCTTAGCAATAATACCGAATCTGCTGGAGTGGAAGTGAGGAAGAGGAGGGGATGTAAATGGGCCAGCCACTCAACCCAATGAACATTCCTTAGCCAAGTACATGTACTCATCTATAACTATTGGCTGAGAAAGGGCTGACTGCAAATTAAGGGGTGCAGAGCGAAGAGGTGAACCAGAGAAGTCACAGTGGAACCCTTCTGTGATGCCTGTAGTGATGGAGGCAAGGGACTGGTCAGGTTGCGAGGAAAGAAGATTAACCCAGTGAGAGAAACGAGACGTGTGACTGATGAGACACAAGGTACATGTAGGACTAGCCAGGCAGGATTATGATGTGGAGGAGGTGGAGGGTTCACTTCCTCCTATCCTTCCGAAAGGGCTGGGACTCATATGATGAGGAATAGTGCTTCAGAGACAACAGTGCCAGGGCCTGAGACTGAGAAACACTTAAGGGACAGTCAAGGGCTCTGTAGATAGATAAGCAGCCCTCAGTGCTACACATGTGGTGGAAGCGGCAAACCTGATAACTCAAAATATGCTGTCCAGAGTTCCAGAGCAGCAAGTGAAGAGACTAGTAGGGGAACCGGTAGCCTCAGTGGTGGAACACTGAGCACCTCTGGCTGATAGAACTGGGGATGTCCAAGGACAGAGCTCCGTCGAATGATCCAATGCCTGGCTGAGCTGAGCGCATGGAGCAGACCAAACAGAACAATATGTACATGCTGGATCTGAACGATCTTGGAAGGACGGGATGATCGAAGGAGATGCTAGTTGAGGTGGCGAGACCAAGGCTGCCAAAGGCCCTGGAACACTAACTGTAGAACTGTCAGACACAACAGCGGATGAGGGTGGAACTGATGGCCGGAACCCTGCTTGAATCAAAGCTGAAACGAGACTTTGAAAGTTTCATGAGGAAGAGAGATTAACACCAGCATCCGAACCCGAAGGACTTGCCATGTTGACGTTCGCCTCTGGATCTGACATGTTGTCCGATTGCTGAACTCCACCGGCAACAAACTCTCGAACCGATGAAAAATCATGATCCAACGAAGCCAGAGAATGCCAGCAAAGAAAATAAGATGAACACTAAAACTGTAGAGGAAATCTGTCCGTGAGGAACACTAAACAATCCTGGCAACAGCAGATGTGAACCAACACTTGCGAGCAATGCGAAGAGTGACTGTGAACAACCTGCCAAATTCGACAAACAAAAGACCTGAATGAGAGATGCCAGCCCAGGTCCTGCAAAGTGCACCACAGGAAGACCAATATGACTGGCGTATTTAACCATGTCTAAATTTTACTGTAGTCTAGATTTAAAGTGGCCCCTGTTTTAGTAGTTGCACTGTTAACTTTTCTGGCATTGATGGGGCTGAAGAATCAATTCTTAAAATAAGGGATAATTTTCTTGTTGGATAAAAAGTATAAACCACAAATAATATTATTATTATTAATGATACGACCCAGTCATTTTATGGGAAGTGGGAAAGCTTATTTGCATTCTCAGAGACCATGTAGATTATACCAGTAATATAGTTGTAGAAAGACTAAGGCTAAGAGAATGAAATATTTCCTTTCAGGCTTCAAGTAGCCTCCAAGTTTATGCCCATCTCCAGTATTATTGTTGGTAAGCGAGTTTACATGTACATATTAAGTTTTACAAAATGTATGTTGATGGAGAGGGGGGTTGACATTTTAAGTAGTTATAAAAACTCATGCCCTGACCATCAGTAATTTTGAAGTTGAAATGCATTTTTTTATTACTTTTACTGTAACAGTTATAAAGAAGTCCTCCCTTTTTCAAATAAGTCTCCTCCCTGAATTACATGTAGTATCTCTTTATTACTGTTTTCTCTGCAGTCCAACCCTGTAAATTTCAATTCTGGTTTGAAAAATTGCATTTAGCCAACCGTGAACCAAAATGTAATTAAGTTTAGGCAGTGGAAGCTTTGTACATGTACATGTATGAGACTAGATACTGTAGTCTAGACTCTGCGTTTGAGTGACAGCATCTTAATGCAATTTTCCAAACGGCTCTTGAAACTTCCAGGTTACACTTCAATGAAATTTTCCAAATGGAACTTGAAACTTCCAGGTTACACTTCAATGAAAATAATAAGTTACAAGAAAAAATCAATATGATAAATACACCTCGTCATTTGCCATTATATTAGATAGCAAAATTGATCTTCTACCTGTGCTCCCTTTTAGTTTGGTCGCATTCCCTTTAAGTAAAATTCACTGTCAATCTTTTTGGAAGTACATGTACCACTATACATGTGCATCATGCCTAGCTATAGGGTTCGACACTAACAGTTACTCTGTCACCAGTGGAACGTAAAAATTTCATGTGGAAAGTAAAGAGTTTGGTTTGGAAAGTATATATTAAAAATATTTTCAATGTTATTTTACTCAGTTTACCTTTCCACAGTGGCAACGAGTCTTAAAAGTTAGTGCCGAGCCCTATACATGTAAGACAGTAGGGTACTTACTGCAAGGTGTTTTTGATGTTATAATGCAGGAGTGGACTTAGTGCCTATTAAACCAATAAAGAATGTCATCACCTTCCAAGAGGACATCACATCAGGAAGATGCAAGCAGGTAATTAAGGCAGTGAATTGTTTAAAAAAAATGGGGTACATGTTGCAGGGAGTAGTATGGAATTTGGAGGACATACAATTTTAACATGTATATAAATTATTATAAGGAACATTTACTGTATGTGTCAAGCAATTTGATTTCACTTTCTTTTTGCATTTGATGTGTGAGCTGTATCTTTGCTGAAGCTAGTCCCCTTCTGATATCAAAACAATTAAGGACAACATAAGTAACTTGCACACTTAAAGCCACAGTCAGTGCTACAGCATACATGTACGTTTTGGTAATCTGATAAGCGTTTCTTTTTATTTTATCTCACAGGCCTCAAGAAATGAGTCTGTTGAAATTTTTGTTGTCTGCCAGGTACGTTTGTATGTGCAATAAGATGCTTTTGCAGATTTCATTTAAGAAATGAAACAGATCTTCCATGTTTGCACAAGCTCATACAAACTGAGGTAAGTTTGGGACAATTTGAGAGCAGAACAAACACAAGACCGTAGGTCAAGTGTTTGAATCTGCTCGAGAATTCTCTCAAACTTACCTTGGTTTGCATGAGCCTGTGCAAACATGGAAAATCAGTTTCATTTCTTTTATGAAACAAGAGCCCATCTGGGCTTCCACTCGGGCCACATGAAATTGAAGATGAAATATACTTTCATTTGCATTCCTCTTAGTAATAACCAAAGGGAAGAATTATTAACTGAATTTAGAAGTTTTTAGGAGTGGCCAGTAGTGCAGTGACTTTCATTCTCTGCTCCCCAAGTATATAATTATGTAATTTAATATTTTTGTTTTTCTGGTATGTAAATTAAAGAAGTTGACATTTTAATTTAAACACTACTTATTCAAGTAACACACACTAGTCTTCTGTTCTGTTATACTGCAGGTTCAGATTGTCTCAAATGTATGTTTATATTTGTACCATATTATAAGTTGTATCCTGTCCATCCTGTAGTAATCCAAGATTCGGACTGATCCGTAATGTAAATACGAGCAATGACTCTTCAAGATGGCGGACTGAGCCACCATGTGCTCGATCGTGCCAGAACGAGGCTGATTCGGCCCAAGCTAACGCGGCCAACTACTACACTTCCCCCCACTAAATCTACTCTACAATATATTGAGCCACTAAATAATAACTGTAACCTGTACACAATAACGGTTCATAATGTACAATGTAAAGGTAATGTTCTAGTCAGTCTGACAGTTCCACATTACAAATCAAGGCGGTCCGGAGGCTTGACCACACGGCTTGACCTCCGAAGAGGTGGGGTCTCTAATTCAGCAGGCACACCAGAAACCAGGGTTGCAACATCCGGCTCTGCTAACTGTTGCTGTTCCGGTAGTGGCTCGTTCTCTCCCTTTAGGATAGTCGGGGATGGTGACATTGAATCAGATGAGTGTCCAGCCACCTCAGGAGAATTCAAAGTGGTTGGGGTTACTGCCCTGGTGCGTAACTGGTCATAGTGCCTCCGCCAGATTAAGCCATTCTGAAGCTGTACAGTGCAGGATATAGGCCCTGTGTGCTGAAGGACTTCCCCAGGCAGCCAATCCTGGCCATGTGCATAGTTTCGTGCATAAACCTTCTCACCATCCTTGAATGACCTCTCTTTTGCTCCCCTATCGTGGTTCTGCTTCATCACCTCTTGACGTTCTTGTACTCTAGCTTCTAAAAAGTCCAATCTGGAACGGAGCTGTCTACCCATTAAAAGCTCTGCAGGGGCTCTACCAGTGGTGGTATGTGGAGTCCTCCGGTAGGCAAAAAGGAACCGTTCTGTCTTTCAGCCATTTTCTTGATTCCCATTTTGAAGGTCTGGACTGCCCTTTCTGCTAATCCATTTGTGGCTGGGTGAAAGGGGGCAGACGTTTTGTGCTTAATTCCATTCTTGGACATGAATTCTCTAAACTCTGCACTTGTGAAGGCTGACCCATTATCACTGACTAGTTGCTCGGGAAGGCCATGTGTGGCAAATATCTGTCTAAGGTGAGCAATGGTAACTGTTGATGTGGCTGCACTCACCCTTTTGACCTCTAGCCATTTACTGTGTGCATCCACCACTATGAGAAACATGTTACCCATGAATGGTCCAGCATGATCCACATGTAGTCGTACCCATGGCCGAGTTGGCCATTCCCAGGGATGTAGGGGAACTCCGGGTGGTGTAGGACGGTTTGTCTGACAGTTGCTGCAAGCCTTAACAACATTTTCAATGTCCTGATCTATTTGGGGCCACCAAACATATGATCGGGCCAGAGCCTTCATGCGGCTTACTCCTGGGTGAGCCTCGTGCAATTCCGTCAGGACCTTCTCTCGTCCTTGATTGGGAACTACCACTCTAGCCCCCCATAGTACTATTCCATCTACCAGCGTTAACTCGGTCTTCCGTGCTACATAGGGCTTCATTGCCTCTTCCATCTCTGTCTCTGGCCACCCTTGTGCAGTATATCCATAGACTCGAGCTAATACTGGATCTGTTTGGGTCCAGCCATTAATCTGGTCTGTGGACAAGGGTGGAGTTGCTAGTTCCATTAGAAGCACTGTATCTTCTGGCTGGTCCTCCGGTATCTCCGGCAAGGGTAGGCGAGACAACCCGTCAGCATTTCCATGATCGTGAGTTGACTTGTGATGGATTTCATAATCGTAAGCAGCTAACAGCAAAGCCCATCTCTGTATTCTTGAGGCTGCTAGTGGTGGTACTGCCCGATCTTCTCCAAACAGCGCGACCAAAGGCTTATGGTCTGTATAAAGGCGAAACCGTTTTCCCAGTAGGTAGTTTCGAAACTTCTTAAGGCCAAAGATTATGGATAGGCCTTCCTTCTCCAATTGGGAATAGCGTTTCTCTGCAGGTGACATTGTGCGAGATGCAAAGGCAATCGGCCGCTCTGAACCGTCTGGTAGCGCATGTGCAAGGACTGCCCCCAGGCCATGGGATGATGCATCTGCTGCTAAAATTACTGGTTTATCTGGGTCAAAATGAATAAGCACCTGTGATGATAACAGAAGTTCCTTTGAGGCTTCAAAGGCTGTCTGTTCTGTCCTCCCCCAATGCCATCGTTCGTTAGCATGGAGAAGCATATGCAGGGAAGCAAGGCACTCCGATGCTTTCGGTAAAAACTTTCCATAATATGAAAGAAGGTCTAGGTATGACTTCAGTTCTGAGACATTGTGTGGTATGGGAGCCTCCATTACTGCTCTGATGCGTTCAGGAGTCGGGTGGAGTCCATCTTTGTCTATGATGTGTCCAAGATATTCTACTGATGGCTGCATAAAGCGGCACTTGTCTCTTCGCATGCGTAAGCCAGCCTCTTCTACTCTCTTTAGGACTTCCTCCAACCGCTGAAGATGTTCTTTGTCATTGGACCCAGTCACTAAGATGTCATCAATATACACCACAACCTGTGGGATGTCTGCAAGAAGTGATTCCATGGTCCTCTGGAACAAAGCAGGGGCTGAGGCAACACCAAAGGGCAGACGATTATAGCGGTATAACCCACGGTGTGTTTATGGTGACTAATTCCTTCGACTGTTTGTCTAGTTCCAGCTGGTGATATGCTTGCCTCAGATCTAGCTTGGTAAACTTTTCACCACCCCCAAGCTTTACCAAAAGGTCTTCAACTTTCGGTATCGGGTACTTTTCCACTGCCGAGGCTTTGTTCACAGTTAGTTTAAAATCCCCACAAATGCGCACATTAGTTCCATCATTCTTTAGAACTGGAACTATGGGAGCAGCCCAGTTTGAATGCCTTACAGGCTCAATTACTCCCATCTCTTGTAATCGGTCTAACTCTGTCTCTACCTTATTTCTCATCGCGAATGGTACTGTTCAGGCCTTGCAGAATTTTGGGGTTGCATTGGGAAGCACATGTATTTTAGCCTTTGTGTCCCTTAATGTCCCCAGTTCATCATGAAATACAACCTCATGACTCTGGATTATGTCGTCCACTGAGGTACTTGGGGGGAATTCGATAGTGTGAATCTGCTGCCAGTTTAATTTGATTGATTGTAACCAGTTCCGACCAATGAGGTCAGGGCCATCTCCCTTTACGATAATGAGAGGAAGCTTAACTGGTTGCTGTTTGTCATATTCTGCTTCAACCATGGTCTCTCCCAACACTTCTATTCTCTCTCCTGTATATGTCTTCAGCTTAACACTGCTTCTTTTTAAGGCCAATTGTTCTCTTGGCCACTGTAACTTGTAAGTTTTCTCAGACATGAGTGTGATAGCAGCACCTGTGTCCACTTCCATTTGGGTAGGTTTGTTATTCAGTTTTACTGTGATTTGAAGTGGAGTATTCTTTGAACTTTGTGGTATGTAATTTGCCTTTACTGTAAATAGACCTTGGTTGTCTTCATCTTGTTCTGTTATGTACTTGGTATATTGTCTACTTCCCTTCTTTTGTGAAAGATTCCTGTTTTGGGAAGGCTGGTTTCTCGCCTTACTTTTGCATACACTTGCAATATGACCCTTCTTCTTGCAATAATGACATTCAGACTCCTTGAAGTAGCAGTCATCTGCAGCATGGTTGTCCCGGCCACACCGATAACAAGGCTCCTTATTTACTCTGACTATTTACTATCTCAAGAGATTTAGCTCCTGACTGGATCATAGCACGGACATCAATGGTGTTTTTAGCCACGGCCTCCTCTGCTATAGCTATTTGAAGAGCCCTGTCAAAGGTCAGCTCAGCTGCTGGTTCTCCAAACAATTTATGCTGAATTTCTGGATTATTTATTCCTGCCACTAATCTGTCACGAAGCATCTTGTCGAGCGTGGTGCCATAATTACAATGCTTGGAAAAAGATCTAAGCTCTTTTACAAAATTTGCGACACTTTCTCCTTCTTTACGATTACGGCTGTTGAACTTAAATCGCTCAACGATCTCCGACGGCTCTGGGTTGTAGTGAGCCTTCAAAAGTGTGACTATTTCCGCGAATGACTTTGTGTCAGGCTCCGCTGGACTAAGTAAATCACAGAGTAAATTGAATGTCTTTGAACCTACCACAGTCAGAAATATTGCATGTTTCTTGGCTTCTGCTCCTTCTCCTTTGATTTCGTTAGCCTTGAAGTAAAATTCGAGTCGCTTGATGTATTGCCCGAAGGTTTCCTGAGTTTCGTCGAACTCTTGCACTTTCCCGTAAGTCGGTGGCATTATTAACTTGTAAATCTCCCTTTAGGTCTCTGTAATCTTCCAATATCCTCGTCGCCAGTGTAGTAATCCAAGATTCGGACTGATCCGTAATGTAAATACGAGCAATGACTCTTCAAGATGGCGGACTGAGCCACCATGTGCTCGTGCCAGAACGAGGCTGATTCGGCCCAAGCTAACGCGGCCAACTACTACAGAGCTAGCTATGTCAATTTGTGTGCCTCTATGTAACTTTATCTGCTATTCTTGCTATAGCGATACTACTGTTTGTGAACACAACGTCATTTATATATTTGCATATATAATGTGGTTTGGCAAAAAAACGCGTGTTTGTATGATTTGTATGGACTGTATGGGAACTAGCGATTTGAGACTCACAAAATACATCTAAAGTCTCAATTCTGCTTCCAAGTCCAAACATGGTTATCAAGCTAAATGAAGGATTCTTCCGTTTTCCCCATATTAACAGACATGTAACTGTATCTTAAGGTATCTGCACCGGCTAAATTTTGGTCCTTTAAAATTCCTCTTTTTCGGGTATATTATAGTTTATTACATCTAATATCACTATCAATAGTTTTTTTTTCACTTATTCCTAATCTGAACGTTGCAAAACGCTTTTAAAATCACGTCTTTGACCGGAAGTTGCAGCTGATAAACGAGTGGAAGACTGGGTCGGTTACTAGCGAAGACTAATTCTGTGGCAAATTGCCCGTATCTCTGACAAAACCAAGATAGCGGAAAGCGGAAAGTTTGGGGTTGCAAGACTTGAAGACGGTTCTGAGACATTCAACGCTGAATTTATTAGAAGTGTACTTTATTCATAACTTCACCGATATATTTATAAGATAATTTATAAGTTCTTATATACACAAGCTTTGTCAGAATTGTCGTGCCTCGATCATACTTATAGTGATATACATATCAACTTTCAACTGCATAACTAAACATATAAAACAACTACAATAAAACCTTACAATTCTTCTTCTTGTTTAAATTGACAGCCTTTATCTTCCTTTCCAGGCTTGATACGTAGTCAGAAAAGCACTCCCCGCTATATGAGGAATCATGATAGGACTGTTCAAGACACACTCAAAATATCATGCATGTTGTAGCACGTTCCGCGATGAAAGAAACGATAGCGACCGAGGCTGACAAAGGCAATTGCACGGCCTCTGCTTCCCATTTCTGGGGAAGAACCAATACCTCTTGTGTCTGTACCTTTTCTTCCTTTCATTTGTTATTGGCTGAGACTTGTTTTTTCTTTACTACCATCGATCGACTTCAACACCGTATTTACTTGAGGTCTAAGTCCCCATTTGGACAGCGGATTAATTATTGACTATGCGTACAAAGGTACCGGAAGTCACGCTTGAGCTCGTGGGGCACGCCTTGACAACGGATCAACAAACATATCCTGACGGGGGTAGGGGTCGTAAAAATATGTATTTTCTTGGCTACTGTTGTTTTGTACAGCGGTAGAACAAAGCAAGATGGCGGAACCAAGATCGAAGGATGTTGTGGTTCAATTTACGTTGAATTTCAGCGATTTTGCCCAGTTTTGTGACCCAAATCGACTCTTTACGACTTCACAGTTTAAGTATAGGTAGGGAAAACGTAAAATTCTTGGGAAATATTACGTCTTAGATGAAAAGATTTGACAAACAGTAAAACAACATAACTTAGAACTAACGTTGTTTTAAGGCACGTTGTTGGACAAATTGTGCCCATGTTTCGAATTTTTAAGTTTGATGTACAAGAAAATAAATATAAAGCTCAATTTTTCTAAGAAATATAAATAATATATCGTGCGTTAAGACTACGTTAATGTGATCTGACGTGAAAAATCATATTCAGAAGAGTTTTTCGAATTAGGAGTTATTGCTTTTGAGAAAACATTTTTTTCTTTTTTTTTAGCTCAATAAACAAAATATATTTAATTAACACCTTTGAAATTTATAACAAAATGAAAACTACAATTCATAATAAGTTAGTCTAGGGTACTTTAAACACGCACAGAGCATGTCAGATTTTAAAATTATTTTCTCAAAAAAAAGACAAAATATACAAATTTTGCCGGTGCAGATACCTTAATCCAGTAGACTCTCTCTAGCTGTTATTCTGTCGTAAAACATGCCTTAGCTAGCTGTGTAGTTGACCTGACCCAAACTGTCAACAGTTTTACCATTGACGGATTGCCTAATGTTATGCCAGAGAATAGATTTCTGACAATGACTCATTGATCTATATCTCCTTGTGTCGTAATGACAACAAGAGGCCAAGTACAACTTTAACAACAAGTCTTTAAAATAACACATGCAATGTTCATTTTAGCATTCAGTTTTGAACTGTATCAGTAGCTTTGCATATTTACTGGCAGCTACCACAGCCGAGTGTTATGCATGTATCTGAGTGGACATTATTACTACATAAAACATAATCGTGACTACTGCATGGATTTAGCCTGTATATTTATAATATATAAAATGTATATATAAGTGGCACCAAGGGAACTAGTACTACTACTACTAACAGAAGAGAAAGTCAATGTATTTAGCATGGTATTGCTATAATTGGGGACAAATATATTTACTCTCGAAAATTATCTATACAACTATGTAATTCCACTACACTTGAGGGTGGTCACTACCAGAGATTTGGTTGCATTCTCAGTGTTGGCTTACAATTTAACATTGTGATCCAAGAAGACACAAAGCTTTTAGAACCATTTGCAGATGTCAGAGCATTAAGGCATGCAGTACCAGTTCTCCCAGTTATTTTAAGGTCATTTATACCTGGATTTGAACTCTGACTACCTCATGCACAACAGACTGACACTTAACCACTGAGCTTACTGGTTCTGTGATTGGCCAAAATTTGTTCAGATAAAATTAATCGAATTCTATTAAAAATACATCTGAGACATTGAATAAATGTAGTCCATGGAGTTTTAGCATAGTTTTTGTCATAAATAAATGTTATTATTATAGCCAGAGAATAATACTGGTTCACTACTCATGCTCTTGCGATAAGTGATAATAAATATAATTTTATAATGAACTACAACTGCCAAATGCTGCACATTTGCCCGGGGGGAGGGGTGTTGTTAATATATTGTAACCAGGACTGATCAGTATTATTTTCATTCTGGATGAGATAGGACGTATTTCTCAGCAAGTAGCTTTTATGCATTTTGTAAAAGTATAAATCTATTATGCTAGAGAAAATAAGACTGAGTTTGTACCCTTTCTCTTCATATTTATTTATTTACTAGAAGTAATCATAGATTATCATGCATTCAACATATTTTTGAAAGAGAAAGGACTGTGGTAACAGTCTGAAAAGCTGAAAATTGCTGCAATGAAGTGGACGGTGTACGTATATAATCCTGATCAAAAGTGCTTGTTTTTTAACTAATGTGAAAATTTTGATGTCTTGACTTATAATATGTTAATATACAAGGGGATGCATCTGGGTATAAAACTGTAATTATCTTTGTGTAACATTAAATCATTGGATGCGATGCTTATGGGGCTATATGTATACATGTGTGTTTTATATGGTTATGGCATTGATTTGAGAATTAGTAGCACATTTTGCTGTGTGGTATACAGTGTAAAGCAATAATTGAAGTTAGTGTAGAACACAAATCAACTCAGGCTTTACATACATACATGAACTTTATTTGAGTGTCAATAGTATTTAGCTGTAAAGCTAATTGGGGACACTATATTACAGGATATATAAAGGGATTAATATAAAGTACGTATAAATAAATATTACTATTCAGATGTGTATAAACTGAATTCCAGTTCCTAGAACATAAACTAAATATGGATGTGTATAAAGTACAGCCCATGCAGTTCCTTCGATTTGAACAGATCGTTCACATTACGTTTCCCGGGTATTTTTCAACTGAGAACAAGGTTGGTTGTAGAATATTGAGCGCCATTGTTGTTCCAGAATAATTTATGGTCGCTTTGATTAGCCTTGTTTCAGGTCCGTTAGAAATTCAGTGTAGATTAATTGAACACAGCAATGAAGTCAGTACTTTAAATTTCCCTCACCTTGTACTGCGTTGATATTCCAGTTCCTTGGCATACCAAAGTGTCGGTATAGATTAACTCTCTGTCTGATTGTAGTGTTAATTTGAATCCGTTAATTTGTATAACCAAGATGTACACAGTGTCGCAACTCACACAAGATACGCCGATTACGGGTATCTAGAAAACTCAGACCTTGTTTCTCTTCAGCCAGGTCATCTTACTGTTTGTAGTTTCGGTATCTGTATGTACAGCGAAAAGCAGAATCCAGTACAGCGAGCAAGCCAAGAGAATTCACTCGGTTGTTTACAAATTATGATGAGTTGACTTCGCTGGTGTCGTCACCGCGCCGACAAAACAGACCATGTTTGACTTTATAAACCACCACGATGCACACGTGTAGTATTTAAAAAGCTTCTTCACAACTCACACTGAAATATTCATATCCATGTATTTCTCTTCAGCCTTCAGGTATGATTTATAGCATCTTGACCATTTGCAGTTTTGGTATCAGCAAACCGAACAGCACAATTCAAAATTATGCAGCGAGCAGGCCAAGCATATTTTTCGATCGCACATTCACTTGGGTTCAGCATAAATAAATAACAAGTATCCTGAGTCTGTTGGATTCAAGGCTTTCGCACGAGTGAAGTTAAATAAAACATTAAAGTGCTTACATTTGAGAGATGGGACTCCAAATATTAGAGAGAAAGTTACTCGCGGGTCCGCAGCCATCTTGATTTACTGTATTAAATTAACCTGGCTTGTTGTGTGACCAGCACAGTGCAATCTGATTGGTGTGAATTTGATCTTTAACGCATGCGCAGAACGCTTGCTACACGGAATTAAAAAAAAATTACGACTTGCATTTTCAGACTCGGTGCTGCCACAGGCAGCCAGAGTAATAATTATTTTGATAAAAGAAGCACTTATGGTGCTTGACATCATTTCCATGTTTGCACAGGCTAATGAATTGCAATCAGCCAATCAGAACATGTGTACTATCTAAATTATTTTGTAAGTGGTGCTGTATATCAGACTATCAACCAAAGTCAGTATACAATTATAGCCATAATTTATTATTTAACTGTTCTCAATAAGTCACACAATGTTCAATTATTTTACAATGTATATATGATGTACTTAATGTTTTGTTAAATGCATGATGATGTTATTTTTTTTATTTCAGAGTTACATAGCTCTGCACATAATGGACTCAAAGATGTTAGATCCAAAATATGTATTCAAGGAAGTGCAGCCTGAAAACCAAAAGAAACCCACTCTATTGAATAAGGTATGTCTGATTCTACACGATCATAATATGCTCAGATCTGCACTGTCAATAGTTTTTCTCTTGAGGGGCAGAGACTATTGTGATGAAATTTAATGTTCCTAAAATTTATATAATTATAACATACAGTGTACATTCAGCTAGCCTGATAATTAAGATGCATTAATGATGTCTTTAGGACTTAATGTCTCCATTAAATCAAGGTCTACTTTTCAAAGTGCTTGTTGAGTAACCTATCAGACAATCTTCAAGTTTGCCAGTAGTTTGTGGCTCATATTGGAAGTGTATTGTGGTAAAATTGAACATATATTATCTTTTGTTGCACTTACAGAAACAAAAGAAGCGTGCAGAAGGAGAAGGAGACTACACTCTTTTCAAGACTGCAAACATTTCAGAATTAATCAAAAGTGACTCCCCTCTAGAATTACTCACTGAAGTCAATCTCAGGCGTAGATTACATTTACCAAGAGATAATAGTGTTTTGTCTCGTGTACTTCATGTCGAGCAGGCGAAAGCTGAGTGTCTTAAATGTCGTGTCCCTGTTAGTGTGTTTGTACCCACTTATTATAACAATCGTTTGTGGAGAAAATTAATCTTAGACACTTTGAAACCTGCATTTATTTCTGTTGTAAATAGTAATTCCGAAGTTGTGTATATCGCGAAATTTAGTAATATGATAGGTATTAAGTTCCAGTGTTGGTTAGATGATAATAGAGAATGGGACATCACCGCCGAAGGCTGTTGGAAGCTGAAAGTTATCGTTGGCAACCTGACGTCCACACCATACATTGTCACTGCATATCCTATTTAAACCGACTGATACTGAGGTATGTATATACTTTATCTGTTTAAACTAATGTACATGTCCTAGTTTATGTGGTAGAATTTCAGTCGTTGATAAAGTTTTATGGAAGAGATGATTTTGTGTGATTGAAAGGGAAGGGATGTGGTTCATTACTTGTTTACGGCGTTAAGCGTTCAGAAGTATTCCTGAACTTGCTATTCGTGTTTCACGATTCCCATTAGGTTTTAGTATAGACTGTGTCTTAGCAATATTATGACGTTTTACAGAGCACATAGCATTTGTAGTATTGGTGAATCTCTTCGATGTGACGCTTTTATAGAGAGTGTAAATATGGGTGGTGTCAAATGTCATTCATTCCTGCTTCTGTAGATATGTCGTTAATTTTTTTCTCTTTGATAAAGACAGCAATCATTTGGTTTTAAATTTTAAAGTATAACTACGTTCGATGGCATTCCATGACGAGTGATTGATCATTATGAGCTTCCTCATCTTTGCGTAAGCCAACATTTTCTATCATGCTGGCACGTTTATTGACGAAGTTTCTTGTAATAGGAACTCCGTTGCTGGTTGTTCGTGTGAGTTCTCACATTGTTGCTAAGTTAACTTTTTTAGAGCACATTTGAACGGATTGTGAGCTCTTGATTCTTCTTTAACAATTTTGTAATATACATCATGCAAATACGTTTAGGAAAAGAGACTGAGTTTGGGAGTGAGATTTTTATTTCTTACTGCTCAATGTAATGTGATACAGATGGCGCGCAGGAGACTGGGTGTTGTCTGTGTTACGGGCGTTTATAAATTATTCTTTATGTTCAGTATCGTAGTGACTTACATTCGACGCTATTGTGGCTGGGACTACATTGTGAGTGACGTTGTTTGATGGTCACGAGAATTAGAGAAATTATCGACTGCGATGTTTGCAATAGAGGCTATTAGGGAAGAGGTCAAAACAATGGATTTCGAATGGGACCCAGTTTTGTCAGGGAGGTGGTGGGTGGCGGGTAATACCCCTACCCCATTTTTCGATGGTCATTTTCTCGCGTTGTAAAATAGGGATACCTGATTTTAATGCAGATACACGTTGCTCTCTGCCTGTAGAAACTAGAAATGCCATGATCAGATTGCGATAGCAACACGCAGGAATCTCTAAAGTTGAACATTTTTGATTCGAAGCACAGGTACTTCTCTGCATACGTTCATATTTTTGGTAGCCTTTCCTTGTAAAATAATGACTAGAAATACGGGGAAGTTAAAGCTAGCCTACAGATATGTCTAACGTTTTACCAAAACTTTGCGTTCGAGATATTTTGTGAACATTTGTGTTGCTGAGTTCTGATCTCAACGACATTCAATGCATAATGAATTGCTCATGTGACCGGCAAAAATGATAATATAGTTACTACGTAAAGGATTGTGGGAAGACCTTGGGTCACGTCATCATGTCTGTCCTTTCTAATATTTATGCAGTACTGAAAATGAAAGAACAGGTGTCCGTGAATTCGAACGATTAAATGCTACTGAAAACGTTCTGAGATGTTTTCAAACTAATACAAGCTCCCAGAGGGGTTACATACATGAATATTGGGTATGTATGTGAGGCCAAGAGATTCAAACGCTGACCCTGTTTGACCCAATCCGAGCTCCAAACCCTTGATTGTCCCCTTTTTTGGGACCACAAATTTGATTGTCTCTTCTTTAAATTGTTGTCAAAACACGGTCGGATATATACCCTGGATGGTATACCATGTACTAGGATTGTATGCCAAATGCGCAAGATTGGAAGTTGGGACGTGTCATTGGGTAAACAAATCAACAAATGCGAGACATAGCCGATAAGTGCTGAGGTACGAATAAGCGGTGGCACGATGTATGGGAAACTCATTGCCTGCATGTGGGCAGGCGATCCAAATGCGGCAATAAAATGCCTTTTTTGACATAGTAGTTTAACAAACTGAACTCTAACTGTCTAACAAAACTTCAACACCGACCCTGAATGAATCCCAATTAGCCTAAAATTGTGACCGTGATCTGCCCAAATTATGTCTAAACCGTACCCCTACCTGTCTAAACCGAGTTCATAACCTGGATGGCACATACATAATACGTCACAAACAGGAGTCCCCTCTCCCCCCTCCCCACCGTGTACGGGCTACATAATCATAAATAAGCTACACACTTAGCGGGTTTGTTTTTCGGCTAGATCATTTTGTTGTTCATTTTTCGGATAATGAAGTACATTTTTTGGATCAAATAGCGAAAATTCGCGAACAGGTATTGATGAACTCGAATGCCTCATGCACCAGTCAAAGTAAACCTCCACCCCCCCACCCCCCCCCCCCCCCCCCCAACCCGGGACAGGGTGCGGCAAATGTGGGGCAAGCGATCGCTTTTGACACGGTAGAGTGTCCCAGAGGGTGGGGAAAATCGGTTATTTGATGTCCCACTATGGAGTGTGGGGAACTGTGGGGCCAACGTGGAGCAAAATGTGGCGGGAATTGTTCATAGAAGACAGTCCAGGCCACTGCAGACTTCTCTGTTCTACTTCCCTGTATAGTTTAGGACGAATTTCAGCAATACTGTCACGTTGTTTGGCTTCTTCTGTGTTCAATCTCATTAGTACATTTAGATCAAGACCCTATTGAGCAATAAAAGACACAACCCAGACCACTGCAAGTTAAAATGTGTGAAGTTTGTAAAACAAAAATGACTTATTTTTAGTGATTTGTCCCGTGGGTGGGGGCATTTGTCTGCATTTACTGCCCACAATTGCCGCAATAGGTGGGGCTTTTTTTGTTTTTTTGCTTTCCCTGTGAGGCAAAATCCTCACTAATCCCCATCCTATCTCGGGTTGGGGGGGGTGGGGGTTTACTTTGACTGGTGCATAAATCTGGCTCAAAACATTATCGAGTGTCTTAAAACTAATGCAGACTGCAGAATAATAAAGAAGGTACAAATTTAGCTGTTTCAGTGTACAGTCAGATAACTTTGTTATCCGACTTATATGCTATGAATTAGCAATTTTGGGATCAAAACAAACAGACTGCTTTAAATTCACAACCACTCTCGTACGGGAAAGAAACCACAGGCAATCCACACGGATCAAAATCCAATATTCTAGTATCGGTTAGGGACTCCCTGTGTTAACCAGAGTCTTCTAGGTGAGATGCAAGATGGTGGCTATTTCGATAGAAGAGCTGCGGGGGAGACTACTATTTCGAGAGAAGACCCTGGTAAACGTTGAATCGCATGACTAAACATCTGCACAAATCTTGCAGATTTTAATCATGTGATTTCCTTATCCAATATGGCGGTGAAGCTAAATATGGAAATATTTCACATGTGCCTACAAATCCGGAGTGAGCGAGATGTGAGTTATGGTACTCGCGACGTAAGATATGATGAAAACAGATTTACTAAACGGTTCCAAATGAAGTTTACTTGGATAACGAAACAGTGGAAGGGTATCACAAAGTTACCAGGATGTATCTAAGCTAGAAGAGAATCTTAAAAAGCCGTTCATATTTTGTTAGTGTTGAAGCGAAGAGATCCATAAGTCATAACACATATTCACATTTGAAGGTCTCTTATGGTTTACTCACAGATGGGACTCACCAGTAGAACTACCCAGTCATGCACTTCATTTATTGGTCTACTTATACAACGTGTTTTAAGCTTATTGAAAATGCTTTGATTGATACAATTTGAGCGATCGCATCTATATACAAATTTATGTATTCGAACACAGTCCGTTTGGTCAATAGTAAACCCACGTGACAGTTCAGAGTTTATCAGAGTTGGCGCTACCTTGGATCTGACCGAGCAGTTCCTGGTCAAAAGCTTGGCCCGATGTACCGAATGTTTCTTATTTATTGAACGTTTAGCGAAACTGTTTAGAAGGAGAAACTATTAGTACTATGGATGAACAAACTATTACTACGCTGAACGAGACTTTGGGAGTAGGTGCTAATTTCAATGGATTTTCAAATTATTTATATCGTCGTTTGCTCAGATATTTTCAAAGGACATCCTCGAATGATAAAGTAAGTCACATATTGACAGGTTTAGGGGAAACAAGCCCGAACAATATCAATATTGGAGCGCATTTCCAACCTTTTATTATTGTGCTAATTCATGCGCATAATGTTAATTAATAAGGCGCAGTAATTGTACTTCTCGCATAACACTGTCAATTAAGTATTGCAATTTTTCTTCTGCTAAAATAAGAAATCGTTTTTACTTCGATCAAAATATTTTTTTTGGGTTAAGGTTTTCGTATTAAAAAGATTTAATAAAGTACTACATTACAAAACCATATATTTGACACCTCTGAACATCCTTTAATAGTAACCTTAAATAACATAGATTAATAACAATCATGGAAAAGTATTAGCAAGTATCAAAAATAATATCGTTTTCAGCACAATATTTATGAGAAATTGTCGATTCCATTTAAAAAAAGATTAATATGTTGTTGTGTTTCGTTTATCCAAATATTTATTTGTGTCTGTGTTGTGTCCCATTAGGGAACATTTGATTATGACTTGCTGTCTAGAGTGCCCAATTGGTAATACATTTGACTTTAAATATTTCCACTTAAGTTTTTGACATTGTCCAATCTTTGTGCTATGTGCTCATTGTCACTTTTTAGCTAAGCATGAATACATGAATAATTTCTACGATTTTCATCTTCAGTTGTGGTCGTAACATAGACTTTCCATGTTTTCATATTTTGCTATTTCGTTTTTCTTTGGAACTCAATGAAGCAAATAACAAAATTGGGAAAGTGCACTTATAAGCTATTATTAATAAATGTATCTTTTTGAATGTTTGTATTAATGATAGATCTCATTCTGACGTGTATTGTTATTAGCTATAATCAATTTTTAATGTATGCTAATCTTCAGAAATAAAGAAATAGTTTATGTTGATATGTTAGTGATACTAGGTACTCTCATAGTTGATTAAAGAGTTTGATTGAGATCTGTATCGTTTTTAATTCTATTGTTCAATACTTAGAGATTTGACTTTCTGTTTTAGGTGGTTATGATACACAATGTGGTCAATATAATGCAAAGCTATATGATTCATTGTCTCTCAATTCTCTACTTGGTTGTCATCTATAGATGTAGCTATGATGGTTCAAGTTCTAATTGCTATGACCAGAAAATATTTTTATTTTACATTAAATGTTTCATAAAGGAACAACTATTTGAATGATAAGAGATATCTAATTTATAAATCATTGTCAGTTTACTTGATTAAAACGTTTAAGTGTTTTGGATTTATTTGTACTTTTAATGTTCACTTTTTCTTCTTTTATTTAGTGGAGTATAATATGTTGTTAGTTGCTAGTGTCATTGTTTGAAGCATGATCACTCTAGACAGTGCCGTAGTTTGTCCTACTCGTATGCAATCTACTCTAGATGACTCAATAAGTTAATTGACAAATGTGTGTTGTTATTTTAGTGGGCCGTCTAACGCATCACAGCAGGATGTGGTCCAAGAGTCAGAGGATGAGGAGATTGATGTGGTTGGCCTTGAAATGGAACAACATATCATACCATATGGCACTGCTTTTACATTGGACAGAGACACTGCATAACAAGCAGCAGGTCAAGACCACATAAAGACGACAGGAAAAAGAACATATTAAAAAAAAAAAACAGCAAAACACAAATAGAAGAAACCACCCTCATTTTAGATGTTGATGAAACTGATAGTACACAAAGTACTGATTTTACACTGTACAGAGACACTGCACAACAAGCAGCAGGTCAAGACCACACTAAGATGACAGGGAAAAGAATGCAACAAACAAACAGCAAAACACAAATAGAAGAAAACACCCTCATTTTAGATGTTGATGAAACTGATAGAGTACACAAGGTACTGATTTTACACTGGACAGAGACACTGAACAACAAGCAGCAGGTCAAGACCACACAAAGACGACAGGGAAAAGAACACAACAAACAAACAACAAAACACAAATAGAAGAAAACACCCTCATTATAGATGTTGATGAAACTGATAGTATGTTTGTAACCCTATGGAATAACATGAAGGAATCAAAGTCTCATTTAATTGAGGATTCTCCTTTACCTTCTGAAGATGAAAGCTTTGAGATTGACAAGAGCATTGTGATGGAAGAGACACGACACAAGATCTAGACTATGTCACCTGAGTTTGGCACCTCGCATGCTGCTGTCAGTCACGAAGGTGACATAAGGAATGACATGAGGGATGAGGTATCTATGGAAAGACCCAAGGGGAGAGTGGGTAGGGCAAGAAAGGCCGCCAATCTTAAGAAAGTCGCAGAAAAGGGAAAGGAGGAGACTGATGGGAAACCTGAGTTGAAAAGATTCTGCTAGATGTTTATAGCAGCGTCCGTGATTCAGTTACATGTTACATTGAAATTACGATGAACCATTCTCTACTATCATTTGACCAGCTAAGTAATAGTAATGTGTGTTAATTAATTTGATTTGTATGTTGATTGTGCTGTTCCTCGATATTCTTAGATATGTTTATTATTTAATTCATTATAATTCTATAATATTGTATTATCATGTTTCAATATTCTACATGAGCATTTAAGTAATTTTGATTGTTTTTGTGTGAAATAGTAGTATCATGTGTATACAATATCATGTATTTCAGGGAATGTTCATTATTTATGACTTGGGGGAAGGGTGGGTGATCAGTTAAATAATGTAGAGGGTCCTAATCGTTTGAAGTGTGTTTTTATAGGTGGGCTCATTAGACCTTGTATCTATTCTTTTGGAAAATCATGCACATGGTGACATATTTATTATGTAACATGACATTGTCGTTGTCATGCTAAGTCATTATTTGGCTTTTAGAACATAGACAATTTGTGTCTTAGATAAAAGTACAATCGTTTTAATTTCGTATTCTGTCTTTGGCATTTCCAACATTTCAAAGTCATCTTGTTGTTGTTTTTGCGACATAGGATGGTATTTCCTAAGGTCATCATCCAAAGCACATTCCCATAGGAGAGATTGACTGCATTGTTATTCAGGAGATTAGTTTCATGCTAATGCTGAGCTCTTTATTATTTTTTATTTGAGACTGTTAAACACTGGAGTAGTATGCAATATAAGGCACACAATGATACAATTTCAAGTATTCATACAGGCAGGATTGTGAGATATAGATTTTAAGATGATTACATGTACATGTATATATAGACCACTCATTTACAGCGTCATTGATTATCATTGTCAACCCTAAACTGGATATCAACCACAATTAACATAACAGTTCAACACAGTGAATACATTGACCTCATGTAGCGAAAACAAGCACTGTTTCTTTTTCACAAACTTAATGTCATTTAAAAGTTTTTGATCTGGCTATTTTCCAAGTTTACAACTTTAAGAGTTGGATAGTCATGCACTGTATAAAACGTGGTTGCACAAAGCCTGGATAGTGTCTCAAATAACTATGCCATGCATAAATCACTGTTCAGTGTGCAATTGCTAAATGGTTTCCAGTTGTCATGGTAAATGTGACTCTGTGACCTTGTTCAGTTCTTGTTTGCGCCAATATAAGAATGGTGGAACCTATTGAGTCAGAATTGTTTAAGAGTAACAGAAAGCATCATTTTATCGCTCCTCAGTGCAACATTTGGATGGTTGCAGATAAATGATATTTTATTTGGGTTTCGTGAGAAATATCATTTGTCACCAGGGCAACAATGTATGTCATTCAGCTCCATCAAAACAGTATCTGTCTCTATTTCTCTAAAGTACACTGTAACTTGGATGGTCGTAAAACATCAACGCGAACATGAGGACATGGGGATGTGATCTTAGAAACACAGTATTGTTAATTCAATGCTAAGAAAAATAAAAAGGGAGTAATTATGTGTGTATTTAATATATTGTTGTATCACTACCTGGTCATTTAGGTTAGCAAACACTTAATTGAAATTGTTTTTCCTCACCAACCAACGTCATTTTGCAAAAGCCTCGTTTCCACGTTCTCTTAGTGAGATTATGGATACTAAGAAGGACGGGACAACCATAGAGATTCATCAAGTGACATAATATGTGGTATACTGTGCCCTAGATATGATAAACATTACCAAGATTTATCGAATTGTAAACTGTCATTTAATCGAAATCCGATAGCTCAGTTTAAAGGGAGGGACGAAGTGACTGCCAAGAACTTGGTGGTGTTTGGAGGGTCATGGGTGAGAGAGTGTGGAAGGGGATGGGGGTTGACCCTACCGCTAGTACTATACTCAAAGATAGCCCAGGTTTATAAGTAAACTCATTCAGGTAGCCTGGGTCAACTCAACATGATGTAACTGCCAAAATCATTCAAGCAGAGAGGACACGAGTAGAGTTTTGATAGGTCATTGGTGCATTAATGTTGATTCTTTTTTTGTGCTGCTCTTTGTTGCTGCTGGCTAATGTCCTGGGAATATGTTACTGTGCTGTTCTGAACACTGACTTTACTAGTGAGTTCGTTTGTTTATCTTTATTCTGATCACATCATTAGCATTTATCTATTGCTCAGTAAGTTCCTTCCATTTTAGGTCACGTTATCATTCTCAATCACGGATTGGCTATGATTATTCAGGTAGTCTAGACATGTTGTGTTTGTAGATTTCCTTTTGAGATTTGTACTGTAATAAACGGGTTTAGTCTATCCACAATATTTCGGTTATACTGGTGGAGAAGGTCCTCAAGACGAGGGCTGCTGAAAGATCAGAACAGTTACCCACTAATTGCTGGACAACTCCAGCAACTTGCAATGTAAACTGTCACTCAAGAATAGAGTTGTTCCTGGTAGGTGAGTTGTCCCTAGTGAACTCTAGTTTTTACATGAAGTAACACGTGGAAAGGTTGAACTAGTGCTAGGAGGATCTGCGAGATCACACCAAACATAATGGAGAATAAATGGCGGTAGCATGCTTTTACTATTAAGATAACGTTAGTACAAGGGTTACCCTCTTATCATGTACAGAATCCTTTTTAGTTTTACTGAGTATCCTTTTTTTCAACCGGTTTAGGGACCATTCAATTTTTATGCCTTGGGGGAGGGCACTGGCAAGATTCATTCTAAATAACAACAAAACTTTTGACCTCTCTCCAAACAAAACAAAAATTGTATAACACCCCGCACACAATTCTGAAAAATATGGAGCCTCCCCTCCTTGCTCCCTCCCTGACACTGTTCATAGTTTTACATTTACAGAGGACTAAACACGGACTGAACATTATGTGGATTGGCTCCACTAAGGGGGAAAATGTTTCAAATTAAGGTTTCTGAGATCGCTAAAAATGCTCCCACACCTACCTTTAATTAATTTCAGATGGATCTAGATAATATTTATTTAATGGTGTTTCCAAATTAAGATGAGGCAAACAAAATATTAGGTAAGACAACTGAATGGTGGTTGCATTAGGTGCTCTGTATGTTTCTCATTGGATTGCTTGATTACTATTTAATAAAGCAAGGTATTTCTCTGGAAGGCTCCAGGGATGCTCTGATGGGGGTACATTTTGAAAATGCTGACCTCTTAGATATCTGGAAATGCACCCAACAATATAGACACCCCCCCCCCCCCCCCCCCCCCCCCCTCTATCCTTATTTTTTTCTGTGACCCCCCCTTTCATACTCTTGAATTTTTGATGACACCCCCTCATTCTTGCTAGCCCCCACCAGGCATAAATAATGAACAGTCCCTTATTTATCTCACTCAAGGCGTATGGAAACAAGGTTGTCCAAGATGGCATCAGTTTGCAAGGTCTTAAGACTTTTAATTACGTTTTTACTAACGTACATGACGAGTTAGTGATACAATAATGCATTGAATACATATATAATCACTTGTTTGTTATTGTTGCAGTCACAAATACTGTGTTTCTAAGGCCACGTCCACATTTCCCTGTCTTCATGTTTCTCATTCCCACGTTCCCATGTCCTTGTCCATGTTTTATGATCATTGCTCTAACTTGCTCTTCTAGGTCAATTGAAATCTTCTTAGTTGTTATTTCAAATATGAACTCTATGAGCAGCCATGTTTCATTTCTACATTTTTATTCGGTGGATAAATAGTTAATCAACCTATCTAATCATAGATAATTTTATCCGCTGGATAGTATTGTATCCATGCTTTGTGCAATCAAACTCATCAAGTGGATAAATTTTATTTGTTGGATAAATTGTTTAATAATCAGTTGTAGTGAGTTAGCTATTCTTTGATTAATCGGGGCCTGATGTTGAAGAAAAGCCCATAGGATCAACTCATGCACTATAAAAGCATTCAGTGGTACTTTGACTTTGCAAAGGGTTGCGTCAGAGAAGTTTTGAACTAATAATTTGGCCTTAGAGAAACCTTTTTGCACAAGCTCAACTGAAGAGAAGTTTCATGGGGCCAAATGATATGATGCACTTGAAGGGTTTTGGGATCAGTGTCATGGACTACAATTCGTACGGAAACCCAAGGCTAGCTATACAGTCACAATGTACTGCTAATGCATATCTTTATTGAGATTTCCGAAACGAGACATGCAGTAAGCGGTTTTCTCAACATTCCTTCTGAATAGTTAGTTTGCAGAACAGATGTTTTTATTTCGTTTGTACGTCAATCTGATTTCACATTTGCTCGATCGAGTAAAGAATGATGTCATAACTGAGAGACACACACGTACTTGAATCCCTTCTCTATGATCCGATATTGGTCGTCAGAGGAGTTCCTGAAGATTTCCCTGAGTTACTTATTGGCAAAGGTATGATAATACTGTAGTCTTTTATAGTGCATGAGCTGGTTCCATGTATACAGGTTTCCTTAAAAACCAGATACATTCTTACATATCTAGGTAACACCAGGCCAAATCTATCGTTCGTCGTTCCACACTGGTCTTGAAATCTCATATGACTCTTGTCCATTTATGTATTTCAATTTCGTTAGATATCTTTGTTGAGACTCTTGAGGTTGTAAACGTATAACATAGCCAGGTAAAAATCTTTTAGATGACATTTCTAAGAAATAAATGCTATTTATTTCTGCTGTATTAGCTCGGTGTATTCATTGTGTTGGGTTATGTTTTGATTGTTGTTTTGATTGTTGTTTTGATTGTAGTTGACTTCCAGTTCGGCGTTGACAACAGTAACCAATGACACTCTAACTGATCAAAATATGTGTTTTTACTACACCAAGGACACTACTATATATTTAGAAACATTAATCATATATCTAATAAATTAGGTGTATTTCCAGTTTACCCTTTTTTGCACATTCTTCTTTTTTGTTGGGTGAGGGTAGGAGGGGGGTGAGATAATACATTTTCACATAATTGTATAGGGGGTCATCTAAGTTGTCATCATAAAGAGGTCCCCACAGTTATCAAAATATCGATCATTCCCAAGTCATACATAATGAACATTATATTCCTTATAGAGCTACAGTATTTTAATGTTTCTTGCCAAAACTATCATTTTGCTATTTTCAACAAATTAACATGTTGTAAGATTTGTGAACATATGATTTTCATTTTTGACAATCTCTGATAAATGTATCATTGATGATCTGTACTATATATAGTATCACATCAGGGCTTGAAATAACGGCCGGTCAACGGACAATGTCCGGTCAGAATTGGATATTGACCGGACAAATCCTTGGATTGTCGGTCATGTTGGTCGGTTACATGAGCCTGTAATAAAAGAAAACATAAATGTTGAGCTAGTTTATACTTTGTTTTTTGTCAAGGCAAAAATTGGTATCATGCAACTTGTCTAACATTTGAGCATGTAGGTGGGGCCACTGTTGTAAAAGTTTTTTTATTGTTTCAATATTTGACCGGCCAAAAACGGGTCGTGTCCGAGAAGAAATACGTTTGACCGGACAACATGTCCGGTGCCTACCTGTTAGTTATTTCAAGCCCTGCACATGATGGTTCAACGCTAGATTATTGGAAAAATGATCAATATATTGTTTAATATAATCATATAATTATATATTGATTGGTCGTTTGATGGATATATTAACTCATCGATGATGTCTATTATATATGAATACAAATATGCACAACATGTGTTAGTAATATTATAAGATTCATATTATTTTGAGCAGTGAATAGATTTTTGTGTTGACTCTTTCCTTTTTGAACATGATGCTACTATACAACACAATAAGTTTATTTGTGTTTTATCTTTTTGTATTAGTATAAGCTGTATTGATTAGTATTACTAGTTTTAATTCTAGTATTTCTAATTTAAGTGTTTTATCTATTAGATTTTTCTTGATAATTTTTCAGGAAATACATGTAGGTTTCATACTCTATTATAATATATCAGGGCTATTGATACATGTTATGCATCTAGTTTTACTTTGTGAGTAAATAAAAACAGTTTCGTGGTTATGATTGATTATAACATTGCATGACATCACATCTGATAATATCTAGTATGAGATTTCAGACGTGTCGTTATTAATAGCCTTGTATATATTACTGTTGTGTAATTGTACATATGTAATATATATATGACATCAATAATCATTCTTTATTAGATTTGCAAACTGAAGCTGCATTTGCTAGAGTTTGCACATTTAATAATATATGCACAAGCAACATCATTGTATCTGATTGAAAAATGTCTAAATGTATATCGTAATAGCATTTTTTAATGATTAGATGATATTGTTTTGATACTATCTGCGGCAAAATGTATGAACATTCAAATGAGGTCTGTTGATTTGATTCATGATATATTACCCATTGATGTTATTTGTTATCATAATGTTAAATGTTGTTGCAATGTATGTCCATATGTGCTGAATGTTTGAATGTTAGAATTATATTAATTAATCGTCATGTGTCTTGGAAATTGTAATCTACGCCTGTCTTTCTAAAATCAAAAAGAAAAAAGAAAATCTTTATTATTTAAATCATGATACGGAAAAGGATCATTGGCGATGTTTTTATAATATTGCATTATCATGTTTTGATATTCTACATGATCATTTTAATTAGTAATTGTGATTGGTTTAATGTGTAATACAGTACTGTAGTAGTATCATGTGTATACAAAGGCATGTATTTTAGGGATCTTATCAGATCTTATAACCATGATTTTAGACTACATTATTATTATTTTGTTTTCGAACATTGTTTCGATTTGCAATACATTGTCTTATCAATTTTGTTTTCGGGAATCTTGTCACAAATAAACATCTGGTTCGGGTTGTTCGAAGCAAGGTTAACTCTAACTCTAGATTATAGTGGTAAATCTGTAATTCCAATCTGTACAGTTTCATCCGTCATTAGCAATTCAACCATGGGTTAGCGGTTAACCTAGCTGGCTTGGAACAACCAGGCCCTGAAACATAAGCTACTGAATTCCATGTTGATAATGCTGGAAGTGAACGCTTTACGATAATGAGTAGAAACATTAGCGTACCATTTCCCAGGGTATTCCTTACACTTTCGTTTTTGCCAGATAAGCATGTCCTCAGATAATTAATTTCTCACATTGTTTTGATGAAAAACTATAAATATAAAGTTAAAGTAATTTTTGCCAATTTCAGGTTCCATATAATAGCTTATAATAAACAATTCAGGAGTTATACATATTTAAAATGTATATAGTTTCACATACAATTTATGAAAGAAGTAGTTGTTATTCTTTTATTCGTAAAATATGAGAAGTAAACAAACTGTTACTTTTGATTGAAAAATTTGAAGTACATTGAAATGTCCAAATGGGGCAGTTATTAATCTAATGTGAACCCTTCACGTGTTGCATTATCACATATTATTCAAATCTTTTTTTCACTACAGAGCAATAACAACGTTGTTTGGGACATTCTCTCACCAAACTGGCAAATATACTGCAAATGTGTACATTAGCTCTGTAGCATATCTCTGAAATATCTGCACAAACTATCTGTAACATATATGGGACACATAGGAATTTGATCGCACAGGATTGAGCAGCTGGTGCTGGGCATCCTTATTCACCCAATTGATTGATCTCCCTGCTAAAATTATTTATGTGTCTTCTACCAAATGTGGATCATGCATTAATTTATTTGCATTTCACGTGAACAATTTTGAGACAATCATTACCATGAATTATGATGCACTCTAGTTGAAACAATTTAAAACAATATACAACTGACAGAACTATGCTTGAATATGTACATGGCTTGCAGATCATTAGAAATCTAATTACGAGATCACTTTTATCGATCTAGTATATGAACCTGATATGTCTATTCCTTCATCAAAACTCATATTAGAAAAATTATTGAATACCTGCTTAGCCTTTTTATCTATCATAATTACATCCATGAAATACATGTGCCAGCATGTTTCTCACACAGTAACGTTATTGAAATAAAATCTTATACAGTTCATGAGTAATTTCTTTGTCAATGGAAAGTAATATATTGTTTAAACATACCAACCATCATTTGAACATCGAGTGAGCTCACCCATGTCAGGTGTTATGGTTACAGCCCTTCTTGACAGACCTGGTATGGCAATTAGCAAGGAATAAATAATATTTTGCACTTGAGATTGAAAGGGTAAACATTTCAAGTTTGTCTATTGGGTATTTATAATCATTTTTTTATCGTTCTGTGGGCTCCACAACACTTGTCATGTACTGTTTTACAGAAGACCATCCTAGCCTGCTTGTCATATTGCTTATCATCCAGTACGAGACCTGAAGGAAAAAAGGATTTGTATTAGAGTACAGTTTTAGTAGGTGTGCAGGTTGTGCCTGGTTCAAACATTGAATTTCTGCCATGTAAAAATCATTGCAATAAATATATTACGATGTGTTTGGGAGAAACACACATGAATCAACTGTCACATTTCTGCTGAACTTAATTTAATTTGAGATGGCACAAATTCAATGTTAGGACCAAGCATTAATATTTGTTTTAAGAACATGGAGCAACGTTAAGCACCATAGGGTGTACAAAGCTAGAGTGCAAACATTCCTAACTGTTAGAGGATCCATGGCATTTCCACTGGGAATAAACCTTAGTGATGTCTGAAATGGCATTTGATTTCCTGTATTTCGAGACCATTAATCAGATTATCTAATTATGGACTAGAATATTTAACTTCCATTGTTTTCTAAAACAAAACAAAACTTATTGTCAGTCTCTCCATCTCTACCCCCTCCTCACCCCCCCCCCCCCCCCCCCCCCCCCCCTCCCCTAAAAAAACGGCAACTTGGGGCATTTATCTCTCCCTGCGGTGGGGTGTTTGTTTTGCATCAGCCCAGGGCATTTGTCATGTCCATGAATTTACAGACGAAAACTTGAGAAACTTTAAACTATTGACTAAATTTGTTTGAATTACAATGTATAAACGCATCAAAAGCAATATCCCCTTTTGCTGTATAAAGATTGAGTTACAAATAAATTACAAATATCACATTCACTGATAATTTATTCAGTCTTTATAAAAGTGAGACTTTTCACTCTCTTCCAACAGTACTTAGTATTATTATATGGCTTTGCGATTTCCTGCATTCTGATTGGTCGACGCGCGGTCCGTCTTTTTGCGTATTCGGACCACGGTCCGTCTTTTTGCGTATTTGGACCAGCATTTGTAAAAGAAAAATCAAGTAAACAGATGCATTAAAATTGAGTTTTGGTTGAATTTGATTTTTGGTTCTTTTTCCGAGAAATTGAAAAGAGCGGGAAATTGAGTTCACGCGCGCGCTTTCCGGAAGTAATATCAACCGTTAAGCGGAAGTGAAAAAAAACACATCTAAAAATACAAAAAAATGCCATATAATAAACACCTTATTAACCTCTCAAAGCCTCGGTCTGTACAGAAAAACCGCGGTCTGATATTTCTCTGTACAGACCTCACGCTCGGTTAATAAGTAGTTATTATTATATGACTTTGCGATTTCCTGCATTCTGATTGGTCGACGCGCGGTCCGTCTTTTTGCGTATTCGGACCACGGTCCGTCTTTGCGTATTTGGACCAGCAATTTGTAAAAGAAAAATCAAGTAAACAGATGCATTAAAATTGAGTTTTGGTTGAATTTGATTTTTGGTTCTTTTTCCGAGAAATTGAAAAGAGCGGGAAATTGAGTTCATGCGCGCGCTTTCCGGAAGTAATATCAACCGTTAAGCGGAAGTGAAAAAAAAAACATCTAAAAATACAAAAAAATGCCATATAATAAACACCTTATTAACCTCGCTTGCTCGGTTAATAAGTAGTTAGTACTCGATGACCACGAGATTTCAATCGATCCTTTCGCCAAAAAGTCACTCATGTAAACTTGATAAACTTTTTGTATGGATTTGGTCATTAAAATGAATAAGGTAATATATTTCAAATAATGACGACCACGAGGGATTAATCGAATCCATATTCCAACAACAGCTGAACTAAAACTAAAAGTATGATAACCTTGCGCAATATTTCCTTTTCTTGTTACAATCCACAACAATTGAATGATTACATTTTACCTTTATAGTTTTCTTATCTCCCATGTGTTTTGAAAACCCTTTGCTCAGTCTGAAAGCCATATTCTACAAGAGATCACTCGTCGTGACGGCGAATCGAAGTTGTTACTTTTGAAAATGGCGCGCGGTGCCCGCACACTTTATATCAGCGGTTTTTAGATAAGCAATGCATCCTGGGATCAGTTCACAGCCGCCATCTTTGTTTGTTGTTTAGAATCTTTATCAGAGCTGGCCGGTAGTGCTTCATCTGAGGATTAATTTGCGAATATTCGAGCAATCTCATACACGAATTAACTGGTCAACCAACTTCTCTTCAACTGTTTTGTGTGTCTACCTGAAAAAGCATGTAAGGATATTTTATCACCTGAGCCCGAACCTGTCGGAATTCAGATAATTTCAGAACTGGTTGATGCCTGATCATGGTTGTCACTTTTATTTCTGTGATGGTTCACCAACGTTTACACCATCCTATATGAAGCCTTGAGCAGAGTATAGTGCAACCAGCAATGATTTTTATAAGGACTTTCTTGTCTGTAACGGAAATGACATATTATTATGAAGTTAAGTCCACTCGAGAAATGGGCTATGCCATTAAAAATCCGTACCCCCCTATCGAGGATACATATTTTTACCAAAAACGCAAACCCCCTGAAGAAATTGGAAAATTTGCTATACCCCTGAAGAAATCAACCAAAAATGGCCCGATTATGTCGACCCCCTGAAGAAATCCATGCTCTGATCGGGTTTAACCCCTGAAGAATTTAATATTTTTGGGGTGAACCCCTAAAGAATTCCACGACATTTTTTTGCTAGACCCCTGAAGAAATCCAAGTTGCTCGATAGGGGGGTACAGATTTTTAATGGCATAGCCCAATCCCATTCGATTGATCGCTGAGCATGCACCTCGTAGACGTCAAGTTTAAATATACTACCGGCCAACTCATGCAATTGATAACTTGTACTTCATTTCTGCATCCATCTCAACGTTTAAGCCAGTCACCAAAGTTCCTCTTTCCCGAAGAGAGTTATGCAACCTACGCTTCTGACTTATGTAAGTTACGTTAGAACTTAGATTGTTTGAAAGATGTTAAAATTATGGTGCATATTTATGTGCTCGCAACGATGTGCTCAATAATAATAATATTAAATTGTGAGCGCAGAACACTTTGACTTTTGTTTATCAAAGCGTATAATTTGTGTATGTATAGTTGTTGACCTAGCTGTTTTATTACTGCTGCATATATGTAGGATTTTGTGTGATTGGACCATTCCATTTTTTTTCCAAAACCCCCCCTATGGGGGAGCTGAATTTTGACTAATCCCCCCTTTCCCTTGGGATTTTCTAACTTCTACCACCCCTTCTCCTTGGATTTTCAATGATTGTCATCCCCTCCCCATTGGAAATTCACCTTCAATCCCTGGTCTCCCACTGGAATCCACAGAATTGTGAACCCCCTCCGCTTTGGATTTTCAATCATTGGACACCCCCCCCCCCATCTCCCTGGATTCCAGTGGTCTTCCATAGGGAGGTTTTGGAAAAAAATGGAATGGCCCATTGCTGTATGTGTTATGCACCTATCAATGTCAACCTCCAGGGGGGGAGCCCGGGTAGATGTGCGGCATTTGGCTTTTGAGGAGAATTTTTTGTCAAAATCCCCACTCTGGCGATTACATTTTGGGTCAAAACGGATCAAATTCCTCACCCTTGTATGAAATTGATTTATAGAAATTCAAGAAGTATTTGGAATTATCTATAGTTAATAGGAATGAAGCGTTGACAGAAGTATTAAATTAATTTATATTTTTCATGTGAACTGGACGGTAAACCTACCTTTTAGATGAATCCAAAATGGCTGACAAACATGAGGCACCAATATTTAGTATCAGTCCCTCTAGAGCTTCCAAAAGTCAAGTGTTCCCACCGTACAGTCCAGCCTCCTGTTCAAATTCCCCAGGGTGGGGACACCAAGAATGGTCAAATGCTCCACATCTGTCCACTCTTTGGGGGTTGACATTGATAGGTACATTATATAAATAAAAAACATTTTTAGAACATTTATTGGCCTCATTTATTTCCAAGTCAAGTGAAGTTCTCATGGTATCTTCAGACCACTTGTAGATATTCTTGTAGCCCGTTAGAATATTAGTTATAGCTGTACAATATGAGCACATGACAACAGATGCTTTTTTATTAATAATTTATTATTACGTATATCTTTGCCAATTTCCTGTATATATGTTGAATATCTGTGGACTTATACAGATACATTGCAAATATTTTAAGAGAACTACCACATATATCAACCATATCTGTAACTTTCATGCAGATATTTGGCAGATATGGAAAAACCATTGCAGATAATCTGTAGTACTTTGTGACAGATACTTGCAGATATTTGACACATATGTCAGTTTGGTGAGGGTTCACACTTATTTGGGCAATATAGCTAGGTGTGATTGTATGTCACATTTCTTTTCTTCATTTGACAGTCAGAGCTTAGTCTATTCCATATGTTCTTGTATTAACTTTATACGGCACATTGTAGTTGCAATCCATGCATGTCGCAAGTTAGTCCAAGTAGATCATTGTTGATAGCCCATAACTCCATTCCTGGTTATTAGCTCATAAGCAGCAGACACGTCTCTTATTCAGAGTTCATTATGACATATTCTGATCTTTTTCTGTTAATGAATACATGTAACCTCAATGAAGATTTCCGTACAGCTCAATAACAAAGTTGCATGTAATCTGTTTCTTGATACATCATATTTGATCAATGTGTGGTTAGCTGTATCTGTTACACGTATTTCCTTGAACTTTTCATACTATAGTATGTCATTATCTTTTGCAGTGAAGACTCAAGCTGTTTTATACACAGTCTTGATTTGGATTTGAGTAATCTGTAAAGGAGAATAGAATACCAATGTAAGAAAATAATAAACAATACATTACATGAGACTATGGTAACGTTGTATGAGGTGCATGTGAAGTCAATTGTACAGTATTACCCACCCACATCATCACTAATGATACCTCTATTTAAAAGGTGAGGTTTTTCTCATAGGTTATAACCACATACCTACTAGTAGGCCATGATGTACTTCTTCAGCACCTATACATTCAGGGTGCAGTGTGTACTGTATGGATAGTGCAACTGGATAAAAACCTGTGAAAAACCTGTGAAAAACCTGTGAAAATACCTGTGAAAATACCTGTGAAATCTTGAAATTCACAGGTTTTTTCACAGGTTTTTCACAGGTCTGCTTTTTTTTTGACCTGTGAAAAGGAGCACTTTCACAGGTTTTGAAACCTGTGAAAAAACCTGTGAATTTGACCTGTGAAAAAACCTGTGAAAAACCTGTGAAAATACCTGTGAAAAAACCTGTGAAATCTTGAAATTCACAGGTTTTTTCACAGGTTTTTTCACAGGTCTGCTTTTTTTTTTAGACCTGTGAAAAGGAGCACTTTCACAGGTTTTGAAACCTGTGAAAAAACCTGTGAAAAAACCTGTGAAAAAACCTGTGAAAAAAACCTGTGAAATTCACAGGTTTTTTTCACAGGTTTTTTCACAGGTCTGCTTTTTTTTTTAGACCTGTGAAAAGGAGCACTTTCACAGGTTTTTAAACCTGTGAAAAAAACCTGTGAATTTGATCTTTGAAAAACCTGTGAAAAAACCTGTGAAAAAACCTGTGAAATCTTGAAATTCGTAGGTTTTTTCACAGGTCTGCTTTTTTTTTAGAGCTGTGAAAAGGAGCACTTTACTGGTTTGAAACCTGTGAAAAAACCTGTGAAATCTTGAAATTCACAGGTGAAAACCAGAAATGTGAACCTGTTTATCTTTTGTGAACCTGTGAAAAAGGAGCAATTAAAGTGCCTATCACCCTTTTGCAATTTTGATAGCTTATGAATCTCCGAAAAGTTTTGAGTACTTCTGTGAAGAAAGTTTTGGTTGAAAGTGAATACTTTATGTTCTACGGTTGTTTGAAATCATGTAAATGTGACCTTTCCTGACCCATTACCGTGTAAGTAAAAGCCTGGGTCGAAACCTGCGTAGACGTCATCTTGACATCATATAATTATTTCGGATTTGTAATCATTTGAAGAAATACTTAACATGTTGACTAAAATGACTTTTTTCTTTACTAACAACTCAAAAACTGTGTATATTTTCTATGCATCGATGTTGTGATAAAAAGGAGCCATGGAGAATAATGCATTAATGAGATGACGTCTACCCAGGTTTCGGTTTAAACCAAAACTTTCTTCACAGAAGTACTCAAAACTTTTCGGAAGTTCATAAGCTATCAAAATTGCAAAAGGGTGATAGGCACTTTAAGAAGTTTGAATACCTGTAAAAAAAAAACTGTGAATTTGAACCTGGCCTGTAAAAACCTGTGTAAAAACCTGTGAATACACCAGTCAATAAATTAAATATACCACAATAATACCAATTGATGCTGATCGAATTACTAAACTGAAGTACATTGTACATGTAGCTAGAGACTACAGGCAATCCATTGTAGGATTTGTGATCTGAGCTGCGACCAATAACCTATGGCAATTGCAACAGTTGTTATATATATAATGGTTTTACTGAGAAAAAAGTTCAAGAGTTAATTGAATATATAGTGTGTGAAAGACTGAAATAAAGCAGGTGATGAAGTTTCATTTGTTTTATTTCAGTATTCACACTTTATTCAACTCTTTTACTTTTTCTAACCCAGTCAAACCGGCCCTTAATATATAACAACGCTACTCAGGTTGCAGCGGCTCAGATCATTAAACCCTATATAATATGCTTAGATTGTCTGTGTACTGACTAAGCTAGCTATGCTATGAAAGTTACAACTGCGTGATATCAGGAACACAACCCTTCCGCAGACATTCCACGGACAAATCCCGGAAAATATTCTGGGCTTTCCGGTGTCACAGCGATCCCCCCCCCCCCGAGTGAATTTGCCCCCCCCCCCCCCCCCCCCGGGGGCGAGATCGCTAGTGAATTCCCCCCCCCCCCCTCAGTGAATTTGCCCCCCCCCCCCCTGCTAGTGAATTGTATTCAAAATCTCTCCGCCTCAGAAAATAGAGGCAGTACATTTCATTTATTTTCTACATTTATCACATGAAATAACACGTTTATTTAGAAGTATTTACCAATGGCTTTATAAAGAGAACAGAAGTATCTTTACATCAAGTGATCAATTGAAAATAGAACAAAGCACTTGAGTCGGTAACACCCCTTTATTCGGCAAAGTTTTTTCAAGAAATAGCAGATGGTTTTCATGCATGTAAAAATCATCAGGCTATCCAGACTTCCCGCCTTTTTAGATCTTAATTTTATTTAGTTCATTAGCTTGTTTATCAGTCAGGAAGTTTTCTTTTAAAAGTGATCAATTGAAAATAGAACAAAGCACTTGAGTCGGTAACACCCCTTTATTCAAAATAGATGGTTTTCATGCAAAGCACACGAATGCTGTTAATCCAGAAAGGTTTTCCTAGTTAAAACTGATCCAATTACCGAATTAAGAAGCGCCGTTAGCTCAATTGAAAATCAGTAGAACAAAGCACTTGAGTCGGTAAAACCCGTTATTTCATAATAGATAGATGGATCGACGCGAGCATTACGGCCGGGTTATAAAAATCTTACATACCACGATAATTACGATAACTTCATTATGGTTTTCATGCATGTAAAAATCATCAGGCTATTTGGCAGTTGTTTCCAAATATGAGAAGCTAAGGTAAGTTTTAAAACTTCCCGCCGTTTTAGATCTTTAAAATTAGTTCATTAGCTTGTTTATTCAGGAAGTTTTCACGCGGGTCGGTAACACTTCCTTTATTCGGCAAAGTCTTTTCAAAGTAGGCGGATTTACGGGTTATCAAAACCTTCAGGCAAGAAATACCAACAACTAATCATTCGAAGATTGATGAAGATTGTAGGTGGATTGCAGATTGAATCTCTTGTAGAGTTTTTTATTGCACTGCTCGCGCGAATGAAAATTGCAGCGTTTACCGTAACGAATTTTGTCGAAGAAAAGTGAAACGTGGATTTTAAAATAAAATTGAATTGCATGCCTTTATACACATTACTGATAGCTTTTTGCCGTACTATTCTCCACGTCCAATACATGACAGTAATAATAATAAGGAAAACATGTATTCATAACCTTTTAAAAGGTTGGAAGGGAGGGGGGGGGGGGGGCGAAATCGCTAGAGGGGGGCGAGGAAGGTGGGGGGGGGGGGATTCACGAGGGGGCGAAATCGCTGGTACACCGGCAGTCGTTCCGAGCTTTCCGCACGAGTAAAATTCCGCGGAAAGTCCGAAAAATCCCTGCCTATCCCGAGAATTTTACGTGATTTTACGGATTTCAGAATTCTAGAAAATCCCGGACTTTCCAGGGTTTAAAAACCTAGGAAAAAAAAGATTTACTTTTGAAGATTCCCCCCAGCTTTGCAATTAAAATGGAACGAGTAAGTTTTTATTATTCTTCCAACTGGCACACGAATTCGCATTTCTGTGATATTAGGTTAATGATAACGATTACTAACGTGAGTATACTCACTAAAGATTGGGCAACAGAGAGGGGAAAACACAAATTAAAAGTAGTATATAATCGTCGCTTTTCTTTCACTGGGACTGTTGTGCGTTTACCGATCAATTGTTTGCATTCATATATTAAACTCTTCGGACCTGAACTTAATCGATGCATAACTCAGTCATAGTAAGACGTGATCGGAAAAAAGTAACGCAATAGGGAGGTTCCCTCACGCAGGCATTGGTAATTATACAATTTCTTACATGTAAAGGTGATGTTACACGAGACGATTTTTCGTGCAACATTATTGCGCGAAAAGTCAACATAGTGTAACATGGCGCTCTGGACGATTTTTAACGCAATCTTCGTTGCTGCAACATCTTGCAAGTTTTGAATTACCTTCAAAAACCTGCAACATTGTTGCCCGAATTTTGTTGGAGTTGCTTCGTGTAACACCCTCGCCGTTGACTTTTCGCGCAACGTCATCCCAGAAACCTGTTCGCTACGCCCACGGAAACGAGGCTACGTCAACAAAAAGACTCCACTTGTCAGAAAAAAAGAAGATTCGAAACGGAGTTACCTGTTGTGAGAAGAGGGTCGGAGTAATCACAGGGCCGAGTCTCGTTATCTTCTTTCATAGACACTGCATCCCAGCCACGGCAGAGTGGAACCGAGCCAAGACTTAATTTAAGACACTTCACGAAGATTGTATATCTTGGATCTTGAGATGGTGGAGGACTTGATTATTGAAGCCAACTGACATGCCATTTATGCTTGTTAATGTAACTGCGTCAGGTCTTGCATTTTGTAATATGTACGCTGCAGCAATACAATTAATGACCGAACAGTGCTTCACTTAACAAGGTTTCACTAAATCTCGTACAGATGATATAATTTAAAGTGTACAATAAGTGCTATATATACAGTATATTTGCAGGAGCCATTACCGGGAGCGCTCATTTTGGGATCTTCTCAAAAATTTTAATTTACCTGACCTTTAATTCGAATTTTTATCATTACCGTCTTGACATACCCTGGGTACCAGAGGTTCTACTGCCTCCCTTCGCGATAGTTAGGCGCGACGCAGCCTTAATTAGTGTGATATCGGAATCCGGGTGCGGTTATTAGGATCGAGTTATCTACATCAGTACAGTCGTTATCCTGAGCGTGTACTCGAAACATATATTAAGTTAGCACTAGTTTTATTTGATTTGTTTAAATTTCATAATGTCTATTCAGCGTTCATTACGTAAATTGCCAAAACTGAACTATGCTGTCTTGAACGCTGGATCTGAGGGGAGTGAGGATTTTTCACCCGTTCGGAAACGGAGGGTACGCCTATCATAGTAAAGCAGTCGGCAGAAGATCCAGAACTGGAGGCCTTAGAGGCAGAGAAAACCACACTGGTTAATGAATTGCAAAGGTTAACGTTAAACGGAAGAAACTCATTCAAGAGCTCTGAGAGTCGGCGTGTGACCGGATTAAGCTATATCTCACAGGAGTTCTCGTGCCCTCACTTTATGAATCCAATCAAACCATAGGCATAGCGAGAACAATGCAGTGCATGTTAGTAAATCATCTCAAAGAACAGATCATTCTCAACTCGATAATTATCGCAAGCGTTATCGTCGCAGTAGAGTCAGAAGGAGGTTACCCAGGAAACTTAATTATTCTAAAAATAGCTCAATTCGGTCATATGCTGACTCACTGATATAGTATAATGCGGGTATCAGCGGCCATCCCGAGGGGGCGGCCCCCGGGCAACCCACAGGCAACCCAGGGGCTTAGCAGGGGATTTGTAGCAAAAACATGCCCCACACGCGGGGCATTAGAGCGCTTTTGCGTGTTCGTCAAAATACTCCGGGGACATAACAACGGGGTTTGCACGTAATCTGCTGTCTCAACGTTCAGCGGTTTTCGCCACAGGACTCGCTCGATCGATCGACGTTCTTCGATTTCTTTGTCCTTGAGGTAAGTCATATCATTATCATTCAAATTAGAGATTAAATTAAGCCATCCACTGCCGGAAGACGGAACAAAGAAATAAAGGGTAATATTTGTATAAAACTATTAAGATTTTTGACACTTCTAAAACGTTTAGTTTCTAATACTTATAATATGTTGCCCAGGTTGCCCCAGGGGTGGGGGTTTTTGTCACAATTTTCTGCCCCACCCGAGGGGTTTTAGCATGTATTTGTCATGGCTGCTGTGACAAATGCCCCTGGGTGCCCGGGGGCCGCCCCCTCGGGATGGCCGCTGATACCCGCATAATATGGACGCTCCTGGTACATGTAATTGCATGATTATAAAACAAACCGGCCTTCTCTCCCCCCCCCTCCCCCCCCCAACAAACTGTGGCTGCAGGTCGCGTAAATTAATTGAAAAAAAAAAACGCCAAAAAAGCAAAAACTATCCCTGCAAACTTAATTTGAATTGGATTAACACTCTAATTACTATTTTATCAGTCACAAACAAAAACAAATAACGAACTATTTACTAAAAACTGTTTTAGTGTGGCACAGTTTCTTGCTTTTCTTTGAGCAATTGATCAGGTCTAGCCATCACTCCATCAGACGAGAGAAGTTTCTGTTTTAAATGTTTTCTTTGGCCGATTAACACTCCAATTTAACTTTCACCATTCAACAAGCGTTACACATATCGTTAAATATTTGCTAAAATCTATTTTAGCTCGGTAAAAAAGTCAAAACCCAGTATTTATTTTTAGCCTGTTAGATTTTGGCGCCCAATGCGCGATTTTGTAAGAGAAAGAACGGCTCTGAAGCTGTGAAATGTGTGTGGCAAAATGACACTTGTACACTTACCGTGGCTAATGTAGTGATCTTTGGGACCCTGAAGCACCGCTGGAGAATTATAAGCTTGCTGTTTGTTAGGAATCCACAGACAAAACACTCCGAGAATATCCATCTTCCTCCAAGTGAACTGTACTAGCGACACTGGAAGTAAGTCCGCTCGCGCTAAAAAAACATGTTTGTTTTCCCGCCTCTGCAAATATGCACCAATCAGAGTACGTATCACAGTATCACAGTGACAGCTGAGAAGGACATCCGCTGACCATGAATCGCATCTCCAAAATAATAACGTGAAGGACGACAGTTACGTTTGTTTCTGGAAGAAGTTTTAAATACGAAAATCGCTTCAATGTTTTTCTTGGTTACCAAAACTCGAAGAGGATCGGATTTGGGTGGTGACAGAGCCTTTAGAGGGTAAGTACGCATTATTTTACTTCAGCCAGTTCAGGCCTTTTTTCTCCCATCAGATTCAGAGTCTTTCTACTTTCTACTAAACTGCCATTCATTTTAAGGCAGGAAAACCGTATTTTATATAGCCTTCAGATATATCAGACAATTATTGGGAAAGTATGGAATGTTCTCATGCAGCCTTTCTAATGTATTTTCGTACTATCACGAATCATGTTTTTTTCCGTTTTTCCGTGGAAATGAAATGCTGAGGGAGAAAGTACAGAGTCTGGACTCTGGTTTGGTAATGTCTTCTCGTTTACGTGTAACCGGGAAAATAGTTTTTTTTCAGACTTTCCGTGAATTGTTTTCACTGGCTATCTTGGCTTTCCAGACTTTCCGTAATTAAATACGGACTTTTCCGGACTTTCCGAGCTTTTTACCGGGCTTTTGGTAATATATGTTTTCTGATTCGTTGAGGGAAAAAATTGCAACCAATCAGATTACTTTGGACACTGACTCATGTAACAGTCAGGGCCCGGTTCCTGATAGCCCGATTAACTCTCAACAAAACATATTAGTTGTCATGGTAATTAACTCTGGATTAGCGCTAATCGGGCTTTCAGGAACCGGGCCTGCAGATACACTAGAAAAAATAGGTACGCAATGCGAACATCGGCGAACTAAAAATTTTTTTGAGAATATAAATTTGGGTAAACCTCTCCTTATTTAATTTTATTATAGGATACCCCTCCTGTTGTATTATTTATTATAGGCCACACCCCACTGAGTTTGGAATTACTATGGTCTACCCATCTCGTTATATTTTTGATTCAATATAGCCTGCTTGTCCACTTCGATTATTTAATTTCTATTGGCCACTATCCCCTATCCTCTAGTTTTCACTTACTAGCCCACCCTCTAACTTCAAGTATTTAATTACTATAGGCCACCCCTCCTGTTCTAATTTTGTATCACTATAGTCTTCCCCTCCCCTTCTTTTTAATTAATTACTATAGGGTACCCCTACTGTTCTACTATTGAATTACTTATAGGCCACCCCTCCTCTTCTAATTTTGTATCACTATAGTCTACCCCTCCCCTTCTTATTATTTAATTACTATAGGGTACCCCTACTGTTCTACTATTTAATTACTATAGGCCACACCCCATTGATTTTTGAATTCCTATAGTATACCCCTTCTATTATTTAATTACAATAGGGTACCCCTGCTGTTCTATTATGTAATCACTATTGGCCAGATATTTTTTTCAATTACAATGGTCTACCCTGCATTATATTTTTAATTCAATATAGCCCAACCTCTAACTTCAATTATTTAATTTCTATTGGTCACTCCTTCCCTTCTATTTTTGATTCACTAGCCCACCCTCTAACTTCTATTATTGAACTACTATAGGACATGCCTTGCATTCTATTTTTTATACACTATAGGCAAAACCAGCTCCCTTCTATTGTTTAATTACTAAAGGGTACCCTTGCTGTTCTATTATTTAATCATGATAGGCCACATCCCATTGATTTTGAATCACTATGGTCTACCCCTTCCCTTTGATTTTTGATTGGATACAAACCACCCCTTCAGTTGTTTGATTCACAAGATTACAGGGTACTCCTTTCCTTCAATGTGTTTCCCTTTCCCTCACCGGCATGTTTACTTCAAACTTTATTCATACTTCAATGTGTTTCCCTTTATGGCAAAGTGTTGTAATTTCTCTGTTATTAACGATCGAATGCATTCCAATAACAGCCCTCAATCTACTGCTATAGAGTATAGACTACATTTACCATAATATTGATTCAATTTGGACACATACCTTCATCAGGTCACTTCCCTTGAATGTCAGCTTCTGGTTCAGCAATAGCTTGTCTCATTCACAGAGTTTGACAACAGTTTTGTATATATTTATTACCTTATATTCCTTTACTTTTCCTCCCCAATCAGTTGTATCGAAGGTCGTCATATCCCATGATTTAGTTATTACTTTTTTAGCACACCGGTGGGGTCCCTCGGGCTTTTCGTTAAAATATTTTTATTCGAGAAACAATGAAGAGCCAACACACCAAAACCTTTTACTTGCAACAAAACTAATGTTCTGTTGTCGAATATATTAACAGCTTTCCTCACCTGATTCAACACTACCCCCCTGAGTTAAATTGTCACTTATCGGTTGATGCCGGGACATAGATAGAATTACATACATACATAGTCCCAACTTCAGTACTACACAAGGCTGCATTGTGCAATGGTTGCCTAAAAATAGAGCATTTCTACAGCTTACTTTTTTCTCAAAATTCATGATTGACCTCTAAACTCAGGATCCAGATTATTCACAGGGGTGGTTACACACATAGTTTTGCTTTATTATTTTTTTAAACATTGGTACCAATTTTTTTGGGCCTGTGAAGTACATGTATAATTATCACAATATCTTAGATACTATAAGTGACAATTTGAATTGGCCGTAGGTATCTATTTTGATGATTACATCTCTTTATATAATCAGTCCAAAATGCATGCTCTGATTGGTCGATAGCCACGATTCATTAAAGTACAGATGCACAGATGATGTCATGAGTGCTTGCAACAAATTTTTAAACTCATTTTGATTGGATTTTTCATAGGTTTTAGTCTGCGATTATTATATAAAACAAATAGATTCCATTTCTGCCATGCATCTTATAGATGATGACTGCAAAACACAAAGAGAACATCAGTTATGCCGTTCGACTCACTGTGTCTCGTGGTGCACTTTGTTCTCTCCACATTGTGATGTTATCTGTGCATGCATCTACATTGTATAATGAAATCTATTTGTTAATTATTAGAAAACCTGAAATAATCACAATATTTGGAACTTTACATAACTAACATGATTTTTCACAGGTTTCCTATACAATTCTAAGTTAGGTTGCATACACTTGGGATTCACAGGTTTTTTCACAGGTCCTTCTCAAAATTGTTTTGCACAATTTTGATAAAAACAAATTCACAGGTTTTTTCACAGGTTCCGCCATAATGGCTATACTACAAAAATGATTCACAGGTTTTTTTTCACAGGTTTTCGAAATTCACAGGTTTTTTCACAGGTTTCCAAAATTCACAGGTTTTTTCACAGGTTCTCACATTTGAGGACAAGAGTGGAAAATGCGCAGAATTGGGCTGTCGTAGAATTCACAGGTTCTTTCACAGGTCGTTTTGACTCACAGGTATTTTCACAGGTTTTTCACAGGTTTTTCACAGGTTTTTATCCAGTAGTGATATGCACTGTTATTACATACAGTATGTTGATGATAATTCATTAAATAAGAGCATGACATGACTATGACATGATTATGAAATGTGAGAACATACATATCACATACCTGTGTTACTATTGTAAGTACACAACAACATCTACATATATGACTGAATAAATATCCTTGGTCTAGTTGGATTTTCTTAATCTCTTTACAAAACAATTCTTATTTTTTATACAACTTTAAAGAGCTTCTAACTCTACTTGATATTTTTCTACCAATGAACCTTTGAAAGGTTTTGAGTACTTTTTCGAAGCAGTTTTTGGATTTCAAAGAATAAATTCAGGGTTGATAGGAGCATGTCTGAAGGTTTTTATTGCAGTGTGGTAAATTGTTTTAATCAAGTGGCTTTTCCCTGCACCAGCTCCACCACTTACAAATAGATAGACTGGTTTCACTTTTTCTGGTTTTTGGCTATTCATACTTTTCATTTTATTTCTACACCATGAGAGAACATTATCGTAGGCATACCGTTGTTCATTGTTTAAGGATCTAACAGAGTCACGAAGTGTGTCATCAGCGATTTCTGCAGGTTGGTTGTGTATTGTTATTGCTGATGACAATCGTTGGTTAGCTTCAAACGTGGCAGCAAGATCTGAAGGTAATTGTTCATTAAATGATTCTTCAGGTATTGAGTCATCTTGTACATCTGCATAAAAATCAGAATTTTCTTGATCATTGATGGCATCATATATATGAGTGTGTGATATTACCTTGGTTTTGTCTTAGATATTCAAACGCATCTGCAAGAGCCTGTGCATCAGGCTCAAATATTGCTCTATTATGTTCTACAACTGCTCTAACATCAGCCTCATAAAATTTTGATGCATATGATTGATTTGCACCTGCAAGATTATTCTCTACTCTCCATGGGTAATAATTACAGCATCAGCAAATGGTGAAAAAAGTGTTCAGGTTCTTTTGTCTTGTTTGGGGTGTGGTATCTTATAACAGCTTTTATTTTTCTACATTTCATGACTTCATTAGTACTCATCAATCTTATTCGATGTGGGAGTAAATTGTCATTTGCAGTAGAATGTTGTAATTCAATGACTTCATCAGTGAGAACCTCTGGTTGGGTATCATTTGTCAGCTCACAGTCTTTTCTATACTCTTTGTAATAGTAGGCAGCAAACTCAGCTAGACAAAGTTTATCAACTACAGGCATAGAGTTTGGTCTATTAGGGTAACGCTCGATTATGTTGGACTTGAATATATCTGTACTATTGTCATCTAATTCATCTAATTCCTGTTGGGTCTTTGCAACTCGTGTTCTTTTCTCTGGTAAATCTGTACTAACAAACACTGTCGCTGGAAAGATTTTTCGTAACCACAATTCAGGCATACATCTGTAAACACATTCTTGTGAACTGACTTCTCTTGTTGAGAGAAAAGCAGCACCTATTTTTTTCAAACCATCTCTGATATTCATATTTGAAGTTTTGGCCTCTTTTGCTGCATTCATGATGGCTTGTGAACATTCAGTTTCATCTTTTGTGAAATATGAGCATACATATGTTATACATTTGTAATGATTAAACACCGGTTGCCAGTCAACATTTGCAGCAAATCCTTTTATACCTGCCACAAAGTAGTTGTTAATAAAACAGCTGTCTATATATAGTGGCCTTTTGAGGTGCAATTCATAGTCAGAATCAGGTGATATTGATAATGCCCAATAATATTGATCTTCTGATATACCTATAGAACTGAAAATATCAGCTTCAGTTAAATTGGGGTCATAATCTGGTTTACTGGGATTCAATACATTGTCAATTTTTTCCTTTACTAAAGTAAGGATTTCCTTTTGTCTGTAAAGGGATCTTTCCTTTATTTCTTCATCTAGATCATCAGAAAGTGGATCTGCTACAATTGTTCTGTTTGTGAAAAACTGACCAAAGTTAAATCTACATCGAACATTTTTGTATTTTCTACAGCTTTTTGAATGGTTGTGCTTTTGATACGTTTTAACCAGCTTATACAGTTGAGGATCAATTTCCTCATTTGGTAGATATAGGCCTGTACATGCTTATCTATAAAATCTATATAGGTTTGTTTGTGGTCTTGTGTTAGTTTTGGACAGTCTGAAGTCCATATCAATGCATGTAAGTGAGGAGAGCCTCTCATTTGAAATTCAATACGAAGAGCATAATAAACTATTTTACCTATTGGATTTGCATTGCTAAGTAAAACCTGTGTGAAAAATGTTTCAACTCTATACTGAAAATGTTTAGCAACCACAACAGGATTCAGATTTAGCATTGAGCATTTCTCGTTGTAAGATAAAGCATCTACTTGAATTGTTCATTAGTCATATGCATGCCTTTTATTCTAGCAATAATCTGAAAGAGCTCAGGCCATCTAAGATCAGCACATGATAAGGTCATGAACCATGTTGGAATACCAAGCTGTTTTACCATGGCAACTATTTCATACATAAACTTTTGCCAATAAGGTGGGGTGCCTGGAATTTGTCTCAAAAATAAATATGCCTGATCTTGACAAATAAGATTTTGTAAGCTTTGGGTATTTGATCTTAATTGAGAAACAGTGAGTGTCCACTAACTTTTTTTAGAGCAATATTAATACTGTCTGACACTTTCTTTTGTTCAATTATGAACTGTGCAAAGAAAAGATACTCTGGATTTGTTGCAAATCTACCACTATAATGTAACAGTCGTGCATTGAAGTATTTTACAGGTGTCAACTTAATTTCTCTTTCTGCATTATAACCAAATTTTCCTTTAGGGAATAATACTGGGAATGCTAATTCTTCACATTGTTTGTCCATCATGAATGATACAGGATGTTTGTTTTCTCCTGGTGCAATATTATATATTTCAGTTCCTCTTGAAATATTTTCCGTTTGGTCTACAGTAACAGGATAATCTGGTAAGACAGATTGTAGACATGTCTCATTAGTTGGTGCTCTATGTTCATTTAGTGGATCATCATTCTCTTCATGTACATTATCTATAGTAATCTGTTTTTCAGTGATATCATCTACACGGTTTACCTCATTATTCACAATAATGTCTGTGGGTATATCTGAACTAGATTCACTTTGTTGTAACGATGTAAGACTTATTTCTATATTGTCAATGTCTATTCTTATTGAATTGTACAATGAATTGTGTATTCTAAGCCAGTTGAGTGCATTGAGTATACATTGAGGACGCACTGCTTGAAAGTACACATGACCTCTGAATTCAAGTTTTCTTTTCAGTTTTAACATGATAATACCTGATCTTTCAGGAGGACGTGGTAAAATGTTACATGTTTGTTCACATTCAACAGGGACATTACAAATAGCTCCTTTGATTTTTCTTTGTTGCCCTTTTGGCATTACAATTATTTTCTGAAAAACAATTCGCTGTGCTATAAGTATTTGTTCAAGTTTTTCTAAGACTGCAAGTGCTGGAGGTATTTCATCAACAGTCATTTTATTCGATACAGCTTGACATGGTGTTTGTCCTTTCAGCACCTTTAAATGACAGGTTTTACAAATGTAATGTCTCTCATCAAATGATTTTTTTATCAGTGAAAGCATGCCCAATCTTATACTTAATTTTATTCAACTCCATCACCGACTTTCTGTAAAGTATTCTGTTGCACACAGAGCATACATAATATGGACCCTCCTTTATTTTATTCTGAAAATTTGAAATGTAATGATCTATGCCATAGTTAAAGCTCTTTTTGATTTGTCTTGCAATTTTGTTTTGTTCTTTCTTTTCAGCATCGCATAATCTGTATTTTTCTGTACATGTTGCAAGTAATTTATTCTTTTCTGCTGAGTCCATTGATCTGTATTTCTCTGCGTTATTTTCAAGTAATTCATCCTTTTCTTCTGCATCCATTGATCTGTATTTCTCAGCATACATTTCAAGTAATTTATCCTTTTCTGCTGAGTCCATTGATCTGTATTTTTTTGCATAACGTTCAAATAATTTATCTTTTTCTGCTGGGTCCATTGATCTATATTGCTCAGCATAAGTTTCAAGTAATTTATCCTTTTCTGCTGAGTTCATTGATCTGTATTTTGATGCATAACTTTCAAGTAATTTATCTTTTTCTCCTGGCTCCATTGATCTGTATTGTTCAGCATACGTTTCGAGTAATTTATATTTTTCTGTTGGATCCAGTGAACTGTATCTCTCTCTTTGATTTTCTAGGATCACCTTTTTCTTTGGAGGTTCCATGTGTGTATACCAGCACTGTTCTCTTTTTGTAATTCCTCTTTTTTGTTTTCTTGACTTATGCTTCCTCAAAATCTTTTGCCGTTCAGTATTTGTCAACTGACAGAAACATGATAAGAAAGTAACAGTATATATATGCTTTTTCAGTACAATTAGGTCTGTCTCTTACAATATTGACAAGAGTTTGAATAAGATAGTCAGCATCACACACCGAGTCATGTTTGTTAATCTTTTGACTGCCATCATATGCTATGATGAAATACTTAAAGCCATTGTTTTTTTTGCTCAGCACACAACTTATGCAACACTCTGAGAAGCATAGGAAAAAGCCAGTAATTGTCTCATTGGTATTTTCTATAATTAATCTTTGAAGAAATAAATTAGAAGCAGAATTATGTGACAGTATTCCCTGGTACTTTGACCTATATTCTACACTTATATGAGCATCATATACTTTAAGTGTGCTTGGCAATTCATTTACATCATTATTTACCAATTCATTGTAAAATACATTGGCATGCTCAAAAATAGCATCTAATGTAACGGCATTCCAGTAACGACATGGCTTGATGATAGCAAAACATATTGAGTAAATTGATATGGCACAACACTGTTTAATCTGTCCAACATCTATGTTGCCATTGTCTATATTAACCTTCTGGTCAGTTGATGCAATATGTTGTTCATGATCAGTAGAACTTGAAACACATTCATTTTGTATAACTTCAACATGCACACCTTTAAGCTCAAATAAAACACCATTTGTATATAACAATTGGAAATATTCCTTTAAATCATTTAAAGTTTGCACTTCCAACAGTACACATGTTCCTTTGCTATGAATTATGCCAAATGAATCTCTACCATGGGAGTCAAATATTTTAAATTTACCATCTAAAGTACAGTAAATACCAACAGCCACAGAGCCTATTGTTAAAATAAAGGAATTAAACGTTTCTTGGATTAAAGAATGCAAAGCATCATCCAATGGCATACAGTATGGAAAGTGTGGGATTGAAGAAGCTCCATGTAACCTTCCTGTATAACTTTCACTGTACTGAAGTCGATAGTTAGAGTCAAACATTGTGACCATAGTAGGTAATTCTGTTAGCATTAAATATGACTGAGATAATCTCAATAAGTTAGAATATAATTCATTACCGATATTCATAACCTGATCTAAGTCTTTCGACGAGGTGATTGAATATCTATTGTTGTAGATAAGAGCACATAAACTCATTGCAACACACTGTTGTCCTGCATTCAAGCCAAATACTGACACATTACCTTGGCAGTAAGATGCATGAATTGTCTTACTAGGATTAATATGAGGACCCGGTTTTTTTTCTACATCTCTAGAAAGACAGAAGTGACAATAATTCACTCTGTGATTCAGATTCTTGTAAACAGCTACTTGTAAATGGCTATTACTAGAAGCTTCACACTCTACATTTGTGACCAAATTACCTGCATCAATCTTATAGCCAGTATGATCAAACACTGAAACATTCCCTTGACAATAAAGTGCTACAACAGTCATATCTGGGTGTATAAGAAAAGGTCTGGGTTCGATTTCAATGTCATGGCATATAATACAATTCTACAATATTTTTTCTTGTGGTTTTTACTTTTGTAAATATAGAGTATTGTATTCCTGGTACAATGCTGCATTTCAATGAAAGATTTTAACTTTTGTTTAAACATAACATCACTGACTAGTTTCTGCTTATTCGATTTTGTATGCTTTGTCTTCATAAAAACCTTTGTGCCTTTCAACTTAAACTTGTTGTGTTTTGATTGCTTCATTCTAGAAATTTTCTCATGAGAGCTCGAGAAATAATTTCTAACACTCTCTTTCCTATTAAGTTTACAAACCTTGGTGTATTGGTGAATAGTCGAAGACTTTGGATAGTGTTTTGCTATGTACACGCGAACGGATTTCCTTAACTTTTTACTTTTATGAAAAACACGCTTCAGACCTTTCAGTGGCAAACGACTTGCAATTGGTTCACGTGACCTGACGTGTTTTCTCCTTTTACATTTCTCAGTACAACTAGTACTACCAATGAATTTAGCGTAGCGAGATCTACAGTCTTCTTTAAGCTGTTTATCCACTTTGTGTTCATATAAATTTATGTTTACCATTTCTTCAGCCTCCGATCCGAATGTTTTGTTGATATTGAAGATATATTCAAGTTGCATTTCCCATAAGATTAAGATCATTTCCAGGCAAAGCTTCGTCAAATTCAAACAGATAATCGCTGTTACAAAAAACAACGTACAGAATACTATAATATATTTGAGCATGAACACCCTGAACAGATTACTCACATTACAATCATACACAGTAATCCACAATAAAAGACCAAAGTAAATCTTTAATTACTCGGGCTGCCTGTCAGACGGCTTCTGCGCATGCGTTAAAGGTCAAATTCGAACCAATCAGATTGCACTGTGCTGGTCACGCAAACAAAGGTTAGATTTCCTCAGGCACGCTCAGATAAGAAAGTTCAAAGCTCAGACTAGGCGAGACAAGGAGATATCAATTTCAAATAGTCATTGTCAGAAATCTATTCCATCGTGGGCAATTATGCAATACAACCTAAATTTGGGTCAGGTCCATGTTTTACGACAGAATAACCAGAGTCTTTCTACTGGATTCGGAGAGCTCGAGACATTATACAAGTCTGCTAATATGGGGAAAACTGAAACAAAAAATGAACTTTGACGGCAGAAACCCTCATATTTGAGCCAAGCGGAATATTTACATGATCCGCTAAGATTTTTACAAATCTAATTAGTTAAGCAAATGTACGCAGTGTATGCCAACTGAAATGCTGTGCTCGTTTTGTGGTTACGGCTCAGTGGGGCAACTACACGAACAAGAAGCATGAACTGCCAGCAAAGAGAGAGGAATTGATCGGAGACGTTAAATTACGTTACTGTGAAGAGGATCAAAATTCAAGTTCTTTGAGACTGTCTTCTGCCGTGACTCGTGAGAGAGTTGGAAAAGATCTAGCTGTTTCATTCAGACACTGGCCAATTTATTGAAAGCTACGGGCTTACTTTATGAGATTATTATTCATTGTGGAATGAAAGGAAACAGGTTAGCTGAAAGTTAAGTTCGAGGTAGGCTTCGACTTTCATTCCGATTCAGTGCATATGTGCACGAAGGTGGAATGCTTTCAACAACCGGCTAACAAAAGAACCAAAACGAAAGATTCAGTTACGTAAGTACTGTAAGTAAACTCTTTTAGATTTGAATACATTTCCTCTCAGTTTGTCTGTTAATGTACTTTTTCTTCTAATTATCGCTTTATTTAACATCTCTGTGATTTAGAGTATGCGTACCTCAGAATAAATTATTTGAAAGGTCAACTGAACTCTTGTGTCGATAAGCCCAAATGTTTTTGTAAAACAGTCTGTGAATTTGAGAAGCGGACTTAGAAGAGCTTTCTAATTAGGAATTACATGTTTTTCTTGCTATGAAATTTATGTTTCATTTTCACATTTATTCATACAGTTTTAGCCGGACATTTCCCCGAGTTTTTGATCTATTTTCAATCAAATTCAAATGAAAGTGTATTTCATCTTCAAATTATCTCATGTGGCCCGAGTGAAAGGCCAGATGGGCTCTTTTCTACTTTCAACACACAGTCGCTAAACTGTACGAAATCTCCAAGAATAAATCCCTAATGTCCAAACTAACGGGAAAAACTGAAAGAGGAAATCCTTGTGAGAAATCGACGTACATATGAAGCTATATAAGTTATCATCGACTATATGGGAGTCAAACATCGAGCTGCTATGAAACCGCTTGTGACAGTTTGTTTACGCACTTTCATGACAAACGAACGTTTCTACTTTCGACACAATGGTCGCTAAACTGTACGAAATCTCCAAGGATATATCCCTAATGTCCAAACTAAAGGGAAAAACTGAAAGAGGAAATCATTGTGACCAATCGACATAAATATGAAGCCCCAGAAGTAATTATTGAATACATGAGAACCCATAGAGAAAACCGATAATAATGAACACGGTATTAGTTTCACCGACATTTGTGGCGTAACTGAACTCGCACTACAGCATAGCTTGAAATACTGTACGAAAACTCCCGTTTAAAAATTTCCTGATGCCGAAAGGACCGTAGCATTTAAACATGATATCCTTCTGACCAGCCGATAGTGCAAACTAGTAAACTGCCACTAGTAAATTGACCTTGCGTACTTCCGCGAGTACTGAACTTTCTAGCGTCAAATGCATGTGTTACGTTTCCAAACTTTAGGACAAGAAATCTTCCATAGAATGTTCTATTTTTTTTACAGCTGAGAACTGTATTATTAAACATAAGAAATAAAACAATGGTGCCATTTGAAGAATTATATCATGTCAAAAGTGCAAACGAAGAAATATATATCTACGGACGCGAGCAGCTCGATCGTTTCACTTTGGTCAAACTCGGACTGTTTACGACTGGAACCTGCAGTTTTATCGGACCTGCAGACTAAATTGTAAACGTGTGGCCGTGTTCAGGCTAGTAAATCTAGCTAGCTAACCACAGGAGGTAGCGAGCTTCTTTAGTCTGAACAGTTTTTCTGCTCTGGTGATTAGCTAGCTAGTGGTCGGTGGAATACTTTGAAGTTCCAAGCCACCTAGCGAGGTAGCTTGAATAGAATCTAGCGCGCTAAAAGCCCATCGATGACAGATTTTAGTTATTTTAAGGTTTTGAAATGTACACAAATGTCAAGTCAGTGTTATCATCCGATCTAGCCGACTTCTAGCTCTCGCTACGACCACGTTCACTACTCGCTCCAAGGTAATTTCTCTTAACACGACAACTACCGGGTGTATTGTACGTCAATTGAGCCATCATGGATAACGAGGATCGCCAAACACCAGTCAGTAGCAGTTTTTCGCACAGTTTTAATATTTTGGTTGAAATTTCAATTGAGCACTTTGGCGGTCAATTATTTGCGATTACGAAGGGCAGTTATAGACCAAATTTCTATCTTTTAGAGAGGGTCTGAATGTCAGTTGTCAGTTAAAATTTTGGCCATTTGTCAGTTGTCAGTTAGCCCTAGTTAATCATTACTAGAGAAAATTTACAATGTTTGACCCACAAAAACCAAATTTGTCAGTTGTCAGTTATTTTTCGGTTGTCAGTTGTCAGTAAAAAAATCGTCATTTGTCAGTTGTCAGTTATTTTTAAGGCTGTTTGTCAGTAGTCAGTTAACCCCATTCATGCCCTCTTTAGAGATAGAAACAAACCAGAAGAGGGAAAAACAAAAAGTAAAACCTTCTAAGTTACTAGGTCTGAACAGTACTAATTTATTAACTAGCTGCGAGTTGCTGACAGATATCTCAAGACTCTAGCTAGCTGCACGATAGTAGTCTGAACATACATACACACATGAATAAGTAGTGTTTTCAATAAAAGATCAACTACTTTAATTTACATACGAGAAAACAAAAATATTAAATTACATACATGTATATATATACTAGGGGAGCAGAGAATGAAAGTCACCGCGCTACCGGCCACTCCTAAAGACTGCTAATAATTCTTCCCTTTGGTTATTACTAAGAGGATTTCAAATGAAAGTGTATTTCATCTTCAATCTCATGTGGCCCGAGTGAAAGCCCAGATGGGCTCTTGTTTAAACTTAAAGGGATACCCGAGTGAAAAACACATTGGGGCTCAAAAGAATCTTCAACATGTTCTTTATTCAGAAAATGTATTAAAATTTGATCAAAGGTTTTTAGTATTAAGAACGAGCACCTCAAAGTTGGCCCCACGAAGACATGGGCGCCGCCATCTTTGTTTGCATTTACGGAAGTGACGTCACTTCGTCCCACCAGCGTTCTACTCTCTCACTTATTAGGTGTTTTTAGGATGATAAACGCCTTAACTGTACCTCACATACATTGTAGTTCTTATACTTATTCAGAAGTCACTCGAGTCTTTTAAGCCATGTTGTTTTGCTGTTATTAAATGGCAGTTACGAGACCTTGTTGTTCGTCTGATACTTTCTCGCCTTCCGAATGCTTTTCTTCCTCCTCCCAGTCTTCTGAACTTTTCTCATAATGTCGTCTTCATCATAATTCCGGTTTCTGTAAGAATTCCTCTGCAATCTCGATGAAAATATATCCACTTTAATTCCGAGCGTGTGAAAATCATACAAAGACAAGTAGCCGCGTGGGACGAAGTGACGTCACTTCCGTAAATGCAAACAAAGATGGCGGCGCCCATGTCTTCGCGGGGCCAACTTTGAGGTGCTCGTTCTTAATACTAAAAACGTTTGATCAAATTTTAATACATTTTCTGTACAAAGAACATGTTGAAGATTCTTTTGAGCCCCAATGTGTTTTTCACTCGGGTATCCCTTTAAGTTTACCTTCACAGTTGAATAGTGCTTGTCTCATCATAATTCTGTGCGGAAATATGTGTATATTTCTGCCTTCGTGTATACTGTTAACGTTGCTCTCACAGTTAAGGAATTCAGATGTTTTCAGACTTCGATAGAGTACAGCAAGCTATAAGTGCTCAACCACAGTTTATATATTTGCTAGTAAATCGCTATATTTCGCTATAAATCAGCTATTCAGTATACTTGTATAGTATAACGTACACAAGTTTTGATACGAGATCGGTAAAGCCGCCAAAAACCTTGACCGCCCAAAAATTTGACCTTTAACGCATGCGCAGAAGCCGTCTGACATGAAATTAAAAAAAATTAAAAAATAATAACGACTTGCATTTTAAGACTCGGCGCTGCCACAGGCAGCCCGAGTAATTATTTGTATTGTAGCTTCGCCTGTTACTGAACGGAGAGGAACTGGTAGCGAATCTCCTTCCTCCCTAGTTTTTTTCCAAGTTTTTCTCCCCCACCTCGCTGGTGAGTTTTAAACATTTCTCCCTGAAGCATGAATTTAAATCCCATTTTCTCCCTCCTCCCTGTATGATAAATTCTCCAACCTCCCTAGTGAGTTTTAAACATTTCTCCCGGCTAGAGCATGTATGTATATCCCATTTTCTCCCTCCTCCCTGGTGAGTTTTAAACATTTCTCCCTAGAGCATGAATGTAGATCCCATTTTCTCCCTCGTCCCTGTATGCTAAATTCTCCTGCCTCTAGTTTTTCTGGACATTTCTCCCGCCTTCCTAGTTCTTTTTAGCCGTTTCTCCCTCCCGGTTAGCTCCGTGGTTAAGCTCCGGTCTGTTGAGCGGGAGGTCGCGGGTACAAGATCCGGCCGGACCAACACTCAGGGTCTTAAAATAACTGAGTAGAAGGTGCTGCCTTTGTGAAACAACTGCAAATGGTTAGACCTTCACGTCTTCTCGGATATGGACGTAAAACCGTAGGACTATAGTATCCCCAATTAGTTGCAAAGCTAAATACATTTGACACTTAAATAAAGTTACTTACTTACTTACTTACTCCCTAGGCTGTTCGTCTCTGTTCTTTAATTGACATTTCTCTAAGCTATGCTGTATTCTATTAATTAGTTCCATTCCCCACTATTCTTAATGCACAATTCCAATCTTACAATAAAGTAACGAGATCGACAGATTGCGAATCCGGAGTATAAATTATTTATTCAGGTTAAAATAACTCTTCTTTAATTACACAAACTTTAATGACGTAAAATTAGTAAAGTTCTTTCACTTGTCAGTATTTTACAATAGACTAACAAGAAACATGTTTAGCATCTAGAACATGACTTGAACAATGTTCCAGCCATAAGCTCAAGTTTCTGGTTCACGGTTATGTTCATTGGTTTAAACTTGGAATGTCTCGAATTCACAATGATCAACTTCGTTTGAAAAGTATTCCATAAATACATTCTATTGGACAAGGCAAAGAAGGAAACCACAGTAAAATGAAGCTATCAGAAGGCAAAACATTTGAATTTACAATCATCAAAATATTTATCATGTCGTATTGATATTGCATTAATTGGTCGGTAGATACAAAGTCGTTATTCGTAAAGTTCACAAAGTTTTTACCTTTAAACTATTGTTTCATTGCAGAAATATATCTTACTTTTTTGTCGTATCAATATTACATTGGTCGGTATTTACAAAGCGTTCTTTGGAACAGTTTTTTCCTTTGTTCACAAACTGACTAAGGGTCAAAAGTGATTCGTTAAGTATACAATTTAAATACTTTTACGTTGCGTTAGCATTACATTGGTCGGTATTTACAAAGTATATCTAAACAGTTTATCCGGCTTAATCCACAAAATTGAAGCTCATATTTTTCTTTGAAAAATAGGGGTTTGGCCTTTGGAATTGTTTCCCTCTCATATGTCTCTTTCTTGCAGCATCAGACCGTATAAATTCTTTAACATCCGTTGTCGTGCCAGGCTTCTCTTCAATTACTTCATCGACTTCTTCCTTGGATATATGTTCGTCACTATACTGTGCACACTTCGTATTTGTCTTCGTTTTCGCAAACCAACCTTTCAAATCAAATAACGGTCTACGTTTTTTGAGATCTCTTCTCCCACATGAAGTAACCTGCATTCGTTTTTGTTTCATTTCCTCGCGTTCGGTTGATGAGATTCTGGGCTGGAAAGGATTGTTTTCTGGGGGAGTATACTGAAACTCTGAAGGTTTAGGGAAAGTGTCTGCCAAATAGCCACGAATGTCAATATGGGGAATCTTTCCTCCTCGATCTTCATCGTTTGTCGCATTTTTCAAGATACCTCTTGTTCTTTTGGTAGGTCTCTTTTCTTCCTCGGTAGACATTTTGGCGTTCCTGTCCTCAGGGGCACTACACACCTCGGTTTGTCTCTCTCTGCCCCAGTGTACTCTCTTACGACTTGGCGAAATAGGAGAAACGGAGACTTCTTCATCTTCTTCTTCATCGGATGATAGAACTATTGATCTTTTGGTCGATCGATGCAGGGTCGATCGATGCTGCATCGATGTTTCTTCTAGTAAACCAAACACATATTTTTATTAGTCTTTTGAAGATGTTTATTTGTAACCATTTGCATCCAGTCAATACTCCATTCAGTATAAATTATAGGATGGCATTAAAAGTTTTTAATTTAAAGGAAACCCTGGCTGTTTGAACAAGTTGCCGTTAAATTGTTGGCAATATGGTCTAAGTTGAAAATATGTTGGGGAAAAATTGGAAAATTTTAAAAGTGGACATGAGCATGAGCCATTTTCGGCGCGGGCGCCGCCATCTTGGATCTGATGACGTTTTTGGCGGTCCTTTTGACACACGACAAAAGCTATTGTTATTCTACAATAGGGACTGCCATGAAATGTCATCAGATCTAAAATGGCGACTCCCGCGCTCAAAATGGCTCATACTCATGTCCAATTTTGTCAAAAGCTAAAACATATTTTCCAATGTTTTCAACATATTTTCAACTTAGACCATATATTGCCAATAATTTAACGGCAACTTGTTCCAACAGCCAGGGTTTCCTTTAAGATAAATAGCTTTTTTTTTCTTACCAGAGGTTATTGAGACTGTTGAAATGGGATTACTGCTGCATTCATTCCGCTTCTCAGGGTCCACGTCTTCAGTAGTTTCAACTGAGGCTGCTTCTGAAGATTCCGCTGCCTTTCTTATTTCTTCTAACACTTGATCAGCTGCCTCATACACATCGAGTTCTCTTCGATCAGTGTCCTCGTCGTGATTACCCTCAGACTCAATCCTGAGTACAATGTTATTGGCTGTCTCGATCACATCTACTTCATCCAGTATTCTCATAAGCTCAGCATCTACTTCTACTTTAGAGGCTGCTGGTTTAGCTTCGTCTTCCTCATCCGTCTCGTCTGTTGAGTCGACATCGTCGTCAATAGGCTCTGGAGGGGCTTCATATACTTGATCTGCGTCACTTTCGTCGGATGAAGCCTCGTCGTCCGCATCGTGAGTTTCCTGATTGTAAGTGCTATTGTGAACTTGGACTGGAGTGCTTGTATCCTGGGCCTGGTATGGAGCGGAGTTGGTGTAAATAGAAAGCTCAGAAAGTGATTTGCTAAATTCCTGAGACAGTGTCGTTACATCAGTGCTGTTAGGAAGATCACTGCAAGCTCTGGAAATAGTTGGAATTCCATAACACTCAGTCACTGAACTTGTTGACGTCATTGGTTGTAACTTGGATTCTTCTTCAGTTCTTTCTCCTTTCAGCCGTAGAGATTCTAAGGTCAGTGCCAAAACGTCATCAACATTTCGAAGTCGAACAGTAGTGTCACTACCTGAGACGAGAGCCACAGGAGAGTCTGCCTCTTGTGATATTATTCCTGAATTTTGCAGCTGTCTATTCGGTTCTTGTGTCTCAACAATGTTATCAATATGCTCCGAAGAAGTTATAATTGTTCCATAGACAGATTCTTCTGTAGATAGGTCGGTGGTTTTGGCGACATCCTGTCCTGTTACGTGTATGTCTAGAGTTACGTTTTCTTTCTGATGGATAACGGATTCTTGATACATTTTCGCTGCTGTGGAATCAATCAGTTTGCTTACTACAACATCAGTATCATCTTCCGGTTGCACCTCATTTGAATCATGTTGTTCTGGAGTGGACATCAGCTCGTGTTGAGAACCAAGATGTGGTACCACGGTAGTAACACTCTCAGCTGCGTTTGTTGGCAGTGTTAGAAGAACATCTGAAGTAGTATTGTCGTTGACTTGCAATACACATGTAGCATTTTCTGCATTAGCTTGATTACCTTCTTTTGTTGACCCATCTGCGTTAGAGAAAATCTCACTATGAAGAACATTACTCGTTTCGTCTTCTTTGGATGAAGCCCCAACAGGATAAGCCAGCATTAAGCCATTTTCGTTTGCAACAGATTCAGATGATTGGCCAGAATCAGCTACTTGACAATGGAGTAAATGTTCGTCTGTTAAGATAGACTCAACGTGACTGGGATCGGGGATCTGACTCAAGACATTAAAGCCATCTTGTTCCTGGACAACTAATTCAGTTGATGGAAACGTTTGATGTGACGAAGTCATTAAGCACGTATTTAGTCCCTCTGGCGCTGTTCTTTGTGGTACATATTGGCTTTTGTTCAGATCGCTGAAAAAAGTAGTATCACTGCGTGTTTCGACGATAAAACCAGTTGATGACGCAATTTGGTTAGTCGTACCATTTGATAAACCTTTAACGTCATCGGATGTTTTACTTTGGTCCTTATTTTCGATTGACTTTTGAAGCGATTTTAAGTCATCAAGTATACCAGTTGGTGTAGCTTTCTTGTTTGGAGCAGCGTCTTCGACAAGGCTTTCTGCGTTCACAACATCATTTGGCTGTACGTAGCTTTGACCCAATGTAATGGAGTAATCCTGCATTTGAACTGGTGATGGGAAAGCTTGATTTGTGATAAAGCCTTTACTCTGTCCAGAGAGATTGAAACCTGCTTGAGTTGGACTTGACAAATCAACGGAGGTTGGTATTTGAATCATCGGGCTTTCAGAGGATGCTTGAGTAATGCCATGTGGAATAGTCACAGAACTCTGGGCAGTGAATATCTCGCTGTGGTTATATTGTACGGGATACACAGGTTTCATCGGCTGTTGGTCAGTCTCCAGGACACCACTCTGGGTATTTTGTTGCAAGCAGAAGCCATTGCCAAACTGCGATATTCCACTACTTGTTTGAAACGCATTAAATCCTTGGGTTTGTTGCGCTGATGGATTCATCATACCAAATGAATTACGAGTCTCTGAATCCTCGTAATCCATCGAATCATCGACGAAGCTGTTAACGATCATTCCTATTTGTGAAATGTTGTTTCCAAGTTGCTGTGGGAATATACTAAAGTCATCTACTTCCATGGAGTCTGTAAAGTCTTCGGTTTGCATCATATCAACGTTATCTGTGGAGGCTACCGATGGAGCGTTTTGTACATATGGATTTACCTGCAGTTTCTGCTGATCTTGAAGTACTACAAAATGCCCAACTTGACCTTCCCCTGCGAGATTTGCCACAAAAGCAGCGTTGGACAATGCATTTCCGGGATAGTTCATAGTTTTGTCCTGACCTTCCCCAGCGAGATTTGGCACTAAAGCTGTGTTCGACAATGCATTTACGAGATGGTTCGTCGTTTTGTCTTTGTCACTATTTGGACGTCTATCTTCTTGGACCTGAATATTTGTAGGCAGATTTATCATCTTTTCTAACTTTTCCTCTGAAACAGGTGATACATCAGCGGATTTCAGTACTATTTGCTCTGTTCTCTTGTCAACCTCACAAATACCAGATCCGTCAGTTGCCTTGACACATGGTACTTCATTAACAGTTTGTTTATAACTTGATAGCTCTTCAGCCTCAATTTGTGATTCCTCCGTTGAGGTTCCCATATCGACTTTACTTGTGCTATCAACTTCTGAATGGATTTTAATTTCTGCAGAAGGCTTAATTTCATCCATTGACGTCACTGCTGTGATATCTGGAACTAACTGAACTGCGCTCTCTGGTTCTTGAACACCACCAAATCCGTTAGAGTCTATGGCAGAACGAAGTACTCTTTCAAGCACGCTCGAAATTCTCTCCATGATTCCTTTTATGATAACGTCATGCTGTAATTGACACGTTGAAACAGTAGCTGGCGTAGGTTGTGATGCAAGTATATGGCCTTGTTCTGAAGTCGAAGGCCGTGGGTGCACCATCCATACTAGTCCACTAGTCGCGGCCACTAGGCAGCTTTTAGTAGATGATACACTTGAAGCGTTGTTTTCTCCAGAGTTGTCGGCTTTCTGTAGTGTTTCATCAGCAAGTTCTGGTTGTCCTGATGATAAACCTTCAGCAGCGCATTGTACACTTGTCTCTATCGCAATTGTCTGCTCTCCTATCACGTTCTCATCACCAACCTTTTTCTCGTTGTTGTCGGGCAAAGATGGAATCGGTTGAGAAATGCTAGTCTGGATATCTGAAGTAGAACGGATGACGTCCTGTTTAACTCCAACGTGATCATCTCGTTTGATGCCATCATCAAATGTTAGACTTGAAGAACCTGGTGCAGCAACTTCTTCCTTCCCACATTTCTGGTGCTTTGTTTTTTTGCGGTTCTCCCTCTTTTTAGAAGTCTTGGGTACATCAGAAGAGGTATCGCTGTTGTCGCTATCGGAGAGTTTTACACGTTTTGTTCTCTTCTTTGAAGGGCCTACGTCAGAATCAGAGTCAGAGGAGTAACATATCCTGCCATCAGTTGATGAGATGGTAGATTTGTTTTTCTTTGAAGTGAAAACTCCGGTGCAAGTTGAAGACGCAGTTTCTGGTCGGTGTTCTTTAGGGAAGCTGCTGTCTTCTAAACTCCCATTATGTGCAGAAGAGTCATTTGGACTACATGGGGTGTTTTCCATGCTCATTTTTTGCCTGTATTTAGCAAAGTAGGATTTTCTTGGATGTTTTTCAGTGCGCGAAGTCACTTTCCTGTTAGCGTCGATATATTTTCTCCGGATTAGCATAAATGTTATCTCCTTTACCGGTATACGCATTCTTAAGTACTTCCTCATAGCAGTTTTGGCATCTATTTGGACGTTTCTCCGTTTGGCCATTTTCCCTTTTGGTACAAGTGTTGGTTTTGGTACACTCTTGTGTTTACTTTGGTCCACCACAGGACCAAAACGTGAGTCAGATTCTTTACGAGGCCGTGCTAAGACTGATCGCAACAATGATGCATCAACAGGCATTGCCGACGACGGAGTCAGTGAAAGAGATAGATTGTTCATAGGTGCACCACTTGCTGGGATTAGACCAGACGCAAGTTGGAAGCCCTGTGTACATTGTTCAAGTGTCTCAAAGTATTCCTGCATGAGTTTGCCCTCAACTGCCTTGGAACTATCAGGGCGGAAAAATACACGAAGACGTCCGTCAACAATTCGGAGAACTGTCTCGTGTAGAGCAACCATCAGCACAGTTTTACTTACACCAGTGTTGCCTTCTTGGTGCTTTTTAGCTATTTCTGGAGGATCTTCATTCGCTTGGTCTACCCTTGCTTGTCGGCTTGATTGACAAGATGGACTTGGAATAATGTGAATTTTTTCTAGCTTCAAGGCTGCTGCTGAGAGATCTACGCCGGCGTCTTCTACCTTTGCACTTGGTACTGATTCGCACGTTGCTGCAGGTGTCTCGTCCGCCTTATCCTTAGACTCATTGCCTTCACTGCAATCAGCACAGTAGAACTTGCAATGGGTTTTGCAAACCTGTATTACTATTTCTTCGTTGATATTTAATTTGCAGTGAGGTGTCTCGCTGTCACCAGCGCTCTTGTCATGGGCAACAACGGAAGTGTCAGTATCAGCCATTGCGTTTTCTTTCTCTTTGACAACTATGGTGCTCGCCTCTTCTGCTTTCGGATCCCCGACAGCATTTTTACAAATAGTGCTATCTCGACTGCACTTCAGCTCTAATTGCCGGCTGTCACTTCCTTCACACTTCTGTGCAAATATCTTTCTTTCTTTTCTAGGATCGTATACGTACATCAGAGTCCTTCGTTGCTTAGCCGGTTTTACCAGCCTGCATCTAATACTGCTGTAATCACAGTAAGATTTCCTGTGAGCTTCACAAACTTTGATCTTCGACGTCAGGACGATTGGTGTAATCTGATGTTCGGCTCTTCTGATTGGACTGATAATGTAACGCCCCATCTCTCTTTGAAGGTCTGTAACTTCTATTTGAAGGTCTGTAACCTCATTCCAAACCACCTTTGCATCCTCTTTAAGGAATTCGCTCTCCTTCTTAATATCGAAGCCAAATAGCTCAACTTTAAAGCTCGGTTTGCAAAAGTCTTGAAGTTTCTGCATAACGATCTTAGTATCCAGCTCTTGCCTACAGCTCCTGGTGTACTTAGCTATGCGTATGTTTTTTGGCTTGCTGCTCATGTTAAGAACGGTGACGGCGTTGTTGCCTTTGTATGTTTCGCCACCATAGCTTTCCATGCCAAAGCCAGTAGGCCATCTGCCTTGGGTGAGGCTTTTGATGTGAGCTCCAATGTTGTACTTAGCATGTGGTTGTCCAACATACGGCACTATTGTCATCTCACTGTTCTTTTGTACTATCTCTGGCAGTATCTTTCCTGGTGTAGAGCACGTCTTTCTAATGACACTTGCGCATCCTTTCGGAAATGGAAACAGCAAGTGTCGTCCTATTTTCTCAACTCGTTTTTCATCTGAGTGTTGCCCTATGGCTGGTACGCAATTATTGGAAGACTTCTTGAAAGCAGGTCGGATTTTACTTCTTTGGTAGAATGTTCCGGACTTTACGAAGAGCCACAGTCTAACTACTATAGTTATGAAGAACATAACCAATGCAAATAACGGTGAAAATAGTCGGTAGACGTCCTGTGCTGTCAGTGGTGCTACAGTCAAGCGAATGTTCTCCTCCGCACAAGTCTCATAGGTGACCACATCTTGAGAGCCAGCTAGTGGAGTCTCTTGTGAGGCTGTTAGAAACCAAGCTTGGTATTCAGTTAAAAGTATAGATTGGCAATTGATTTACCAATTACTAAAACTAACACCATTTAGTTAAGGACGATATCGCCAATCAGTCTTAATCTGAACTCGTCAAAGTTTTCAAGCTATGTGTAAATATATGGTTAAATTGCATAGATGACCCGCACTTCATTGAGTTAAACGGGCTGTGTCACGGTATCATGGTATACTCGACAGTTCTTTTCAACGAGTTTCATATGAACTGACGAAATTCGCACACATGTGGGATGGTTAAAATCCAAGCAAATATGAAAAAATATGACTAACAAACTGTGTATAGACATAGTCTTCAAGGTAAATATTGTGTACCATTTCAATCAACCATCGAGGAAGCTGGAAACATTAACATACGCTGCGTTTAGGCAATTGACAGCTACCAATCAAAGATTGGCACAACACATGCGCAATACCATGACATAGCCCATTTATTTGTTTGTAGTCAATTAACAGCCACCAATCGAACATTCACTCTATACATGTACAACACCATGACATAGCCCATTTATTTGTTTGTAGTCAATTAACAGCCACCAATCGAACATTCACTCTATACATGTACAACACCATGACATAGCCCATTTATTTGTTTGTAGTCAATTAACAGCCACCAATCGAACATTTACTCTATACATGTACAACACTATGACATAGCCCATTTATTTGTTTGTAGTCAATTAACAGCCACCAATCGAACATTGACTCCATACATGTACAACACCATGACACAGCCCCTTTAATTGTTTGTAGCCAATTAAAAGCAACCAATCGAACATTGACTCCATACATATGCAACACCATGACATACCCACTATAGCTATGGCCTCAACAATAGCCGGCGTGTCATCAGATGGTTATATATATATAGGTGGTAATATACAATGAAAATAATGACTATTATGATCATTATGATAATCGTGATAAGAATGATTAGTATATACCACACCAGTGAATAACACTTTTCGCGCGCTCTGATTGGCTACTCAAACAGTGAATATGATTTCATATTCACCTCCGAGCAAAGCAGCGATTATCTCGCGCGAGTTTTTGTTCATTTGACAGAAAATAAAATATATATTTGGTGCTGGCTATTCACCTGGAGATTGGTATATACTAAAACAAAAGCGGCGAGGTAAATATCCACCACTATTCACCAACACTGAGGTGAATAATTGTTAATTACTGTAATCATAATAGTAAAAAAACATTATCAGCCAATCAAGTTTGAATTAAAACCAAAATGCAATCAATTTTCGTTTTAGCGAGAGTTATCCACGATTGCGTTTGCTTGTCATGGTGATTGTCATGGTGATTGTCATGGTGATTGTTCAAGTAAAACCAATCACGAATTACTTAAGTTCACACGATTGGCTTATTGCATTTTTATTTGCTCCCGTGATACGACACTCAATCAAAACCGCCCTAAAAACAAACAACCTTAATAAATACTTATTAATCTAGCTAAAGGTCTGCGGGGAACATTTATCAGGCCGATACTCCTACCCAAGATCCTTTAGGCGCCTAGGGCTGTAATTAATACTCTCCCTTACAGTTCCTTCCGCCATTGTCATGTAAAGTGTTAAACTGCATGAAAACGTGGCGAACGGTGACTCAAGCGACGCTACGAGAGTCAAAGTACTGTAGATAGAAATATTGATAATATTACACAATTGTACAGCGAATTTCTCGGTTTGTTTTAAAGTTTGTTTATATTCGCGGACGAGTCACCGTTCGCCTCGTTTCCATGAGCGCTTGACATGATATATTCAAAATGGCGGATTGAACCAGAGCGTTTTCACGTGACCTCATCAAAATTCTAAAATATAAACTATAAGATTTATAAAGCTTTTTTTATATGATTTAGTTATTGGTGTCCTCGGTATTCTTCAAAACTTTTACGTCGATACGGTGATTCGTTTTTGAGTTACTGTTTTTTGAATTTTGTGACAGCGCCTGAGCTCAGCGTGTGTCCTAAACTGTCATGAAAATCCACATATTTCGGCCAATTTATAACGTTAGACTTGGTAAACCTTTAAAATGATATCTAAAGTGTTTTGAAGTGAACGCTAAGCATATTGATGGCAAAACTGCTTTATTACTGAGTAGAGTAAGTTTTCGGCCGCCATCTTGTGTACCAAAGCAGTACACCAACATGGTCGCTGCACTTACTAATTCCACTAATTAAAATTGTTCGAATATTATTTGCCCGACAGCTCAGGTACGAAGTACTATATTGCTCCAAAATTTCGATTATAAATATATATATTACCTGCTCTATACAAAGGCATTTATATAGCGCAAATTCTATATGAATATATTCAAATGCGCTTCACAAGGTTAATTTTGTGATACAGATTGCTATTGTGGCGCAATGTGCTGCCGTGCAGTTTACAATCATGAGTGATTATTAGTACCTCAGAATACTTGGCTGTTGCATCGGAAGACAATCCCTACTCTTTCTCGAAACTCTGTCGTTCAGAGTAATATTAAGGCCTGACTAGATGCTAGTGAGGCATAACGCTCATCATTTCGCTATAGAATCTTCAAAAACTATTCCATTTTTTTTATATCGCACTTCGATGATCTCTCTTTAGTACTGGTCTGGTTCTCTTTAGTACTTAGTACTGGTCTGGTTCTGCCGGGATGAAAAATCGCCCAAATCCGCTGAAATTGCACACAGACACAGCCCAATAACTGACCAACACGCAGTCTTGTTTCTTTTATTTCAATATTTACAGAATTATTGCAATTTCTAAACACTCTCTCAATTCCCAGTCAAGTCTTGTAAAATAAACGGTAATCAAAAACCTTACGCTTGGGTAGCCGTGGTATTTCCACTAACCGGATTTTCTAATTTGCCTGTGCCGAGGAAACAACGGGCCAACGATTTATACGTCTCTGCCCAAGGACACGGCTGGGATTCGAACCCCTAACCTCCTGCACTCTAGACCGTGCTCTGCCAACTGAGCTAACCGGAGCAACACTTCAAATGTTTTACAAATATCAGTGTTTTCTTGAGCCAAATTTTAGAGTCCTTTAGGGACCATTCATTATTTATGCCAGGGGGTGGGCTGGCAAGAATGAGGGGGGGCCACGATAAATTTAGGACACTCGAGGGGGGGTCATCAGAAAATATGGAAACAAATGTGGGGGTGGGGGGCTATTTTACAAATTACATCTAGAGGGGTCATGAGTTTTTGCTTTTCCTTGGAAGGGGGTCAAGAGGTTTTGTTTAGGCTTATGATGGATCTTGCCAGCCCACCCCCTGGCATAAATAATGAATAGGCGCCACATCCAAGATTGACCGGCCATCTTGGATTAGGCGCGTAAAGGCCCCTGGACAAGACACTGCCGCTCTGCTTATTCTGCAAGTGTTCAATCAGTTCATTCTACTTTTGGTTCTAACAAAATTTGCTAGAAATTCTTTGTCAGTTCCCTTTTCTAAAATGGAAAAGCAATTTTAATCTCCTTCAAAACCAAGGACGAGTTGTTTAAAACGTCTAGAACTGTTTTTAGTCATAATTTGGCTGAGAAGAACTCTGAAAGACTAAATCTTTGCTGAGTGCTGGGCTCGATCGTACTTGCAGAAAATCAAAACTTATTAAGTTATTTCATGTTCATGGCTGGCCGGAGAGTGCTCACAATACCTGATTAAGGTCTTCTTAAGAGGCAACAGCGCTTACAGTGCTTTAAGGTAAGGAACATGTTGTATTTTAGACTGCTTTATCAACTGTAAACTGATTTTTTGTCCCAAAAAAAAACTGCAAATATCGCCGTAGCCCGTAATGTTAAAATTACTTATGTTTTGCTTTTTGTTCTAATTCAATTCTTTCTTTTTTAACAGCGAAATTAATAATCCCGGTGATATTCAAATTCAAATTCGTAAATACATAACTTAACTTTTAAGTTAAAAAAACTTACTATTTGAGTATTTTGCGATTTAAGGAACTATAATTATAAATATATTTTGAAGTCATAAAGGCTGTTTTTGAAGCCCTATAAGACTGCAGCAATAATATAAATAATTTAATTTATGATCATTTACAGCCATTGATGTCAGAAGAACGCTGAAATAAAATTATTAAACTTTATTCTAAGCTTGTTTTCCTAGGGTTAATTGTGAGTCGGTTTAGAAACGAACAATTCCCCAAACTGGCCGAAGAGTGGTCGAAAATTTTGGAAAGAAATAAGTTAAATGGAAAATGTATTCCCTAATTAAGGACATACACAAAACAAAACGTGTAAAGATAAAATCGCTAATTCATAGCTGATTCACTTCGTCTTTCAACTGTTTGTTCCGGGTTCGATTCCTGACATTCTCATGATGGATTATAGAGTTTTTATCGAGAATCTGCCACTATGAGAATATTTCATTTCATGTTTCTGTGATTTAGCTAAATAAATTAATATTCTTTTATATTTCTAATTACTAATTCTGTACTTTCACAAAATTTCAAGAACTTTACCATATAAACACCATACTCATATGAGATAATTAATTACTGGACACCGATAGACCCTATTTCCATTATTTTCTTTTATTCTCTTCATTGTTCATTCTAGGTTGTGTCCTTGCAACCAGCATTAGCGCAATATTTAATATCCACAAAGCCGCATTACCAGAGAAAACGTGTATTCGTGGTCCACAAAAAGAACTAGAACTGAAGCGCAAAATAACAGTTGCCAGACTGCGTCAGGTGCATGATATAAATAACTTTTGTTTTTGTTCGTCTAAAGTCGTTCTGAAACTGCTCAGTTCGATGCTAACGAGGGCGTTAAACAATTTAGTTTTTTTTTAGCCTAATATTAGATAATTATTTTATAACAAATCTCATACCACTGTGATTGGATAATAAATTTGACCAATGAGACCAAGCAAAATAATTTTGTTAATTTGTTTTGGAAATAGCGTTTCGCTCAGTCAACTGCACGTGGGCGTAAAGAGAACGCCCCATTTTAAAAATGTTTCTGGGACCAATATAATGAATCCTACAATGAACACTACCTCTCAATTGTGCCTAAAAGTCAATGTTTTTGTTTGACGAGTTTAGCGTAACTCCTCCTACGCTAGTATATAACTATTAAGTAGCCAGAAAAATACACATACCGTTATATTTGTGTAGATGATTGGAGTAGTGGGAACTGAAGAGTCTTCTCGACGCGATAAGCGCTTTTCCAGGGCGATATGTGGTTGATATTATTGAACAGAACGCCATGTCGTTGAGAATTCGAATGGTACACCTTTTTGTTCCCCATGAACCGGAAGTGAAATACTGAGAGGGAGAAAAAGCATAAAGATGGTGATCACCAATCCGAAATGAAAACATTACTATTTATAAAACAAGTTTTTTAGACATTGATTATTTTCAATCATTGTGAACATAAAAAAAATATTTCATCATTTAAAAAAGTGGGCAATAACTTTTTGCGAAATTTCCCTAAATTCTCTGTTTCTCTCTTTCATTACACTTAGTTAGAATACTCTTTGCTGTCTTACTAGTTTCATTTCAGACAATGTGATTATTTTCATCATTTGGAACGGAAAATATATGAAAATGAAAAAACCCAGATATGTCAGTATCTAATTAACTTTAAATCAAGGATTCGCGCAATGACCGAACAAATAACTCGCGCACTGATTTCGTTAAATTCTATCCTGCGATTAAAAAATAAGGCCGTCGAATTTATACAAAATGTATCTAGTTCCGATCACTTAGCAATTAAACCGAATTTCTCTCGTTAATAAACGGCTTCAAATCAGATTAACTGAGACCTCACCTTTTCACATCTGGTTGCTATTTTTACAGTTGCAGCCGCAGGCTTGTGTGTTCGGGACAAAAACTTGTTTCTGCAGGGGCGACTTGGGTTTGGATTAGCTCTCTCTCTGCCACCCAGAATCGATTCAATCACAGGCGTTGGCTGATATGTGTTTCTTGAATACATTTCTTTGTCAAATTTGACTTTGAAAAGCTATTTTCGATTACTTTACCTCTTTTTAAAACTCTCAGTGAATCTCGCACATATATCCGCGAGAAACTCTGGGAATGAACTATTGGTTGCCCTTAGCGATAGCGCTTGTACACCTGAGTGGGAATCGAATCGTCATAATCAAGACAGAGAACTTTCGACCAATCAATCGTGTTTTAGAGCAGTCCCCGCGCGCACAAATGACGTCAGCGCATGTTACGCACGTGAGCAGCTGCCCATATTTGGCATTCGGCCACAGGGAGTCCATTCAATCAATTAGCGTATTTAGTTCAGCGCGCGCACAAATTCAACCTGGGAAATCCACAAGTATCCCAAGCTCACTTAGCCGTCTGACTTTCAGACGGTACGTGGTCGTCCGTTCACTTCCTCCTCCTCCCCCTGACGTCATCAACCTTTGTTTTTACAATAAGCCAATACGACCGCTCGTAAGAATTGAAGCGTGAAGTGTGGAACAGTCGTGAAGTAGAGGCATTTATGCACTTATCAGGGGCCATCCCGGGGGGAGGGGGGGGGGGGGGGGAGTGTGTGACCCCGGGGACATACGCGGGCATCCCAGGGGATTCGTTCACTTTTGTAGCCAGTTTTTATCCCGGAACTGGGGGACTGGATGCTTTTTGCACTTTCCTCGAGGATACCCGCGGGTAAACCAGAAAAAAACATGGGGTTATCTAGTCTGGTTCACCAGACTACATAAATTTCAAATTTTATTTTACAGTTTTAGGTTCTCAGTATTATATGGTGAAATAAATTTGAGACAAGGAAGGTACGATACTATAAAACATACAATACGATACTATAACACATACAATACAATACAAAAAGGGAAGAAGCACAATCTAATACTGATACAATGTCACTGATAAATAAATTCACTACAAATACTTGTAGTCGCTTATGAGGTCGGAAACAATTTTCTTTTTGAAGATGCGTCCTTTTTTCATATATATTTAATGTGGTGGGGTATTTGATCCCAGATTTTTATGGCATTAATGCTAATATTTTTTGGTTTGTAGTTGGTCCTTGAATAGTTAATAAAGAAAAGTTGAGATTTCGATTTCCTTGTATTGTGTTGATGAATATCAGCAATTTGAGTGAACATATTTAGGAAAGTTTCATTTAAATTTGTATCGTATATATCATACAGGAAGAGGCTAGTATTAAGTTTGAAGATATCGTCCAAGGTCAAAAGGTGTAGTTAATGGAAAATAGGAGGGGTGTGCTTGTTCCATGCCTCGTTCGATAAGGTTCGGAAGGCCTTTTTTTGCCAATTTTTATAGGGTTTAAAGAGTGGGACAAGTATTACCCCATAATAAGATTGCATATAATTTAAGTAGGGATAGAAAATAACCATAATATATTTGTTTGAGAACTGGAGGTGATGAATAATACTTTCCTTTGTGGATTAATCCCAGTGTTTTGCTAACTTCATTTTAATAGTAGCTAATTGATATTTGCACGTGAGATATTTATCAATAATAATGCCTAAATAAGTCTATGAAGTCCATCAGACGGGGAGGGGGAGGAAGTGAGCGTACGACGTACGTACCTCGTACCTCGTACCGTCTGAAAATCAGGCTAAAGCTCACTAGGAGCGATTTAGAAATTATAGCGAATGTACAGGATTCTCGTATTTTAAAATATATATTTAAACTACTCTAACTCTCAATTTATGGCAAAGTGGTTTCAAATTTTCGTCAGAGATAAAGGACAACACAATGAAGTTTCAAGACCGATTCTAATATTTTTTAAATGCGAGAAATCCTGTAAATTCACTATAATTTCTAAACCACTCATAGTGAGCTTGGGATGCCTGGTAATTAGCGTTAATTGTTGTATTCTCTTGGGGCTGTCACAGCTTCTATGTAAATCATCGCGACATTTGACGCCAATTCTCTCGAAGCTAATGTTACCGTTTTGGTTTATTTCAACATTAGGGTTGTCAATTGCCCTATATCATTATGACGTCAAATCAAAACAATCTATTGTTTAAACGCTAAGGATCACGGTCGTGGGAGGCAACAACACAAAGGAAATCGCTATCAAATGCATTTTGTAGAATGTAGAATAGCGGTAACAGCTACCAAATACGGTAAATATTGTGGAATAAACATTGATACAGCTGATATCTGGAAACCAGACAATTCGAAGTTAAATTTTCCTCAGCAGAGCAGATTTAGTTCAAAATTCTATTGTTCATGTCGATTCTGTCCCCCTCATAAACAAGCCGTGACGTCATAATGATATATTACAGCCACGCTGGGCACGAAAGGGTTTGTGTTAGCCTCCTCCGCAGGCATCATATCTCTAATTTTCGAAGAAATCAGATAAAAAAATCATGAATTGGGTTACCTTAGCTGCGTCGCATCCGAACTGAACCCCGCAGGCTAGGTTACCTGTGACTCCGGGAGAGAAGAGGAGGCCACAGGGAGCCCATAATTAGGCCTGTCCCGATTGCGCTGGGCACTTTTTGAGCACTTTTTCGATCTTGGAGCACTATTTCACATTTTGAGCTCCCTTGAGCACTTTTTCGCAATCTGGACAATATTTGAGCACTTTTTTCGGATTTGGGGCAAGTTTCTAGAAAACATTTTGTCTTTTTGAACACTTTTCAGCAAATAATTGAATAATTAGTAATGCTGTAGAGAAAAGAAAGACTGTTGTCATGGAAATGCACGTGCGCTTATCCTTTTAAGCATGGGATCAGTAGATTGGCTCATGCATGATTTGCAGACTTCGTGAAATTGCGAACGGCAACGTCGCTGTCTACAATCAGCTCATGGCACAAGCAAAGGCCTGCATTCGACCTGGACTGAACTATTACCAGCAAAAATTTAGCGTGCAGTTTCGTGACACAGTAAGGGCTTTTGAAGCTGCACGACTCTGTTGCCCGGTACAAGTGCAAAGGTTACGTCCCACAGCTGCTTCACTGGAAGATCTAAGGAATTTCCCTTTCGCTAACAATGATGCCACAATAGCGAATCTAGCGAGAGAGCTTCCTCTGCATATTGCTGCAGCGGATGGCGTCACAGTCACCTGCGAGGAAGACAAAGTCACTTGGTGGGCTGCTCACAGGGATACGCTTCCACACTGGTCTGCGATTGTTAAAAAGCTACTGCTAATACAACCAAGCTCGGCTAGCGCTGAACGAGTTTTCAACCTTCTTGCGAGTGCCTTCACATCTCAGCAATACTCTGCTCTACATGATTATCTTGAAGCTTCTGTAATGCTTCGATATAACAAGGCAAAAAGACTATAACACTGGTACAAAAGAGGGCGGTACTGTTACACGAGAGTCTGAAACTGCAAGACGAAAACTGTGAAGTGACACGGCTGAGAACGTTAGCCTGCGTCTCTTGCGTTCGATGGTAAAGCAACTTGAAACTTATGATGTCACGCTTCAAACTCCTAATAAAGCTTAGTTGTTAAGTTCGAAAAATATTGTTGTTCTATTTCTTTCAACATTTCTTAACATGAAAGGTTAATTTGGTCAGTAAAACTAGGCATCTTTATGAAAAGCTTAAATTTAATTGTGCAGAATTGAAAGCACTATTTAAAAAAAAAAAGCACTATTTCGAAATTTTGAGCACATTTTTGCAATATTGAGCACTTTTTGAGCACTTTTTTGGCCTCTTTTCGAGCACTTTTCTTGATTTTTTCCAGCGCAATCGGGACAGGCCTACCCATAATCTGATTTCTTCAAAAATTAGAGGTTAGAGATGCCTGCGGAGGAGGCTAGGTTTGTGTATGAAACACATTTTTTACACACATTTTATTTTTCTATTCTGGTCCGCAGGTCAGCTTAAAGCTAATCTAGGCGGGCCAAGTCTTATATAAGTAAATATACTAATTACAATTTACTGAAAGAATAAGTTAAGTTTTACATGCAATGGAGGAAGAAAAGAGAGAGAATAAAAAAGAATTATAAAGAGACAAAAGACAAAGTGGTGACTTAATGTTTATAGAACTATAAACGTAAATTTATGGAAATATATAATAACTGTAAAATCAGCAAATTGTATTTGAATGATTTTACTTTTGAAATACTAATCATGGATTTATCAATATATATGTATCAGTCTAATTTGAGGATATTAACTAATATTTTGTTAAGTTTTGTTTTAAATGCTTTAATTTAGCCCATTTCTTAGATAACATGGTATCTCATTCCATAGTTTTGCTCCAATTCTAGAAAAGGCGTTTTTCTAGAGCTTTAATTTACTATATAAATTGTTGGATGTAGAGGAACGTGTATTATAAGAAAGGATACTGGAAGTGTTTACAAATATATTTAAAATACTTCTTGGTGCTGAGTTGTTTCTGACATCATACATCAATGAAGTTAGATAGTGGTCATTTCTGTCGGTCGGTAAAATACATAAAGCGGCCGGAGTGCCCGCTTTTGAAGAATTAGAATTTATTTTCAGATAGGACTTACATGCCTGATCCCAAACTCAGTCAACCCATAAGAAGTAAGGAGCAATTAATGACCGGTAAATACTCAGGAGGGTATGCATAAATTCACAACATGTCTTAGTTTTGCGATTAACCCTACTGTTTTGCTAATTTTTACAGCAATTAATAAAAGATCGTTACTTTCGGATAGAATAGATCCTTTGCATGTGACGTCATCAAAATTATAAAATCTAAACTATGAGATATATGAAGCTGTTCTTTTAATATGATTTAGATATCGGTATTCTCAGTATTCTTCAAAAAATTTACGTCGATACGGTGATTTGTTTTTGAGTTACAGTACTTTGGATTTTGTGACAGTGTTTTGAAGTGAATGCTAATCATATTGATGGAGAAAACAGCTTTCTTTGTAGAGTACGTTTTTGGCCGCCATCTTGGTGTACTATTAAAGCTGTACACCAACATGGCCGCCGCATACTAATTACACTAAATTGTTCGAATATTATTTGGCCGACAGCTCGGTTACGAAGGCTCTATTGCTCCAAAATTTCGGTCATTTCTATATTTTTATCTGCTCTATACACAGCATCAAAAATATTTTACTAATATAAGTTTTTTCTTGAGGCATTTTTTTGTGTGACGTCAATGCAAACGATCAATATCTCGGAGTTTTAATAGACGGGTGCAAACATGGCGCGAAATACAGTGTTTGTATGGGAATCGATGGGGATCCGATGCCAAATAAAATACGTAAAGTCGAATTTAAGAAATATTCAGTTTTCCATACATTGTCTGTAAATTTTCACGCGGAATTTGACTCGTTTTTTCAGGCAATGTATGGAAAACTGAAAACACGATTGCACGCTTCCCAGCATAGCTACATCTCTCAAGTTTCGATATGTTAATCTTTTACCTGGTATCTTAAGTTTGTATCTGAAGAATATTTCATAAATTCGATTTTACGTATTTTATTTGGCATCGGATCCCCATCGATTCCCATACAAACACTGTATTTCGCGCCATGTTTGCACCCCTTTCAAAATGTCGGAATTTACCGCGAACTGTTCTATTTACAATACTTTAACCTGGAAGCATCATATTGATTATTAACCCACGGTTACGTTCCAATACGGACATACGGTTACCTCTCCAGGAGGATTCAGGCAAAAGTTGGCAATGGGACGTTTGCATGATGACGTCACATACTACAACTACCAGAACTCTGCGCGGATTCTTTTGCCCTCTAATTTGGACTATTCACTTGGAATTCTCAAAGGAGTTGATAAATTTGAATGAAAAGGATTCTGGAAGTTGTAGTAAAATGACGCCATAATGAAAATGTCCTATTAAAACGTGAACCAAGCACGTTCACATCTTTGTTCCCAATCCACCTCGTACTTGACTGTCCATTCGCTTCCAGTCTTTCTCGTGCACGTGTCGCAACAACATGTCGGTCGTTCTGGTGTAAGATCGATCTCCAAGATGGGGAAAAAAGCCAAGGTTGGGAAGCAAAGAAAAGATAAATTCTACCACTTGGCAAAAGAAACAGGTATTCATGTAACTAGTGGTCGAATATATGTTAATTTGGCAGCAGAAATACTGAGATTTTTGTTCTTACAACTCAGGTTACAGAGCACGGTCTGCGTTCAAGTTGATCCAGTTGAATCGCAAATTTGGCTTTCTTCAGAAATCAAGATGTGTTATCGACTTGTGTGCGGCGCCTGGTGGATGGTAAGTGTACTAAGAGACTGTGCAACATCATAGTTAGGAATCCCAACTCGTTTTAAGATGTTATTAGATAATTCTTCTGAGGAATTGGATGGCTTCTCTTGGATGAACAATCATATGTTAATAATTACAAATTTGGTCGACTAGTTTTGACGTTTTTAAAATGAAAGTTTTGTGGATATGCTAGCTAGGATTTATACAAGTTTTGGAATACTTTATTTTCATGTTGCAATGTGTATATGTTGTAGGTTGTTTCTAATTTCAGGTTGTTTTTAAAACGACCTAGGTTGTTTCTCAAGGTTGGAATATCAATGATTCTAAAAGGGATTTTTTAATTTTTTGGGATTCATAAAAAAAAAAAGGTTGTTAGTGTGTTTTTTTTTGGGGGGGGGGGATTTAAAAAGAAAAAGAAAATCACCGACCCCTAACCCTGCTAGCAGAGGTTCTTTTCTCTTACCCTCTCTCCAGCTCCACTAACGAGGGAGAAAGGAACCTCTGCCACGATCCGAACGGTTCTTTAGATCTTGCCGGCTCCAAGTTTTTGGAGGTAAGTCACATGACAAACCGGTTTAAAAAACGGTTTTTCGAGGTTAACGTCACACACGCATGACTTGTTGGTACTTTAAAACACTGCCCAGTCTAGAGTTTGCAGTTTCAAGATGGCATCTGTCTTTGGAGTTAGCGTGAGCGAGTTCGAAGTAGCGTTAAAAGCAGCTGTGTCAAACCTCAAGGAAAGCAACATCACCCTCGAAGAAGGAAATTAATTTTATTTTCTCCACTTCGCCTTCTCTTGCCGTTAACAACAGGAAATGGACAATTTGAAATGCACAATGTTTACCGTCTCGTTTTTCTCGGCCAATGGAAATCCAGATACGCGGCGCGTGCTCAACAGAAAACCGTTCGGATCGTGGCTCCCTCGTTAGTGGAGCTGGAGAGAGGGTAAGAGAAAATAACCTCTGCTAGCAGGGTTCCGACCCCTCCCCTACAAAATACTTTTTGACAACCCTCCCCTCTACTTCCTTCCCCTCCCTTCCCACTGCCTCAATTTTCTCCTTGTCCCCCCTGACACACCTCACTGTACTTACATGTATACCTTGACGGTCACCCATCCACTTACTAACCTTGCCCGGTAGGGTTTAACCAGAATCACGAGGAACGCCTGGTAGATATTAATCCAGTGGATTATCGCACTGCGCCACGAAAGCACTTGTTGATTTGAACACATCGTTTATTCTCCAAGTGACTAATCGTCTAACCCAGTCCCTCTCGTTATGTGCGCATGCGTACTACTAACAAAATCAGACTTTGAAACATCTTTCGAAAACATTGTATGGACGACATTAAACCGGGACGAAACTGTAACACAGATGAAGTTTGTGTTGACTCTGCATTGTTTTATGAAAGCTGCAGCAACTCCAGGGAAGTAAGGAAGCTAAATCCAGAAAAATACTTTGTTTCTTGACTTTATTACGGCCCCACTCGTACTTCGAAACAAACTGTGTCAACCGAACCGACTTAGAGTAATCACTGACCTAAAATAAAGACAAAAGAAAGCGCATCACCTCTAACATTGTATCTAGAAGAAGATTTTTACGATTCAAGAGCTAAATAGTATCTCAGTATTAAAGTAACGAGTGCAGGGGATCTTGGAGTTAAGCTGGCTCGTACTCGTTAGACTCAGCTTTTCCAATGGAATAAAATACTGACCACTGTGATAATGATCGAGAACTTACACAGAAATAACACAAGACGTTATTAACAGTTATGTTTTCACTTTCCAGTTTCCATGCAGAACAAGTGCCAATAACAAGCAGATTTATTAAAGCCAGTTAACACCCCACTCCAAGCAAACTCATTTCTAACACTATTACATTAAAATCGAATTAATGGTCCTGGGTTAGGGTTAGGTTAGGGTTAATTAATCCAAAACCTAACCCTGCATTTAAAAAAAAAACTAACCGTCAACAAGGGCTGCTCACTTACTTTGAAGTCAATAGTTTTGGGTGTTTTGAGCTAACTCACTAAACAACAGACAAGCTGATAATGCTTCTTCAATAGTCCTGTGAACTAATTAATCCAAAACCTAACCCTACATTTTTTTAAATCCCAAACCGTCAACAAGGGCTGCTGACTGGGTATTTTAAGAGCTACAATCAATAATTTTGGGTGTTTAGGTTTAAGTCACTAAATAACAGACAGATGTTTAATCCAACAATTAAAAGACGAAAAATGTCGAAATGACCTAGCTAATTTTTAAAAATAAAAATGACCTAGGTTGTTTTAAAAATGACCAGAAATGAGAAACAACCTACAACATATACATGTAGTTAAAGGGACCCAGTTTTAGTAGTTGCACTGTAACGTTTCTGGCTTCGATGGGGCTGAAGAATCAATTCTTAAAGGAAGGCATAATTTTCTTGTTGGGTAAAAAGTATAAACCCCAAATAATAATAATAATTATTATTAATGATATGACCCAATGGTTTTATGGGAAGAGGAAAAGCTTATTTGCATTCTCATAGACCATGTAGATTATACCGGTAATATAATTGTAGAAAGACTAAAGGCTAAGAGAATGAACTGATTCCTTTCAGGCTTCAAGTAGCCTCCAAGTTTATGCCCATCTCCAGTATTATTGTTGGTAAGTGAGTTTGCAGGAACATAAGTTTTACATAATGTATGTTGACAGAGAGGGGTGTTGACATTTTAAGCAGTTACAGAAACTCGCATGCCCTGACCATCAGTAATTTTGCAGTTGAAATCCATTGTGTTATTACTTTTTTCTTTAACAGTTATTAAGAAGTTCTGTACCAAACCCGAAACGATCCCGAACCCGAAATGATCCCGAACCCAAAATGAACCCTGAAACTGTTCAAGCCATACCTGAAATGATCCCAACCTGAAATGATCCCCAATCAGTACCCAAAACGATCCTGCAATAAAACTGGGAATGGGCTAAAGGATTTTGGACTTTCTGAACTGCAATATTTTCGCTAAACTTCTTGCTAAAAGAAATAAAGCTCAAAAGTAAGAATGTTTACTAGTATTTTGTAATAAGACAAACCAACACTAGCAGAAAACAAAGAACCCTTGTCAATCAAACCATGTGACGATAGTGGAAATCGCTCATATCTCGCTGGGGATAAACAACAAAACAGCCAGGCAGGATAGCAATGTCAATCATGAATGGGAAAACACATACTAATTGGGTAGAAGAAAAACGTCATAATTATGCATTTTTATTGGGCTTAACTAAAACTTGAGTTACGACCAAATCAGCAAAAGTGTGTCAACAATACATTTCTCTCAAACTGCCTATAGACTGAATGCAAACATACTTTGTCTAAACTTTTGTCTCTATTTTGCGATTTGTAACTTTATATGACAACTGGGAGGAAAATTCAGATGTCATCTGACGTGATAACAGTTCCATCAATATGAATGTGGTTTTCTTAGTCATAATTGTCACTTTCTGCTACAGGCCAACCAGTCGACTGATTAGGCACTAGCCATTTTTGTACTGTCTTCTTTGCTTTTCTTTTGCCGAATTTCTATTGTGAATTGGTTTCCATGGCTGTTGTGTTATTTATCCCCAGGGAGATAGGGCAATTTTTGCTATGGTTACGTGATCGATGACGTCACATGGTTTGATTGACAAGGGTTGTTTGTTGTAAACATTCTTACTTTTGAGTTTTACATGTATTTCTTTTAGCAAGAAGTTTAGCAAAAAGTTTGCACTTCCGAAAGTCCAAAACCCTTTAGTCAACTCCCAGTTTTATTGCGGGATCATTTCGGGTACTGACTGGGGGTAATTTCAGGTCGGCGATCATTTCAGGTGTGGCTTGAACAGTTTCAGGTATCATTTCGGGTTCAGGATCAATTCAGGTTTTGTACAGTCCTCTCTTTTTCAAACAAGTCTCCTCCCTGAATTACTATCTCTTTATTAAAGTTTTCTTTGCAGTCCAACCCTGTAAATTTCAATTTGGTTTTGAAAAATTGCATTTAGCCAACTTCTAGTCAACCCAGCATTTATTCAAGACTGATGTTAATTGAGACCTGCCATCTAATCGAATAACTATGGTATATACATGTACATAATTATAGCTATGTAGCTCAGTGGTACGTTAAAGGTCTGGTCTATTGTGCAGGAGGTCACAGGTTCAAATCCCGACCGGACCAATGCTCAGGGGCTTAAAATAAATGAGTAGAAAGTGCTGCCTTTGTGCAACAATCTCGTAGTCTAAGTGCATATGGTTAGACCTTTGCGTCTTCTCATAGAAGGATGTAAAATCGTACAATGTAGATCCCACATTGGCCTGAAGTTTATCAACTACATGTAGTTGCCACTAGTTATCAACATTAATAAGGTGGGTCTACCTTTATTCAACAAAAACATTGTCAGTCAATTTGACTTCAGCCTATGTGACCAGAGTATGGGAATAGCACAGTACAGGGCTTGACACTAATTTATGAACAACTGGTCCATTGTTCAGTTTATTCAGATTTTAAATGAGGCTAATGTAATTAGGCAAGGTTAAACTTAGACATGCTGGCCAGCGGTATCTACCAGTAGCAGAATGTTTGGGGTGGCCCTTGCAGGGGTTTTGCGAACCTCGTGCTTTGCTTTGCTTCGCTTCGCTTCGCTTGTTGCTTGCGAATTGCTTGGCTTTTGCCCCCATCACGCCCTTCCCAATTGCTAATGGTGACTTTAAGGTTATCGTATACCTTCAGGGTACTGTTCCGGATAAAATTAAGTAGCGTCTCGAATATTCGTCGTATTTAGATAAATTATACTTCATTTTAAAGCTTATAAAATTGGGTACAACGCTATACCTCAGGTTTGTAATTTTGATAAAAGTGCGATTTTTAAATAAACTTCTTTTCCGAACAAGCGAGTTGGTTTCCAAGAGCTCCAACTCCACGGCAATTTAATGAATTTAAGATCTGTTTGCTTTTCTGGACTCCCACAGACTTTGTTTACGAAATTGTATCGGCGATTGTCGAAATTCGAAGCCGTTCTGAAGATATTTCGGTATTCGTGAAACTGCTAACGCGCAATCCAAGTATAGATGCGGGAATCGCTCTCAGCGCTTTTTTAGCTGATATAATTGCGAACAATCTGTAAAAAATTGAAGTAATTCGCACAAATTCGCGTCGAGTTGGAGCTTTTTTCAAACTATGTTTAGAACGAAAATAGAAAGTCAAGAAAACGCTCTGAAAAGTTTTAGCCGGCCGGCGAGACTGATTCTGGTGCCCCGCCTCTTTCACAGCAATCAAATTCCTTCTATATAAAGCAGCCAACATTTGATGTTTAACCAGTGACTGGGAAATGTCACTGTCAAAACTTCCCACCAATTTCTCAGCGGCATATGAAAGCAACACGATCAAAGGTCTTCGCGCTCAGTTGAGTAAGTTTCGCGTTTTCAATCACTCTTCATTATGGGCAAAACCAAGAATAAACCAGTCAAACGCCAGAATAAGGCAATTGCAACGGCAAAGGATAAACCAGCTAAAGACAAGAAGACGGCAAAACTAAAGCAGACCAAACGGACGCAGAAGTTGAAAGAAAAGCATGAGGACAGATAAATTACCCGAAGAATCAGCCCATGTATATATCCTCCGGAAAATGTCAGAGAATGGGCATGTTATTGCAGAAATACTTAAAGGGGCCGTCTCACCCACAGTGCTTCGCGTGCTTTGTTATTGTTTATATTCGGGACTTTGACCCCTTGTTCACGGCGGGAACCTTACGAACTGAGCGTATATTTCTGTATGTTGGTGACATGACAATTTTGCCTTGAACATGAATGACCTTGATGAAACTAATAGTACCTTACAAATTGAATGTGAAGTCAGCAAAGTGTTATACAGCAGTATTTGGCTGCACTATAATATTTACCGCTCACCCTCCCGGTAATACTAATAATTATGAAAGCGAGAGGTTTCTCTCCGTTTTATTTTTACTTGCAGGGAGATATATATACAGTATATATCTGCTAGCAGGCAATCTCCAATCTCGTTGCTGGCAGTAGCAGAGAACCAGTTCAAGAGAGAACAGTGAACGAATTAAAGCTCGCTTCAATAGAAAATTATTATCTCCAGTCGGCGGCTCTGTTGTCAAATTTTGTGCGAGTATAAACTTTGATCCGAAAATCTCGGCGAAATCACTGCGGGAAAGTCCTTCGAAACCAGAGAGAGAGTTAAACGCCGAAGCCGGCCTCAAAATGATTTTAGGAAATTGCTCAGTTCTTTTCGGATTGACCAAGCGGAGTTTCGTTGCCTATTATAGTTTGTTGACTATTACCGCTCAACCGTCGCTCCGTACTATCTCGGTGCTAAAAACAGACACTCTTTCCAGGTAATACTAATAATTATTAAAGCAAGAGGTTTCTCTCCTCGATTTAATTTTTCCCTGCAGAGAGAGAGAGAAAGAGAGAGAGAGATCTACTAGCAGGCAATCTCGTTGATGGCAGTAGCAGAGAACCAGTTCAAGAGCTCGCTTGAATGGGAAATTATTATCTCGGCGGCTTTGTTTGTCAAATTTCGTGCGAGTATAAACTTTGATTGACACGGTGAATCCGAAAATCAAGGCGAAACCACTGTCTAAAAGTCCTTCGAAACCAGAGAGAGACCTGTTTCCACAAGTTAAACGCCAAAGCCCTGAAAATGATTTTAGGAAACTGCTCAGTTCTTTTCGGGTCGACCAAGCGGAGTTTTGTTGCCATATGGTCGCGTAAGCCAGCCACGGTGTCAGTTCAACAACCCAAATCAGCTCAAAGATAGTAGATACTCCAACTAAGCGCTAATATATCTTTAAATATAAAGATTAATGGTCAGGATAGCTTCTCCATGTTGTAGGTGGAAATCGTGGACACAAACGGACAATTGTTTCCTTTTGTTGAGTACGAACGAGACTCAGGCATCCATCAGAGGACTACGGCCACCTGAAATAAAACTAAAATTTACATGACCAAATAATTTAAGACTTAAATAAGAGGCTCAACAGGAAGAGCAATAAAAAAGGTTCAACCTAGTATGATTTTTTTTATGATAGCTGGAAGGATGGCAGAGATGTAGAGAAGATTAAGACCACTACCATAAAACTCTGGATTTCGATGGCATCGAAAATGGTCGCTATGCTATGTGAGCGCGCTAAGCACTGTGGGTGAGATGGCCCCTTTAAGAGGAATCAAGCGGCCTAATGTACAACAAAATAGTTTAGCCAGTGGTAATAAGAACATATAATTTCTAACATTTCTTTGATTTTTTCCTCTTTCTTGAACTCCAAGGACCAGATACTTGTTTTGAAGAAGACATCTACGGATAATTTTAGCGAATACGCTTCGAATTTACAATGACATATTTATGTGAGAAAAGATTCGATATAACGCTGACAACAAGCCACAGAGCGAACTCCGAACCGAACTGTAACAATGACTCCCGCGCTTAGCTACGGTTGAATGCTCATGACGATTGATGTGGTGTATAAGCTGTCAATCAAAATATATAACGCAATCTTCCAGTAAAATGTTTCTTTTTGATATTTCTCTGTCTACATAAAAAAAATTCAACCAATTTTCTTCTGTTGGATACTTAACACTCTAAACTTTGTTTTTACGTGAAAAAAAATATTTTTGGGAAAATTCGGCTCTGAAGCTATACGATAACCTTAAGGTAAGTATGTATTCAACTGGAATCAGTGTGATGGGTGCCGGTGGTGGACTGTGACAGGGTTGCCACGGTTACCTCCTTTTGCTTGACAAGTGCACCAGAGATGCTGCTCTCTGGCTTGCTACCTGTAAGGTACCTACCCCCCATTCATTTAGCTTTTTGTTTAATCTGTGCGACATTTCGCAGTGCTCTGCGACAGGTTAGCACAAAAATTCGCTGCACTCTACGAAATATCGTGCAAAATTTCGTTTGGTACTCTGCGAATATTCGCACGAAACTTCGCTTCTTCGAAATTTCAATCCTTGCCCGTCAAAGATGAAGTTACTTTTTCCGGCTCACTCGGTCAATTCGACCAACCTGAGTTGTAAACTTTATTCGGACTTTGACTAACTGAACTTTACGGCTCACTTTCGAACGGTACAGGAGGACAAACTGTAGAGTTTACTTCAGTTCAGTCAGTATAATCAGGCTGAGAATGGCTCTGCTAAGAATAGAAATCTGATGCTTTGAACCCGGTTTGAATGGAAGGCAGGAAGGGTAATAAACGAAAGGAATGCGTTACTATAAATCGCACGTCCCAACTTCGGAAGTGTTCAATTTTGTAAATGTTATCCGTATATCCACAATAATATTCAGATCCGTCAGCCTTCCAGATCTTTGTAAAAGTCATTGTATAAAGTTTTCAAGTAAATTCAGACCATGCAGTTATCGAAATATCGTGAGCCGTAAAATAAACAAAACAACGGCTGCTCGCTTAGTTCCCAGACCGGCGGTGCGTCGGGCCCGCTCTAAAGCTTGACTCACTCGCTGAGCGCAAAGCATAACACCAAATAAACTTTTGCTTCAGTGTTGTTTCACATTTACGGCAGATCCTTGTCTTGTTACTAGTATTAAAAGGTTTCGGCAGAAATCATTGTAAATGTTTGCATATTAAAATCTCAACTCTGAATTTCCTCATGCAATCAGTCAGGCGTGAATGTGTCAGTCTGATTTTTTACAGAACATCAACAGAGTTTTGAAGCAACGTTTGTCATATTGAAAACGTGCAAAAACTTCTATACTCTTACCAGAAAACTTCTACTGGGAAAGTGCAATTCCTTTTGAATTAAAAGAGCTTTAATGCATGGGATCAGACCAGTCAGTTCGTGTAAATGGAAATGAATTTTGTGTCAGAAGTGAGACACTCGTCTGGCTGACAGTTCACGATTGATAGGGACTTTCTTGACATTTTGATGCCTCTGGCATGCAGGGTATTTACCAAAACCATCTTACTGTACGTTTGTAAAACTGTTTGTCATGAATTCGAATTTGTCACGCGTTAATCCTGGTGAAAGAAATGTTAAAATACAAAATTGTGCAATGAATACATACGCTTTCGAATCACGATATTTCGATTACCTGGTCCGAATTTTCGTTTTACAATAAACAAAATATCGTTGAAATGTCGCTCGCAGGTTGGCGATATTTTGCCTTGGCATTCGAATATTTCGAATCACGATATTTTGATAACCTGGTCCGAATTTTCATTTGACAATAAACGAAATATTGTCGAAATGTCGCTCGCAGGTTGGCGATATTTCGCCTTGGCATTCGAATTTTTGCGTATCTCTGATTCTTCGTCGAAATTTCGAACGAAAAGTTGCAAAATTTCGGCGACATTCGTAAGAACAAAGAGCGAAATTCGTCAAATTACGTTTGCATGACTTTTGCACAATACTGTAAAAGTTAGTGCAGAGCGCTATACATGTAAAACAGTAGGGTACTGCAAGGTGTTTTTGATGTTATAATGCAGGAGTGGACTTGGTGCCTATTAAACCAATAAAGAATGTCATCACCTTCCAAGAGGACATCACATCAGAAAGATGCAAGCAGGTAATGAAGGCAGTGAATTGTTTGTCTGCCATAATCAGAGCAGATTTCGTATGAGTGGGACAAACTACAACAATGATGACCTCGTTGTTGCATTTTTGATAGCAGACTTTGATTAATCCATGGGGATTGCTTTTGATGCGTTTGCATAGTGCTTACTGTTGTAGTGGCTAGCGTACGGAAATAAAGCTATATGTATGTATGTAGTGCGCATTGACAGGTGCATGTTGGCTAGTACCATACTTTCAGAAAGTCAGATTTCCATCGTGTCCACATGTTTTCAATGTTATCAGTGTGTTGTAAGTTGTCAGTAGCTAGCATATCAAAATAAAAGTATGTATGAATAATTAATAAGAATATTATAAAGAAAATCACAAGCGTGAAGGAGACTTGATCATATCATGATCAAACAATTGCATAAATTATCCAAACTTTCTTCATTTTCTCTTAAATGTTATGTTGGTTTGAGAAGCTATAATTAGCAAACACTTGTACTTGTGTTTGATCATGAGATCAAAACACCTCAAACTGAGTTTAGAAAACTCAGCTGTGCATCGTTGTTCAACTTCAGTTCTCAGTGTTTTGATCTCATGATCAAACACTTGTACGAATGTTCGATAAATTACTTCTCCAATAAGGAATGTTGTTTCATCTAGCTGATATTAAAGGAGAATATCTAATTTGATTTAAATGTTATTGTACAAGTCATGCACTTTCATACATCTCGGATACAGTAGATTAATAATGTATGACTGTAAATAATGAAATGCTTCTCATCAGCTTTTACGTAAAGAACTTAAGACCTGGAAAGCAGATTGCGTGTTAAATGATGGTGCCCCAAATGTTGGTACAACATGGATACAAGATGCATTCTCACAGGGTATGCTACAGTTTCAAATGATTGCACTGACAATGTCTGCACTGACAATGTCTGCATCTCTTTTGTAGAATCTAAACTTCTAATATATATATATATATATATATATATATTTAACGACTTGCTTACTGTTTTCCTACTTGTGTAGCACAACTTACACTTAGTGCTCTGAAGCTTGCATGCGAAAATCTTAGAGAGGGTGGATGGTTTATAACTAAGGTAGGTACATGTGCAGGTAAAAATAAAAATAAAACACTTTTAAACTTTCGTAGATATAAAAGCTCTTGAGGTGGAAATAATAAATTATTATGCCAGTATACCCTTACAGTATGGGACCTGAAACAGCCATAGAGGCTTATCAAAGCCAGGACCTGGCTAATTCACATATCAAATTTGAATATAGCATGTTGGTTTTTGTGGAGGAGGAAAAACCGGAGAACCCGGAGAAAAATCCTCGGAGCAAGGGTGAGATACCAACAAACTCAACTCATACATGGCGCAGCGAACAGGAATCGAACCTGGGCCACAGAGGTGAGAGGTGAAGTACTTATTAACCATACCACTGTGTCACCCTGGTAGGAATTAAAACATTCATCATCAGACAATTCCACACAGGACAATCGTGAAAATGTTGAAGGTCTGAACTCAAAGACATTTTTTAGAGCATGTATGACATTTGAACAAATATATTTTAAAAAGGAGTGTACAGGTTGAGGGGGGGGGGGGGGGGGGGTAGCTTGAAATTTTGAGGGTCAACTATAAACAAGAGCAAGTTGAAATAAATGATGTCCTACATTTGCCAGTTTTCTGTGGTTCCACTGAAACATAACTGGTTTTTTGCTCATAATTCAATAAGCCAGACATAAATGTACTACAATTTAGGATCAAAGTATACCTCCAGTAAAATCTGACCATTGTATGTTCATGAGTTACATGTATAATTTCTTGTCATTTTTCAGGTTTTTAGATCGAGGGACTACCAACCGTTGCTGTGGGTCTTCCAACAACTTTTTAAAAAGGTTCACTCGACAAAACCTCAGGTGTGCAAAAAGGAATAACTCACAAGAACTGGAGTGTAATTTAGTTGCTGCAATTAATACATAAATTATACAGTCATGTACAATCATTATGGTCAATTTATCATGAAATGTTCAAAGAAAGTAAAACAGCTCAATAACATAAATTTTCCTTCTAATATATGTTAAATATTGTATGTGTCAAGCAATTTGATTTCATTTCCTTAAGCTTTGGATTTGATGTGTGAGCTGTACTTTTGCTGAAGCCAGTCCCCTTCTGATATCAAAATAATTAAGGACAACATAAGTAACTTGCACACTTAACATATGCGCATGTACATTATGGTGTATATAACGATAAGCATATGCGCATGTACATTATGGTGTATATAATGATAAGCATTTATTTTTATTTTGTCTCACAGGCCTCAAGAAATGAGTCTGCCGAAATTTTTGTTGTCTGCCAGGTATGTTGTCTGCCAAGATGCTTTTGCAGATTTTATTTGGTGTTGTAAATCAGACTATCAACCAAAGTCAGAGTATAAAATTATAGCCATAATTTATTAACTGTTCTCAATAAGTAGCAATGTTCAATTATTTTTTAGTATAATTTCATCAGTGAATATAGAGATTCCCGTGCTCTGATTGGTCGAGAATTACGTCATACGTCGCTATATTCACCTCCAGAGCGCCTGGAGGTGAATATAACATACAAGGCATTTACCAAAATGGCCGCTCGCATATTTACTGATGTTTCTCACGAATAAATAAATAATATGAAAGAAAAAGCTTTTCCAAAACCCACTAAAGAAGCAACTAAATAAGTATGGCTAAACTTGAAGCTTATTTTAATCCATAAGCCGTCACAAACAAAGTTTACTTACGAGTTTTGGCCGGGGTTGAGTTTATTCGGTCCTCGTGAATCACAACTGAAATAACGTCTACTTAGAGCAATAAATAACACAACGAGACTTTGGAACTGTTCGACTTAAAAAGAGTGTACTTACTTGAGTTATTTTCCCCGTGGTTCTTGATAGAAAAACAACAAGTTCTAGTTTTCATTCAGGAAGCCGGTTGCTGTTATGCTCTTCTCTCGCCGCTCTCGCCTCTCGGTGTGTTTTCAAGTTTTATCTCATACCGAAATCATTTGTCTCTTGATTTACCATTGTCTTTGATTCTGTGATGGCTATAATCCACAAAACTACAAACTGTAGTTTGTAGTTTCCAGCAAATTTGTCCTTTGAAGTGAACTCATGAAAGCGGTTCCTTTCGATAAATTTGCAATCGCCGTGGCAGATTTTCAGTCAGCCGAGTTTGCCCACTTCCACTCATTTTTGCTGCATTTCCTCTCTTTGTAACACGGTTCGAGGTCTCAAAAGTGAGGACTGCTGCTTCAACTTGAATTCTAGTGTGCATTTGGACTGCTTTTCGGTATTTCTCTGACTTTAGCAAATCCATTCTTGTAGTCCCTGCAAGTCTCGTGTCGAGTCGGTTTGTGCAGTGAACCGTAGCGGCATGTGATTATGCAAATGTTGTCACAAAACTATCCTGTCACGCGCGCTTGTAAAACTTATAAAAGGGTCGGAAGTCACACTAATAATTTCTAGTTTTAATTTCTCTGATATTCACTGATGAAATTATACTAAAACAATTATTCACTTCAGTCTCAGTGACTATTGGTGAATATTTACCTCGACTTCGTCTCGGTAAATATTCACCAATAGTCACTTCGACTTCAGTGAATAATTGTTAAATATAATTATGATGTATTTTTTTTTTTTTTTTTTTTGTAGGGTTACATAGCTCCACACAAAATAGACCCAAAGATGTTAGATCCAAAATATGTATTCAAGGAAGTACAGCCTGAAAACCAAAAGAAACCCACTCTATTGAATGAGGTACATGTATGTCTGATTCTACACAATCATATGCTCGTATCTCAGATCACCCTCAAGGGTTCGCTCGAGCAAACCCTCAAGCGAACTGTGAGTGAACTGACACGAATCACGAGAGTTAAAACTTGCATTAAACAAGGACTAGTGGTCTAAGTTATTTTCTAGGTTCTTTTTAACATTTTGATCTAGCTCAAAATGTTTAGAAAAATGCATTACTTAACCAAAATGTCTGGAGTTCTGCCCGGTAGTTCTGCTCGCAAACGCAGTTTTGCATCCAAGCATGTGCTGAAAACACATTAAAATAAATGTCAAAACAAAGACTTAACTATGCAAACTTTCGCCTCTCTTTCGACATCTTTTCCTTCCCATCTTATCTTTTGAAACTTTGAAGCTCCTCTTAGACGATTTAGAGTGGTTTTATTATTGTTTTATACAGTATAAACTAAAATAATTTACCGACCTTGCGAAGACTTTGAATGTGTCATGTTCAGCCTCGCTTTCATGCCGTGATTACGACTTCTGTTCCCAGGTCGGCTTTCTTCAAAGGATGTTTTCGGCTTGAACCTTTATTTATTCGCTTCTCCATTTTACGTCTCTTAATTTCTTCATCGTGTAGCAGTGAGCTTCGACTGTGCTCTCATCGGTGAAAATAGTGTCGGAAAACTGTTATTGAGCAGCATTATAAACATTCGCGGGAACTGAAATGGCCGTGTTTACTTCTCAGACTAATTAATTTTTTCTTCCGATCATCGCCGTGCCATTTGATTCAAGAAACAGAATTCCCTTCAAATTCTCTGATGGTAATTCGTTTTTAATTTTGCAGAAGTTGGTTTTCAAAAAAATATACACTTTTATGATGAAATACATGTAGAGCCCACTTTGGCTTAATTATCGAATGGCCACTTTGGCCTAATTCTCGAATGGCGCGGCCTGAATGAAGTGAATAATATTATAATTATCGGCCATTTCTGTGGGTAATAATTTTGCTTTCTCATCTAAATAGTCATTCCAAAATATTCCTAAGATTAGTTCCTTTTGCTAGGTTTCGTGTTGCTTAAATATACATTTGCTTTGCTCAGAGTTTGCAGGGTCCGCTCGGGTTCGCTTTTTGCAGGGAAGGGCGAACGCGAGCGAACCCAGCAAACCCGAGTGAACCCTATTAGGGTTCGCTTGAAGCAAACCCTGCGTTCACTAAAGTGAACCTGAGCGAACATTTAACTGGAGGTAAGTTCTGGTTGGTACTGTATGTGATAAAATTTAATGTTCCTAAAATTAATATAAATATAACATACAGTGTACATTTAGCTAGCCTGATAAGGCATTGATGATGTCTTTAGGAATTAATGTTCATTAAATCAAGGTCTACTTTGATTCAAAGTACTTGTTGTAACCTATCAGATAATCTTCAAGTTTGCCAGTAGTTTGTGCCTCATATTGGAGTGTATATTGTGGTAAAATTGAACATAGATTATCTTTTGTTGCACTTACAGAAACAAAAGAAGCGTGCAGAGGGCTACACAGAAGGAGACTACACTCTTTTCAATACTGCAAACATTTCAGATTTCATCAAAAGTGAGTCCCCTCTAGAATTACTCACCGAAGTCAATCAGGTAAGATGTATTTTCTCTTGGTTATTTTTTCTAGGTACTGTCTTACACATTGTACCTCCAACATTAACTCCCCTTTTATATTTTGATCTCTGTAACTTGACATGATAAAATACATGCATGTACCTTATTATTCAAAAGTAAAACCTAAACGTTTAAGTTAACAATATTATTTATGTATAATGCTGTTCATTTGTCTTTCATGGCAGATTGTGTTTGATGATGATGCAATTACAAACCATAAACTCACGACAGATGAAATCAAGGATTGTTTCAAGGATATCAAAGTTCTAGGCAAACCTGATGTTAGGTACAGTTCCTTATAAATCTCTTCTTTAAAACTTTAATGACCATGGGTTAAAGAAATGGTTTATTTCTTTTACCTCCAACTTTCTTGCAGCATCATTTTAGCATTTCTAAATTCTGAAACTCTTAATAATTTAATGGGACCTGAAACAGCCATAGAGGTTGATCAGTGTCAGGACCTGGCTAAACCACAGATTGAATTGGAATTTAGCATGTTGGTTTTTGTGGAGGGCAGAAAAGCAGAGAACCCTGAGAAAACCTGTGGAACAATGGCAATGTACCAACAAACTCACCTCACATATGGTGCAGTGATCGGGAATCAAACCTGGTTGCAAAGGAGGTAGGCAAAGCCTTATGCACGCTGTGGCAAAGGTAAAAGACGGCAGTATTCAGTTGCTTGTTGCATGATGAGCCTGATGTCAGCAGCAAAACCAGCAAAGTATGCATGGAGAAGACAGACTTTAGACTGCCACAGGCATAGACATGCATTTCCCATCTCTTGCTAACATACACAATGTAATAAAACCGATGGCTCCACTGTAATAATTGAAGGGCTGTATGCCACAAGGGACCAAGTACCTTTTTCATGACAATCTTTTTTTCAAGTTCAAGTTTATTTTTTACACTATTTTTCAAATTTTCGATAAAAGTGAGTACACAATTCACTTAAAATTAACATCCTGGAAAGGGCAATTGGTCCCTTGTGGCACACAGCTCTTCAATTATTGTAGTTACAGTGCATTAATAACACATATTTAAGTTTTAGGGTGAGCCTAATATAGGCCTGTCAGACACTTGAATCACAGATTCTCACTTCTTGTAGTCACCAAAGTCACTCAAAAGTTGAAGATACAGTATATATGTATTTTGATTAAACTGGGTCCAGTGAAGAAATGGCAATTGAGGCAACAACTTACAGATAGCTTTCTGATCACTTAATAGCAGGTTAATTTACCAACCACTTACCGACAGCTTACTGACCACTTACTGACAGCTTACTGACCAACATTATTACATGAATGTAACAAAACAAATGTCTCCAATTTATGTTATCTTATTACTGGAATCTAGCTGGTGCCAGCTGGCTGCAGTGTATAAGAAAACCATTTTCCAATTCTTTCATGTCAGTCAGTGGAAGAAGCTATTTTTGTACTGTATATTTATTTATATAACTATAGTTTTTTAACATCCTAGTTTTTAATCCTCAGAAACCTACTAGCCTGGCATAGGCATTTAAGAAAGGAAATGTATCCAAAAGATGCTGATGCCAAGAGGTACATGGAAAAAGATACGATTTAACTTAAAGCTTCTCCTTTGGTGCTTGCATGTTCTCTACATTTTTATATGAACAAAATTTCATTACACTCACAATTTTTGTAATAGATATGTTTTTGTTTCAGTAATGAAAGTGAAAAGATTGAGGAAGACGATGAAGAGGTAAAAATAATATTACAATTAGCTACATGTACATTATAGTTTGCATGGGGCTTGAAAAGTCTTTGAAATAATGCCAGGTCCTTGAAAAGTCCTTCAATTAATGTCAGGTCCTTGGAAAGTCCTTGAAATAAGATCAGGTCCTTGAAAAGTCCTTGAAATAATGCCAGGTCCTTGAAAAGTCCTTGAAATGATGTCAGGTCCTTGAAATAATGCCAGGTCCTTGAAAAGTCCTTGAAATAATGCCAGGTCCTTAAAATAATGCCAGGTCCTTGAAAAGTCCTTGAAGTGATGTCAGGTCCTTTAAATAATGCCAGGTCCTTGAAAAGTCCTTTAAATAATGCCAGGTCCTTGAAAAGTCCTTTAAATAATGCCAGGTCCTTGAAAAGTTCTTGAAATAACATTAGGTCCTTGAAAAGTCATTGAAATAATGTCAGGTTGGATCATGAAGTACACAAGTCTCCAGGCGAAGCACAGACCAGGCTCGACACAACTATCTTCGGAAAGCTCAGACCACGAAACTTACCGAAATGGCCTTCTTAGCTCCAAAATATTCACAGTTTGCTTCGCCTGAAGACGTGACTCTATGTAAATCTCCAGCGATAACAAACCGCCTTTTAGTCATACAGTTCTTCGTTCAACCATGAGTTAAGCCGGCGACTTAATGATGTCCAACGACAATTTACACAGAGTCACTCTTTCCAACAAGAACCTCCAATCCACCAGTATCAACCATCTCCAGCTTGTCGGCTAGCGAAAGTCCGTTTGAACGGTTAGCAATTTCCTGGCCAATATACAACAAATGAGTGCGGGTGCAACAATTTTGTTTTTCTAAACCTATCACCCCTATTAGAATTATAGCAAAACAATAACAACTCTTTCTGCTGTAGAAATGACTCGATGGCTTTCTTAATTTGTTTATTCTTTCATTTATTTGAGATTTCAAGTGATATCCTAACGGGTTTTCTTAATCAAAAACCGAAGTTGGCTATCTAGAGTTTTCAAATCGTCACTTGATCACTTTTTGCACACAGCCCTTCTAATGTAAATGTGCAAATAGATGCTGTTCTCACGGTACCCGACATGATGAGAAGCATTTAAATCCTGAAAATTAGTGGAGGATTAAATGAAACTACAATTCTCTGACAGGTTCACTGTGGGAACACATTTTGATATAATGTTGTAATTAATTATTTTAATTACTGTTCCATGCTATATCAAATAATTTACTGTAAGTTCAGGATTATAAAAGTCAGCTGTTGAAAAATACAACTTTGGGTTAAATTCTTAGACAACTATTCAAAACACTATACAGACACTGAGGGAGGAGGAGGATGCAGATATCAAGAGGTGAGTAATGAGAGAATCGAGGACTTACTGAATGATATTTCAGTTCATAGAATCCATATCTCACTCACTGGAGTGAAATATGGAAAATATACACCACTCATCTAGATCTCCCAGCCAGCTTGCTGCCTTTTGAACTACAAGTTTGTAGTCAAGTTTGTAAGACTTCAAGTTTGTGAAAATCACAGAGGAGGAAGATGTAAATAGCTTAAAATGAGCAGCAAGAAAATGGACATTCCGGGCAGAAAAAGCAAAATAAGATTAAAACTCTGTAAGGCTTTTCTCAACTGCAATGAAGAGACAAGAGAACCTCATGAAATGCTCCGAGAAGAGCTTTGAAAGATCAGGAAGAGGTTTGTACTGACAGTAAGTAAAAGGAATAGAGAATAATTATTCCTATACTGTAGTTTAATAATTATTGTCCATATAATAAAAATAAAATTACACTGTGCTCTTGAAGATAAACTTTGTATCTTCGTGTCACTGTGTAATATCCTCCCTGTATGACTGAAGCAATTTGAGGGGACCAAAGTTTTTTAAAGGGGCTTACGTCAACCCAGAAATGAAAAGGTTTTTAAGACCAAAGACAAAAATAACTACTCAGATTAGTAGAGTATGCTTTCCAGGTATACTGGAGAACATTTGAGACAATTATTTTTTGATGAAAGATGGCAAAGATTTGTGGATGAAAAATATTGCTTTTAAGATAAATAATTTAGAGCAACTTGGAATCAGTGCACTATAGCTGAAATCAAGTTACTAAAATAAGCTTTTGTAAACCCTTTAATCTTTACCATCCTCAATCAAAACAGTTTGTAAAGCATATCAGGACATTCACATGGTATTTCTCTACTACATGTATCTGGGTGTTATTTTTGGAGTTTTGTTGTAAAGAAACTTGAAGATTCATTTGTCCTTTTGCAGGAATGCAATCACATATATTTGTACTTGACGTACTGCATGGCAAAACAATCGACTTCATTTATTTAAAGGCTCTTGTATAAGATTAGTATGTCATTAGCAAAACCTGTTTGTAAATGTTATTTTCAACCTCCAATCGGTCATTCTAAAATGGCATCACTTTGAAGTTTGTTTGTCATCCAGTAAAGCCTTTCCCATGTAATCACAAGCACAATTAATTGGTTATTGAAGTGATATATCAGCACGTGACTGTTTCCTGAAAAAGACAAATTTGATTGACAGTGCCATTGTAAATGATGTTGTTCTTTACAGACAGAAAAGAAAAGTTCAACAACAAAGACAGAAACTAAGAGAGAAGATGCAGCTAAAGATGGTTCTGCCAGGAGACACAAGGGACATACAGGATGATGCCGAGGTGTTCTCACTGGCACACATTAGGAGCAAAAAGGTACTCAGCTTGGACACTACAGTGTACCTCTATTTGGAGAGCACAAGCATTCTTTTTTTCGTGTTGAAGTCAGGCATAATTGCCAAAATCATGCAACAATTTAGGTGCTGTTAAAGCCGGATATGCTAATGACATGCTTGGTGTCGAGTGGTTTACACATCTATATTCACAAAAGAAAAATATGGCCGATGGTGAATCTTCTGTTAGAAAAAATATGGCCGATGTCAGAATATGGCCTAAAAAATTATGTTCCCGCTCTCCAAATTGATTTTTAATTATACAAAATGACAAAGGGAAGACTGTAAAAATGTTATACAGTCATTCAATAAAATAAAATGGGGTCAGTTTTTCACTTCATTGGCAGTAAAGTCTTTGCCAAATGGACAAGTAGACACAAGTCAATGCAAGTTTTGAAATAAAAACTTCACTTGTAAGCCTTTTAGGTTGCAAGGTAATGCAAGTTTAGCCGTAAAAAGCCACTAACATACCGTTTAGCTAAAAGCCCCCATAAATTTCACAAATTTCATTTATAAATGCATTTATTTACCACTTTTGACTTGCAGTCAACTTGCATTGGGTGGCCAAATGGTGAAAAACTTGCGCTCACTTGCGCATAAATTTGAGCTCATTCAAAGTAATTGCAAGTCATCACAAGGCCATGCAAGTGGGTGGCCAAATGAAACGCAATTCCAATGCAAGTTGACAACTTGAGTTGACTTGCGAGTCCATTTGGCCAGGGCTTTACTACTGAAAAGAGGTTCCATAGTTGCACTCAGTATTTACTCTCAGTATTGGTTCCATCAGGAGCCCATTACCAGGAGCGTCCATCTCCCATACTAGGTCTGTGAGTCAGCGTATGACAGGATTGAGCTATATTTAGAACAGATCTCATGGGAGTTCACATGCCCACACTTTGGGAATCCAATCAAACCATAGTCAGGACAATGCAGCATTAGTAAAATCACCTCAAAGAACGATAGATCATTCTTAATCTCAATAATTACGGCAAGATCGCATATGCACGATAGCAGCAGAGCCAGAAGGCAGTTAACCGGGAAACATGTTCTAAAAATAGCTCACCAGTCATGCGCTGTCTCACGGGTAAAGTATATATGGATGCTCCTGGTAATGGGCTCCTGGTTCCATACATGCAAATGAGCAGCACCATGACACAGCTATAAGTAATGCTCCGGCTAAGGAATAATATTTGATCAATAAACTACAGTGTTTTACAAGGATTTCCAGCACTGAGAAATATTGTATCTGAACACATGTAGAAATACGATAATTTTCCACGTGTGGATATTGCCACGCAGCCAATCAGCAATTTCCATGTTATGCTTACCCTTGCTTTGAACAACCGGGCCCAGGTCCAAGTCAGTATTGTTTACAAAATGAACACTCGCAGATAAATTCCATATCTCTGCGCACCCATGTATTATTCTCTATAAATTATACATAGGCAAGCCCATGGGCAGAGCTTCAGTTATATCTGAGCACGGCAAGTGAATGTTTTTTGGTAATTTGGTAAGCAAGAGAAATACCAAAATAAGGAAAGAAAGATGATTTCCAGGGTAATAAAAAGAATTGAAAATTATATATTGGTTGTGGACTCAAACCCAAGACCTTGTGAACTGGGAAATGACCTATCACGACATTGATTATGTTTGGAGAAAAAAGTGCTACAAATGATAGAGGTGGGGTGGGTGACAGGCAGTTGGATAGATGCGGTGGTAGCAATTATTTCGATTGCTTGCTATATGGTGCTCCACTCGCATTCAGCCCACGCAGGAGCTCCGCTGCGAAAGGTGTCATTAATTTTGTCTGTCGAGCAGGAGGTTGCAGGTTCAAACCTTGCCTGGACCAATACTCAGGGTCTTAAAATAACTGAGTAGAAGGTGAGCACTTCCTTTACATAATACGTAAATGGTTAGACCTTCATATCTTCTTGGATAAGGACGTAAAATTGTAGGACCAGTGTCCCCAATTAGCTGCAAAGCTAAATACAGTGACACTTAAATAAAGTCACTTACTTACTTAATTTTATATTCTTCTTTCTCACAATTTCATTGGTTGATACTCGTACATATGAAATAAATAGAAAATCAACTTGTTAATTAGATAGCTTTTGATGGTAATTTAGTTTTTATCGAACTAACTTGGTTTGATTTCATAGAAAATCGTGTGTGAGGAAACTTATTTAATTTGTGATTGACAGTGCCTGGTTAAATTCCACAAAAAAAATCTAATTTATTTAGTCCAGTAAGGTATAAAAGTCACACAATTTTACACTGTTCCTCGCATGATGAGATATTTTAATCCTGAAAATAGGTGGAGGATTAAATGAAACTACAATTCTCTGACAGAGGTTTACTGTGGAGCATTATTGGTGATGGTTGCTGTAAATTGTATTGCCTTTAGGTACATCAAAGTGATTGATCTGACTATATGTCTCATTTGTTTCTCAGCATCTTGATGAGATGGATGACATTGGTGTTAATTTAATGGATGATGGGGCAGCCAGGAAAGACGATGATGATGATGAAGAAGAACTAGAGCTGCAAGAAGGCTCTGACATGGGTACAGATGATGAAATGGAATCAGATGATGAAGGGAGTGCAAACGAGAATGAAGAACATGAGATACAAGATACGTCACAATCAAGGTACAGCAATTCCTAGGAGTTACTACAGACTACTCCACAAAAATTGAAACTTACCTGAAATTAAGTGAGCTCTTGGTGGATATGTGGATAGTTATACATAGTGACTTTTCTTCTACTTTTAAAGAACAAGGAATAATTATTATATCTGGAGATATCCTAGTGGCAATTCCATTTTAGAACATTCCAGATGAATGACAAAAAATAACTACTTAGGAAAGTATGCTTTCCAGGTATATATTATGAGAAAACTTGAGACAATTTTGATGAAGTATTGCAAAGATTCAAGTGGATGAAACTAATCATGCATTTTTGGAAAGAGGATAGCCTGAAATATTTTCAAAATAATTTTCTCAAAGTTAACTCTGTGCTATACAGTGAGGAGAGGTTGATGATGTTAGACCAATGAAAAAGTTACTCTTGAGTAACTGTTATCAAGCTAAACACTTGAAGATAAATTGTGTATTTCCATGCGGCCATGTAATATCCTCTATATCCCTGTTGTCCACATGTGACCTCGCCCAGTATTTTAGGGAAACTCCATCGTAGGAAAGAAAAGATGCACATACATGTAGAAAACAAAAACTCAATAACCAAAAGAAAAGTAGAAAAAGTTAAGAGAAAATGGTCCCCTTTGAATGGCTGGCTGGTAGATCGAAACAGAATAATAGCACAAGTTAAGGTTACCAGATACCTTCAGGGTGCGTTTCCAGTCTAAATTATGTAGCACCTCGAGGATACATCGTAGATAAATCATTCATGTATCATTTTAAAGCTTATAAAATTGGCTACAAGAATACATAAAAAGTCTTTAGTTCTTTGAAAATCTCGAATTTTCCGCCATCCCCATTCTCCAATCTAGTAAGATGGCTTTCAGAAGCTCCAACTCCGAAAATATTTTAAAGTTTAAAAATCTGTTTGCTTTGTCGCATTTCAGAGGAATCGTATTACAAATGAGTGTCGGGGAATTTCAAAATTCGATTTAGTTCAAAAGTTATCATGCTTTCCGTGAAAAGGCGAAAAATAATCGGAGTAGATATGCGGGAAACGTCGTCAAGAGCTCTCTTTTTAGAATTTCCCATTTCCCCGACACGGTTTTGCAGCTGAGATATCAATTGACATTTTGTGAAAAATTCGCACAAATCGAATAAATTCCTCTTGAGTGGGAGCTTTTTTAAAACTCTATTTTGGTTGAAAATCGAAAGCGAGAAAATAGCACTTAAAAAAAATATACCAGTCTGTCATGCGTGAAACTGAAGCCCCGCCTCTCCAACAATTAGCGAGCTCTTGGCCAGTCATTTCTCATCACAGTTCAACTATCTGTCAAGATTTCCCGCCAATGTTGATTTCCGATCAAAGCTACGCGCCACATCGAGAAAATGTTTGTTCTTTTTTGTGTGACTTGAAAAATCGTAGCGGTAAGAGTCGTTTCCCAGGCTAGAAAAATGGGATAGACAAAAAGACCTCGAGGGACAAAGCCAAGGTGAACACCTATAGAGATGCCTTGAATGCCAGTATAGTTAGTAGAGGAGACAGCAATTTGCAGGCATCTGAAACAGCACGACAATAGCGAGATCGTGGTTCAACCGATTCAGGGTCAGACTTTACATTTCCATCTAAGTTTTCTTGGAAACAAATATTCTCTCGGCTGGCTCATCAATTCTTCTTTATGTTCAGATGTGGACCACTCGGCACTCTGTCTGAAAGAAACGCTTGTCGGGTTTTGCGAGGACTCCTATTTGGCTTTGTAATTGTAGTCGTATGCATTGTTTGGCCTCGTTTTGCTTTTCTTTTTTCTTTGTTTTCCAAGCTAAGGACATCCTGCTTGCTTTTTGTAAGATGTAAGGCCAACGACCGATGGAATTGTGGAATCGTGTGTGGAATATTTTTTTTCAATAAACGTAAACATTGGGACAGTATATGAAATGAATTTAATATGTGCTCTTCCCCACACCGTCGTTACGGGCGAGTGAGCAATTGTCATGTGTTTATTGATCTGCTGTCAATCAAAAAGAACATTTTACTTCCGGTTAAAAGCTTCCTTTTGGTATTTCTCCGTCAATATTAATTTATTTTGAACAGAGTTTTTGGTATATGAGACACTACTACTAAAACTACATTTCTGTGCCAAAAAAATATTTTCCCATCTTTTTCGTTTTGAAGGTATCCGGTAACCGGTTATAATTTGTTCTCGCTTTGTTATTGCATTGTAATTTCTTGTATTGTAATATTGTAATAAAAAATAAATAAAATATATAGCAATGTTTCGTGTGTCATCATCTATTGTCATTAATGTGCCAACCAGAGAGCCACTGGTTCCTAACACAAAGTGGGTTTCACAATTGAAATCATGGTGGCACATTAGCATGACGATTGCATTGTTTATCAACATGAAACATTGCTATACACCTATTCCAAAGAAGAAGAAAATAGAGGGGCATTAAGCCTGTTGAGGTTACCTTTGAGTAGTAAAACAGAATAAATCAAATCATAAATGAGACCTGCTCCTTGTTTTATGAACTCTCCAGGCTCCAATCCAGTGACAAGAACCCACTTCTTGTAGACCTCCAGGAAGAAACCACTGCCTCATCTCAAGCAGATATGTGGTTCGAAAAGGTAATCAGCCACTCACTTAAATAAACTTGTTTTGTTCGTGGTAAGTAGGTAGCCTAACTCTTGAAATTATATGTCGGAAACGAATTCAAGTGTTTGCCCATGGTATTGAAATATCGAGAAAGCAAATGAATCTCAAGAGGTGCAGCCCCAAGAGATTGATTGCTTTTCAAGGTGTTTTGATACCATGGGCAAACATGCAGAACAAATTTTTGATGTTACTTCTCAAGTGACCTGTGTTCATTTTAAAATCATTAGGAAGTATTGTTTGTGTGTTTGTTTGATCACAAGGCTTGTCGTTGTTAGTTTCTGTTGGTCATTTAACAAATATGTATAATAGTGTAGTGGATAGGACAGAAGACTAAAAGTTGGAAGCATTCACAAGGTGGAAGGTTTTTATTTCCATGTTTTCCTTCACTTCTATTTGTGTAAAGCCATAGCTATGATGTAATCCCAGCCTAGTCCCAGGCATTCTGGCTGGTATTTTTTTCTAATTGGGTTAATGGTATCCCTGTGGTTTGTACTGGTTTGTGATACATTTACATGTCATTGCTCCTCAAGTTCGAGTTGTGACATCACAAACCAGTACAAACCACAAGGATCTCATTACCCCAAACAGAAAAATTACCAGCCAGAATGCCTGGGACTATGCTGATGTAATCCTTGTAACTTAGTTAAAATTCAAGTTTCTTGATCAGTGTTTGAACTAACCTGAGCAATCTTGATCTGGTGTTTCAAGATTCATCCAACCAAAACGGGATGACTCGATTAGCTGTTGATTCATTAATTCATGAGTTTGAGGAATAGAAATCAGAATCTCTTTACCAAGAACTAGGTACTTATTTACTGGGTGGGAGGGCCGGATGGGAAAATATTTGGCACGAGGTCATGACGTTTTGACCAAGCACACATACAAAATGACCAAGAGCTAAATATTTTCCCGTCCGGCCCGACCTAACTCAGTCAATAGTTTTTTTTATCAGATGACCATATTCTTTAGACTAAACATTAAAACAGCAAGAAAAAATTGTGCTCATCACGTGACATTTGTAAATGGTTTTGAAAGGAAAGTGCGCATGGGGCCGTATGGGTCATATGATAAATGGAAATTCAAAACACTTGATACAATGTGGATCCAGACACTGTCCATTATTTTTTGTCTGTTAGGGTTCATCTTTTTGTCACACACATATTTATAACAACAAGAGCCCATCTGGGCTTTCACTCGGGCCACATGAGATTGAAGATGAAATACACTTTCATTTGAAATCCTCTTAGTAATAACCAAAGGGAAGAATTATTAGCTGAATTTAGCAGTCTTTAAGAGTGGCCGGTAGCGCGGTGACTTTCATTCTCTGCTCCCCTAGTATATATGTAATTTAATATTTTTGTTTTTCTCGTATGTTGACCTTTTAATTTAAACACTACTTATTCGTTTAACACACTGCATTTGAGCAGGCATATATGTAAGAGTTTCATACCGAGAACCGAGGTTCTAAGCCCTAAACATCCCGAGGGCCGTAGGCCCCTCGGGATGTTTAGGGATTAGAACCGAAGGTTCTCGGTATGAAAGTGATTTATATCACATTTGGCGAGGTTTTCCCAAATAGAAGGAGATTTAAAACTGAGTTATAAACCTCCCTGCAACAGTTATAAACCTCAGATTTGTTATTTAATTAGTCTATTGTTCAACGGGTTTATACCAGAGTTTCACCCCTATGAAGAACAAAGAAAACCGTGTCAAGTGTGATATAATCATTGTTTTGAACCCGAGAATTAACCTTACTACCGTACTTCATGGTCCCTTGCTTTAGTAGTGGGTTGTCGGTCAGGTGATTGTAAACTCTCGTCATTTAGCACAGAATATGTATTCTGATGAATAGGGATCGGGTTGTCACGTAAGAAAGATGGCTCTTGAACAAACCGATAAGCTTCAGTAGGTTGGGTAGTCTCGGAACACTGGAGACCTTGGTCTTTCATTGTCTTCTTTTTTGTATTCTTGATTTTTTTTTAAAGTTTGAAAGTCGGATCACAGCTTTATTATATCCGCTTTCAACTCGCCATTTTCAACTTCTAGGTCAATAATATATTCATGATGACAGCATCTTGATTTCGGCCTTGTATATATTATCTTGCTGCACTAATTTGTCTTCCAAATGACTGAGTTTGGTTTCTTGATTCGTGTTTTGATGTGACGTGAAGAATCTAAAGAATTCCATCTCTTCCGGTTTGAATTTGACTCATGTGTATGTTGCTTTTGGAGTTTCAAGGATATGTTGATCCAAAACTACAGGCTCTTGGGGTTTTTCATTGACTTGTGAACTTGCAGGCTCTGTAATTTGTTTTGTTTTCTTAGTATAACATAAAGTGTTGAACATGTTCATTTTCTCAAGCATGTCGTGCGTGACCTCTGTTTCTTCATTCATTAATGAAGTTCTCTACTTTCATCTGTAATCTGGGAAACTCAATCTTTGCCCATGCCTTGGCACATAACTATTCGACAGCTTGTACCGTTTCCGCTAGGTCAATATCCTCGCTGGAACGAAATAACTTGATCTCAATACTCTCTGATCCAACTTACGGTAAATTTAAATCTCTGACAGTTTTTAAGAGACTCATAATATTGGTCTTGAAGTGCCTTCACCCAAAATAAGATGTTCTCCTCGGATGTTTTAAATGCAGCACAGCGAGCCGATGACTTATAGATTCCAATATCTATTTATTCGAATTTTAGGTTTCCGGATCCTGGTTTCAGGTCATCGTACGTGTCGTATATAAAATCACTGGCCATCTGGGTAAAAAACGCGGTCCTTCGGCTCCGACAATAGCGCCAGTTGAAATATCCTGAGCCTGTTGGAAGGCTTTCGCACGAGTGAAGTTAAATAAAACATTAAACTGGCTTACATTTGAGAGATGAGACTCCAAATTAGAGAGAAAGTTGCTCGCGGGTCCTCCGCCATCTTGCTTTACTGTATTCAATTATGTAAATAGATTAACCTGGCGATTGTTACGTGACCAGCACAGTGCAGTCTGATTGGTGTGAATTTGACCTTTAACGCATGCGCAGAAAGCTTGCTGCACAGAATAAAAAAAATAACCACTTGCATTTTAAGACTCAGTGCTGCCACAGGCAGCCCGAGTAACTAGACATTGTGCCATGAGTCTGCCCTCTTATAGATGCACAGATGACATCCAAATGTAACAAAAACAAAGATGTGCGCCATGAGATGCAGTGTTCTCTTCACATTGTGATGTCATCTGTAGGAAGACATTTATTTTATACAATTGATAATTTTGTTGTGAAAAAAGGAGGATACAAAATGATATTGTACAAAATGTGATGTCATCCATGCATCTATACTCTAATAACACATGGCTACCGACCAATCAGAGCACATATTTTGCACTGTTATTGTGTAAAGCTTGCTATTGGCTCTTCTGTGTTTTTCTCCAGCCAAGTTTGATTGGGTTCCCTGCTTTGCATGGTCGTTCCAATCTCTCCTCTTGATTGGGTGCCATAGAGAACTCAAAATCTAACTTGGCCGCAAAACACTCTGAACGTCTGTGTCAACAGACTCCCAACAGACTGCATAGCTACGTAATCCATTAAGCCTCAATGATGAGACATCTATCCACCTGAGCCACTGTGGAGGAATTACAACAATTGTCTGAACTGAATGAGGCTTTCTAACTCTGCCATGTCATGTTATTCACATTGAGGGAAAATGTTGTTAATATAATGTCAAATACATTGTTATCAACAGGATGTGTTCAAAGGCGTTGAAGATGAACAAGACGAAGATCTTGAGATCAGTCAGATGTTGGAGGAATACAAAAAGAAAGGAGGCAAGCTTTTAGGTAAAGAGGCTTTTGCCGTGCTTCTAATAACTTCAGTTGCAGTTTTGGCTGTCAGTCAAACGTTTAACAAATTTACGATAGTTTACCGTGGTAGGTCCTTATTTACCACATTTTTTGTCATCGCTGGCCTAGTCAAACTTGTTGTGGATTTAATGAGGTGCTAGTCGAGTGATTGTTGTGGATTTAATGAGGTGCTAGCCGAGTGATTGTTGTGGATTTAATGAGGTGCTAGCCGAGTGATTGTTGTGGATTTAATGAGGTGCTAGCCGAGTGATTGTTGTGGATTTAATGAGGTGCTAGCCGAGTGATTGTTGTGGATTTAATGAGGTGCTAGCCGAGTGATTGTTGTGGATTTAATGAGGTGCTAGCCGAGTGATTGTTGTGGATTTAATGAGGTGCTAGCTAAGTGAATCCACAACAAATGTTGACCATGAGATGATGCAAAACATGGTAAATAAGAGGACATACCACTGTAAACTATCATCAATTTGTTTTTTTTTACACCAATAAACTGAAAATAGTGAAGTGAACATGGCCAAGAAGGCTAGAATCACAATTGCAGGGGGAAAGTGATTCTTGACCATGCACTATCACGCTATCAATCTTGCTCAAGCAATCACACAAACTACCGTGGTATGTCCTCTTATTTCCAATCCAATCAGAAAATGAGAAACTGGGCATTTGTGTAAACAGTTCTTTTAAAGAAACTAAATTTATAATTATTACTCGAACTACCTAGCTAGGTTTAAAAAGCATTTTGGGTGACAGGATCGAGTAGCACGACTAGGCTTCTGGATATATGAAGGGATTGCAATAGCTCATGATTTTGTGAAAAGTGAGCAATATTGCGGCGTTCTTCCAAGGATTGCCAACCGAGTTCCCTTAGCAAGTTGGTGACCGTTCCCGTTTTGATACATTTCCTCTTGTGATACGGAAAAACAGAGACATTACTCAAGAGTAAAGTCAGGTGGTCTGAAATGGGGCAACAAAGAGGCAAGCTGAAAGGGTCTATTCTCCACATTGATATAAAACGTAACACCATTACTAATTTTAATAATTATAATATTTCAGTCTAGATTTATCTTCCAAGTTATGAGGCGGCATTATGAATTTGGTCAATAGCTTATTTGTAACGTTATGTGCTTCTACAACTTACATGTACTTATAGGTGTGGAAAATAAGATACATGAAAAAGTTCATTTTGGCAAAAAAAATTAAGTGTTACGTTGTCACTATTCATGATATTTGTTGTCACACTTCCTATCCTTCAATGTACTTCTCTATCTAGCATTGCGTGATGACCCTAAGAACGGCTGCGAAAGAGATTACTCCTTGATATTTCACAATTAAGATATTTTCGATAAAAAGTACCGTTTTGGTGGGGAAACATTTTCCCTTGGTTGCCATGGATTTTAATGTTTCATTCATGCACACAATCCTAATTGTATTCAATTATATTAACCACAGCCGACAAAGCGAGCCACACCCAAAAGCCTGAAGAGGACGATGATGTGACAAGAAAAATTGCCAAGGTGGATCCAGGCTCGCCAAAGCCGAAAACCTTGAAGGAGAGTATTCAAAAGAAGAAAGACCAAGCTGGTGACAGTGACGACAGTAACTCCAGTGAGAGTGATTCAGATAGTGACTATAGTATAGAGGCTGAAGTGATTGACCAGAAAAAGAAAAACACAAAAGGGGATCATGATTTCGAAGTCGTGCCTCCGGAGACTGCCAGTAAGTATCTGTCTGACATGTACTGCTAATAAGGAGTGTATAGAGCAAAAATACAGCATCTCCGTAACCTTACCGTAACCATGCTCTAGAGTAGATTTCGTATGAGTGGGACAAACTACGACATGTTTGTAGCCTTCCCGTAACCATACTGTAACTTACTGTACATTTTGATTGGATCAGAAGACAAAGCAATAGGAAACTATTTCAATGTCACAGCATGTCGTACAGTAACCATGCCATAGTCATTGCTGTAGTTTCTCACTCATACATGTACCACAGAGTTATGGTACAGTAAGTTAGAGTGGATAACGTATGAGTTGGACGAACTACAGCAATGACTATGGCTGTAATTTGATTCGATCAGAAGACAAAACCAATGGGAAATCCATTTCAATGTCATGGCATGCCGTACGGTAACTGTCCATAAGTCATTGTAAGTTGTAACTTGCCCACTCATACGAAAGTTAACCATGCAGGGTGTAGTGCAAATGGGTGTTGTTCTCACGGTACCCGACATGATGAGAAACATTTAAATCCTGAAAATCAGTGGAGGATTAAATGAAACTACAATTCTCTGACAGGTTCGCTGTGGGAACAAATTTCAACTTACTGTTCCATGCTATATCAAATGATTGTTCAATTTTGATTTAAGGTAAGGCTGGCTTTTCACGACCGAGCGACAGTACAGTAATTACAAGTATTGGCCTAGTACGTTGTGCATTGTGTGTGACGTAAGATAAGAATCATAACAATAGAACCTACAACAAGTGCTGATAAACAATGGCTAAGTTTTTCTTGATTTTACGTCACTCGACCAAGACCACAAACTGTGCGGTCGTAAAACAAAATGCGTGGGACTTTAATCACGATTTAAAAATCAGGACTAATTATACTGATTTAACTTTTTTCTTTTTCTTTCGTCCTCAATTTTCATCTAGAGTTTGAAAATAGATAAAACTAAAATGGGGTTAGGGGCACTGTAAGAAATGTTTGAATTGAGGCTAGAGTTATTCAGCAACTATTTAGGGCTGTAAAATGTACTGTGAAATGTACATTTCGGGCAAGGGTGACGGGAATAAGTGTTGTTGTTGCCTTGTTGTATTGAGTTGTTTTAAAGCAACAACAACAACAACATTTATTTCTACAGTAGTTTAACATTAAGTATAAAAAGTTAAATGAAATTAGTACTGTAAAGGCCACTTGAAATAACTATTAGAGCTAACCAAGTCAGGTAGCCTGCAGGGTTTTCAATAGAAGCCGGCAGCCGGCGAATCTCGCCGGGTATTTTACATGAAATCGCCGCCTACTTTGATTGAAAAATTCCCCAAAAATTAGATATTTGTGCCAATGGCGCTCGATGCTCGCCGCCTACTCTTCAAGTTTTGCCACTTACTTCAAATGTTATTGAAAACCCTGAGCCTGTCTAATGTAAATTAATTTACATGTGTAATTCTAAATAATTATACATGCATGTTCATTAGGGTAGACAGAAAATATAGACTAACAGTATATGTATTTATAAATATTCACACTACATTTAAGCAATCAAGCATTAACACAAACATACAACAATGCATCCACACATCAATTACACAAATAAAGCAACAGCAAACCACCAGTATGAATCTAAAAGCGATTGTTTTAGAGTTTATGGGAAACCATTTCAATGTCACGGCATGCCGTACAGTAACCGTGCCATAAGTCTTTGTCATATCTTGCCCACTTGTACGAAATCTGCTTTGTCAGTGTGTTTTAAAACCGGTGAGCCAATCACAGAAGCAAGTAAAAACATCAATGAACCAATCACAAACTGAAGTAATTCACGATTGGTTTTACTTCAACCAATCACGAGACAAAGTAAATGCAAATTTTCTAGAGTGAATGACTCAGTTTTAATGAAAATATTGTCGTGGGATAATTTGATTGTCCCCTCGTGTGAACTGTTCATGTAACAAAACTAAAATAAACCAATCGTAAAGCATCATTTTACTTTCCCACAAGCTCTTACGAATTGTATTTCAAGATCGCGTCTGATAAAACTTGTCTGGACACAAGGGATTTGTCCCTTCGTATGTACCGCCCTTTAATGGATAAAGTTGTATGCTTGATCATGCAGGTTCATTTGCAAGGAAACTCACTCCTGAAGGGCTGGCACTTGGTGCCCAGATGGCTTTCTCACGAAAACGAAAACGGGACATTATAGATGACTCCTACCATAGGTATGGATGTATAAGTATTGTGCATCATAAAAGTTACATTGTGAATCCATAGACATATATGTATTAAAGTGCATGAGCCCTAGCCAGTTATCACTGATTTAACAGGTCAAAGTGCATATGAGCCCTAGCCAGTTATCATTGATTTAACAGGTCAAAGTGCATATGAGCCCTAGCCAGTTATCACTGATTTAACAGGTCAAAGTGCATATGAGCCCCAGCCAGTTATCACTGATTTAACAGGTCAAAGTGCATATGAGCCCTAGCCAGTTATCACTGATTTAACAGGTCAAAGTGCATATGAGCCCTAGCCAATTATCATTGATTTAACAGGTCAAAGTGCATATGAGCCCTAGCCAGTTATCACTGATTTAACAGGTCAAAGCGCATATGAGCCCTAGCCAGTTATCACTGATTTAACAGGTCAAAGTGCATATGAGCCCTAGCCAGTTATCATTGATTTAACAGGTCAAAGTGCATATGAGCCCTAGCCAGTTATCACTGATTTAACAGGTCAAAGTGCATATGAGCCCTAGCCAGTTATCACTGATTTAACAGGTCAAAGTGCATATGCGCCCTAGCCAGTTATCACTGATTTAACAGGTCAAAGTGCATGTATGCGCCCTAGCCAGTTATCATTGATTTAACAGGTCAAAGTGCATATGAGCCCTAGCCAGTTATCACTGATTTAACAGGTCAAAGTGCATATGAGCCCTAGCCAGTTATCATTGATTTAACAGGGAAAAAACTTAGTCAGCCATTTTCGTTTATTAAGGAATCGAATTCCAATGACGTCACAAGCCAATTCTAGTTCCTTTTGCTCTGTTTTTATGTCAACACCGCTTATTAAAATATATTTCAATAAGATTGCAAGGATCAAATGTCTGACGCCTCAAAAACAACTGAAATTATAAACGCATTCAATGTTATGACTGAATCCATGTTCAACTCATTAGCATAAATGTGACTTAAAGAATTTGTAATGCATTTAACGACATATTATGACCATAAATCGCCCAAAAATGATTGAACAAGATTTAAGCCACTTTACTGAACCCAGAACAATGATTTCTGGTTAGGGATCATAACTAATTTAATGTTATGCTCGATGTGCCCATAGTTAATAGAGTGGAATGGTTATGAAACTCAGGGACCTTCTTTGTTATATGTCTTTGTTAGCTTTTTTCAACCATGACCCTGCACAAAACACAATAGAAATTCCAACATGTTGATTAATCAGCCAATAGAAACGTGTGAGTTCAGTCGTTCAGGGAACGCTAATGAACTATGTCCATGCACAATCTTTTGTCTTACCCCTTCCAACATAAATCACAGCACCTTTGTTAGCTCTTTTGAAGTTTGCCGGGTTTCCTAACCATTCCACTCTATTAACTATGATGTGCCTGAGTATATGGAAAGATGATGGATCGCAGTGCAATGTACTCAATACTCAAAACAACTTTTTAAAACTGTTGTATGGAAAAAACAAATGTCTGCTAGTATAATCGTTTTCCACAAGCAAGAATCCAGACGGTACTGGCAAAATGGAATGGCACACGCTCACATCCTATACGTTCACCATTATTACTATACATAATTTACTTACTTAAAGTGCTTCTAATCCCTTTTGCAATTTTTCTACCTGCGAAGAAATTTTTGGTTTACAGAGAATACTCTATGTTCTACGCTTGTTTGAAATGGCGAAAACTTGACCTTTCCTGACCCATGACCGCGTAAGAAAAAGCCTGGGTCGATTCCCGGGTAGACGTCATCTCATTAATACATTATCCAGCATGGCGCCTTTCTATTAAAACGACATCGATTTATAGAGAATATGCAGAGTTTGTGAGTTGTTAGTAAAGGAAAAAAGTCATTTTAGACAAAATGCTAAGTATTTACATGTATATAAATTAGTGCAATGTCAAATTAATTTGATGACATCTACCCGGGAATCGACCCAGGCTTTTTCTTACGCTGTCATGGGTCAGGAAAGGTAAATTTTTCGCCATTTCAAACAAGCGTAGAACATAGAGTATTCTCTGTAAACCAAAAAATTATTTGCGGAAATACTCAAAACATTTCAAAGGTTCAGAGGTATAAAAATTGCAAGAAGGGTTAGAAGCACTTTAATCATAAGCTTATAAACTCATGTAAATATGCCACATTCATTCAGCGGAAGTGATGTCATACATCTCGCCTCTCACCGCTACGGTCCCAGGTTCGATTCCCGGCTCGGGCACCGTATGCGAGTTAGGTTTGTTGTTGATTCCTTATCTGCATTCGAGGGTTTTTCTCCGGGTTCTCCGGTTTTCCTCCCTCCGTAAAAATCAACCGTGAGTCGAGTGTAGTTTGTCCAAAACAGTTAATGTAGTGGGGAGTGTGTGAGGAGTAAAAGCAGGCCCCCACCAGCTGTAAGCTGTAATACTCAGCCTCTCACCGCTACGGTCCCAGGTTCGATTCCCGGCTTGGGCACCGTATGAGAGTTAGGGTGGTTGTTGATTCCTTATCTGCATCGAGGGTTTTTCTCCGGGTTCTCCGGTTTTCCTCCCTCCGTAAAAATCAAACGTGAGTCGAGTGTAGTGTGTCCAAAACAGTTAATGTAGTGGGGAGTGTGTGAGGAGTAAAAGCAGGCCCCCGCCAGCTGTTAGCTATAATACTCAGCCTGCTATAACAAATAAAAGATTGATTTATATATTATGCACAACACAACGCATTGGAGGCATATTTCTACTAAAAACGTCTCGTACACAAGAAGAAAGTTAAAATTTTATTTATCCATGCGAGGTTCGCGCGAAATAGTGTGCATAAAAATGTAGCACGCTGATTGTCGTGTTGCGCGTATGACATCACTTCCGCTGAATAAAGGAACGGCCTCCAGTAATTTTAGACTTACCGTCGTCGTATCGAAAAATGGTTTGGATTGATAATAATATAGCAACTCTACTTTGTGAAAATGCAAAAACATTGTTATGTCAAACTTTGATCGAACTGGCACTTTAAGTATGGATCTGTGTATGTAAAATCTATATATGTTATATCTTGTATAGGTGGTCGTTTAATGATATGAGTCTGCCCTCGTGGTTCGTGGAAGACGAGACAAGATGTTACCAGCGCCAGTTACCGATCACCTCGGCGCAAGTGGCCGAGTACAAGGCCAGGTTGAAAGAAATTGATGCCAGGCCCATCAAGAAGATTGCCGAGGCCAAAGGAAGGAAGAAGAGAAAGGTAAGTTCCTTGCGTTCTTCAGAAACATTTGACCGTTCAAAGGGAACCTCGTTAAACAATATTTGCCGGCTCTGAAATATTCCCTGTGGATACCTAAATCTATTGCTGTGTTTGTCTCCGGTAAATTAGCCAATTCGTAGTTCTTGGCCGCCATTTTGAAAGGTAACCAAGCCTTTGGTGACATTGAGGCATGTAGTTAGCATAATAATCAAAACTGAGCTGTTCATAGAAAGAGGGTTTGTATCAGTGCAGGGTCAACTCCATCCTCCATGGCTTGTACCTACAGTTAGCATGATAATCACAATATATCCATATTCATGGAGAGGGTTTTTATCAGTGCAGGTTCAACTCCAGCCTCCCATGGCTTGTATCTAGTTAGCATGATAATCAACATTACATCTATCCATATTCATAGAAAGAGGGTTTGTATCAGTGTAGGGTCAACTCCATCCTCCATGCCTTGTATCTAGTTAGCATGATAATCAAATCTATCCATATTCATGGTAGAGGGTTTGTATCAGTACAGGGTCAACTCCAGCTTCCATGGCTTGTATCTAGTTAGCATGATAATAAAATCTATCCATATTCATGATGGAGGGTTTGTATCAGTGCAGGGTCAACTCCAGCTTCCATGGCTTGTATCTAGTTAGCATGATAATAAAATCTATCCATATTCATAGAAAGAGGGTTCGTATCAGTGCAGGGTCAACTCCAGCCTCCATGGCTTGTATCTAGTTAGCATGATACACAACCTGCCCTTGGCCGCTAAAGGACTGTGTACTAATCAAGCATTGACCTGAGAATTTGTCACACTTCGAGGGTGGATGTTTGCATAGTATAGTGGTTATCACGTTGGCTTAGATGACAGAAAGTTATGGGTTCGCAATCCATAAACCTCGCATTTTGTTCTCTCTACTTTTTGCTCTTCTGTTTACCTGTGTAGCCCTAAAACCGTGTTGTTTACTTGGGAACTTATTTTCGAAGTGGCTAGGGTAAGTTTTAATTATTGTTCGGGTTAGGGTTTGTTAGGGATTTGCTTTGAAGTCTATTGAGTGATTATTATCATTAGGAGCGCATGTATTTCCCACGACAATGTAAACTAGCCAAAACCCTAACCCGAACCATAAAAATACCCTAACCGGTCAGTAGACAAGATGTTACCAATCTAGAGTTAGGTTCTCAAGAAAATGGTGAGGTGAAAAAAAATGGAGTGATTTTCTGGAACTCGAATCCCGCTCTTCCTACTCGCAACCACTACACTAAACAACCATCGTCACTCAATAGTCCAGTTTTTAGAAAATTACCGCTGAATGCAATGACTACAGATGCATGTACGCAGGGTTAGCCTCCTGATGAAGTTAAACATTGTTAAATACCAGCAAGGTGCAAAACGCGAAACTACGACAATAAGCAGAGTTGTGAATAGCTTTTAATTTGTTTTGGAATACGTTGTTGTTGCAAGACTTTTGACGCATGCGCAGACATTTGACCGCTGTGTGCGACACTGGACCATTGCTGTCAAATTTTAAAACCAGTGCTAATCTATGTATTTTTAGCCAATCAGAATGAGTGAGCGATTCCTATTTCCCGCATGCCGCCATCTTGGATTGTATGACGTCGCACGGTTGCCCCTATTGTCTGAAAACAAAAAAAACTGGAAATTCACACGAGTTTTATGGACAGGAAATAATAATAGACTTTATTCAAGTATCAAATGTATTTAGCATGGTATTGCTAATTGGGGACGCTGTTTTGATAAACTCTATATCCAACGAGGTGGAGGGGGCCTACGATTTAACGCCCTTATTCGAGAAGACGCCGAGAAAATCGGTTCATAAGGCATAAGTGACATCTAGTGTACAATTTACAAGAGACAAACCCAGCAATAGATTTAGGCAGTCGTAAGAAACGTTTGAGAGCAAACGTGTTTCAGTGTATGGAGGTTCTCTTTAAGCCTTGTATATCGAGGCAGGGAGAAATAAAGGGTATTTAGACTGAGGATTTTTACATTGTACATGTATGTCATAAATCATAGAGAATCAAGACCTTGACTGTCGTGCTTTTTTGTTGCCAGGAAATGAAACGCATGGAGAGAGCCAGAAAGAAAGCGGAGGTCTTCTGCGAAGCACCCGACGTAACACCACAAGAAAAGATGAAAGAGATCAAACGGTATGTCTCAACTAGTTTCTCCCCAGTGTCAATTAAGGGCTGGAGACTGGTGTATGTGTTTTATTGAGCGGAGAGAAACGGGTAGTGAAATCTCCCTCCTCCCTAGTGAGTTTTAAACATTTCTCCCTTGAGCATAAACCTAGATCCCATTTTCTCCCTCGTCCCTGTATGCTAAATTTTCCAACCTCCCTAGTTATTTTTAGCCGTTTCTCCCTCCTCCCAAGACCGTTCATCGCCGCTCTTCATTGACAAATACAGGCACGCACTGACTGTACGATGAACGAAAAGTAATGAATACTGCATGTGGCAGAATGCAGTATGAAGAATTTTTTGAGTTCATCGTGCAGTCAGCAAGTGCCTGTATTTATCAATAAAACACAAACATAAAGTCTGTAATCCTTTTAATATTCCAACTGAGTGCACAGCGTGTTGTGGTCACCAATAAAACAGTCATTAGCCAATCACCTGCTTGGATTTTGTGCTGTGCACGAAATTGGAATATTTATTATTTATACATATACGGCTTATATGATCCAACATCTTAAATGGGACGAGCACGTCAACACTACCACGGCTGCCTGTTACACCACTTTGGCAGTTCTGAGAAAGATGAAACACCTACATGTAGCTCCGTACCATCTCCGGAATAGCCTTGCAGAAACAATTGTTGTTTCCAAACTCGACTACGGTGATACGGTTTATTATCCGCTGCCTCAATATCAGCTGCCTCAATATCAGCTTAAACGCATACAGAAAGTCCAGTTTGCAGCACCAAGCTTTGTTCTAGGTCCCTATATAAAGCACGAGGTAGATCTAGCATAGATTGGGTGGCTCCCAGTGTAGAAAGAAGAGATATTCATCTACTCAAAACCATCTTCAGGCTATGTACAGTCAAAGCTGGCCGGACTACCTTAGACAGTCCCCGGGACTTGTCCCTTCAAATCAAACTGGTTTGAATTGAGGGGACAAGTCCCGGGGACAAACTGACAAGATTTTTTTCTTATTTCATATGAGGGGACTTGTCCCTTCGTGTGTACGCAACAAGGGATTTGTCACCGGAACTTGTCCCTGGGACTTGTCCCTTCGTGTGTACGCAACAAGGGATTTGTCACCGGAACTTGTCCCTGGGACTTGTCCCTTCGTGTGTACGCAACAAGGGATTTGTCACCGGAACTTGTCCCTGGGACTTGTCCCTTCGTGTGTACGCAACAAGGGATTTGTCACCGGAACTTGTCCCTGGGACTTGTCCCTTCGTGTGTGCCGACCTTAATAGTACAACATTTTATCAATCTGTTAATGAGTTGTTTTGTTAGGATTTTAGTAATTTAGTACATGTAATTAGTAAATTTTAGTAATCATCAGTAGAAGCATGCTCTAATATCTGAAAGTGCAAACTTTGAATCAAGCATTTTATTTCGTTCCGCCGCGACCAACGCTAAAGAAACCATACATACATACATACATCTTTTATTTGTTAACGCAGGTTAAGGTTCTGGCAGATTGGCTGATGTGGACTTACCCTAGTCTAATTACAATCGATGTCAATTTAAAGTTGAAGGATAATAGTAAAATTAAAGTGTAAAATATAGAAATTTGAATAAAATTCGTGAGTATAAAATGTACAATTATAGCATGTACAGATTAGCAGGCGCGGATCCAGACCGGTTTAAGCGGTTTACGGAAACCGGTCAAAATTTCCAGATTTAAGGGGGAGGGTGGGTTCAGTAAAATTCCCAATTTTGGAGTTTGAGTTGGGAAGTCGGAAACCGGTCAGATTTTTCAGATTTTTTTCTGGATCCGCGCCTGATTAGCATACAGAATTGAATTCAATATTGTAGCGGCTTAGTAAGAACAATCGTCCTTGTTTGAGACAATTAAATGTTTTGTTGGTCGCAGACGTTGCCACATTTGCGAAAGCAAATCTCCAATTACCGGAGCCTCATATTGAAACCTTTTGAGCTTCACAAGTATATATCAAAATTCCAGTACGATCTTACTGCGACTGAGCGCGATTCTGTTCTACTCCTCAGTTTGTACAAGAAGGCCACTGACCAGAAGAAGAAAGAAATCAAATACGTGGTCACCAAAAAGCATCAAGGTGAGTGGAAATACATCTTAGTCCCGCCTGGCATCTTCTCAACCACCCAGCGATCCTACACGTCTTATTCCTAGTCCATCATACGTGTGATTCTTAGGTACCGAAGCAATGATGTAGTAATACGTGAATGGTTTAAAGATATCTGGGTTAGATTGCTTGTAAGAGAGTAATGTTATATAGAGCGAGGAAGTAATGCGAAGCTCTTCGCGGGTCTCTATACACACAGAAAATCTATAACGAAAAAAGAAATAAAAGCATTAAAAGAGAACCTATGCTCACGCTACGTAAAGTATAATTACATTTAATACGTAATTATCGATAAAATGCAGTGTAGACTTCTTTCTAAAAAGTGATATCTTTTGAAAATATGACTGGCTTTCAAAGATTTCTAGCCTTTTAGAAAGAGATTGAAACTGGTATTTCCTCGATAATTATATATTAAACAGAACATTACATGGCCGCTTGAAGATACAAATTTTATCTTCTCGTGTTGATGAAATATCTTACTCGACGTTCGCTGCGCTCACTCGTAAGATATTTCATCAACACTCAAAGATAAAATCCGTCTCCGCGCGCCCATGTAATATCCTCTGTATCTCCGCGCAGCCATGTAATATCCTCTATATCTCGGCGCGGCCATGTAATATCATCTATACTTGTGAAGAGTGCGCGATGGCCGAGTTCAGTGTCTAATAGCCCGAGCTGAAACTAGAAGGACGTGGGTTTTAGGCATCTCCCGATTGTTTTCTGCAACTTTTGGCGTTTGGAGCAACGTTTTTCAGTTCTAGCAACCTCGAGCAGCTTTTGCCTTTCTGAGCAACTTTTGAGCAACTTTTGACCAAATTACAGGTTTACAGCATAAATAAAGCACGCAAAAGTTAACAATTTGATAGAAAACTTAAATTTCTGCGAATTTCTTGATGTTTATCAAATGAACCATTAGAAGTTTTGTTCCGTTAAGAGTTTTCTAAAAATACGCCCATATTTGCGAGCGACTTTTTAAAATGCAACTTTTTATAGTTTTGTTCAAATTTCAATCAATTTATCTTATCTTAACCAATATTAGCAATTATTAAGACGGAATAAAGCTTTTGTGTGAAAATATCGTGAAATTTAGGTTGCAGGTACTAGCAACTTTCGAAATTTAGGTGGCAACTTTTTAGCAACTTTTTGGCATTCTAGGGAGCAACTTTTCAGGATTTTACGAGCACAATCGGGAGATGCCTAATGGGTTTGATGTCTGGTTCAACCTGCACTTTTTCCCTTCGTCTAATGTTTTGCTACTGTTTATTGTTGTTATTTCTCTTCCGTATTCTTTTCCATTAACAGTTTCTCGATCATTTCAACATTAAGATAGAGGAATATATTGAAGGTTGCGCAGACTGAAATATCGATAATTTTCACGTTGAGTTTTCTTTTTTGAGTTTTCAGAATTTGAAGTACCTTGGAGTTGACCAGTCGAATGTGGTAGTGTGCTTGGGAAAATGTAAATAATTACTTACTGAAAGCGCAGCATTATCTACTTGGAGCGCTTCTTCGCTTATAGGCGTGACTATTTATACTTTTATAGGCTTTATAGCTTCGCCCCCAGGCTTTTCGTTTACGCGCGGTTGGACATTGTGACGTCACTGCTTCGGCTCCAAAACGGCCGCCATTTTGAAAATAGGATCTGAAGACATGAAATAGTACGTAGAAACGCTGAAAGTACTCGTGTCGACTCGACTTGAATGTGTAACATACCAATCTGGCTTTCTGTCACCAGCGGCCAAGAGAATGAAGAGGCCAACAGGCGTCAAGGGACCATTTAAAGTCGTAGATCCTCGAATGAAGAAGGACATGCGTGCCAAGAAAAACATGGAAAAGGGAAACAAGAAGAAGGGGCGGCGAGGAAAAAGATAGTGACAACTATTCAACAAATTTTCGTTGTTGTATATATCAAATGTTGGCTTGTGAACAAGATCAGAGTCTATAAAAGTACAGAGTCGTAGGATATTATAGAATTTCGATCATTACGGAATTATGGGTATTTCAGCCCCATGAGAATCATGGGTAACAATAGACTCGTACCCAGGAGTCTTTACGCGCTTACCCAAGATGGCGTCTAGAAATCTGGAGTGATGTTGGAAAGGTTCACGGCACAGTAAGAGATATAATTATCGCATGGCAGATAGGAATTGTAGAGCCTTTTTCCGCCCTGATAGTGTTGGATCAGTTGGGGTTCCGTTAAGTGCCCGTTGGTCAGCCGTGGTTTTGAATTACAAATGGGCCGGTTGACACTAAATCAAGTTTGAAAATAGAACCAGGAAAGCATTGCTTCATCGGATAAAGGTCTATTAGGAGTCAAAAATACAAAAACCAGAATTCGAACCCCGCTGCCGCCTACTCGTAAGGCAAACGTCACAACCACTACACTAAACAACCATCGTCGCTCAATTGCTGTCAAATTTGTATATTTTAAAACCACTGCTAATTTATGCTAGTTTATATGGTCATTTCATGAATTAATTAAGTGACCGATAGGAGACTTTAGCCAAGTGTTCACGTTACCACACAAAAGCGTTTTCACACACAAATTAGACGCCATTTATGTAATGGGTCCATTAACTCGAACAAGACCGAAAAGTCCGAAATGGATTATGGTTATATAGACAGTATGACAGGCATAAATACACATTTAGAATGAGCGATGAGTACTTATTACCAGTTTTATACATTTGTATGGTTATTAAAGGAAAACCCAACCGGTTGGAAAAAATGCGTTATATTGCTGACCGTGGGATCGTGGGCGCCGCCAACTTGGTACCCTCCCAATGAACGTTAGTTGGGGGAGGAGGCTACCATCTTGGATCTTATGACGTTTCACGGTTGCACCGCGACAAAACTAACGGCTACTGTTTTCTAACGGCGATTTGTTCCAACAGTTGGGAGTTCCTTTGAAAATTCAAAAACACCACTTAGTGCCGAAAGGGAGAGACCCCGGCATAGTCCATTTCGGACTAACTCGGTAATGTCGAATGACTTGCTCGCAGATAACGAATGAAATGAAAGTACTTTTTAGCGCGTTGCTATGGCGGAGAGGTTGACCATACAGACGGTATTTTTATTGGCACCTTGTAAAAATATTGTACATGCATGAGCGTAAATCCAATAAAATTGTAAACGTAAAAAAGAATGTGTGATGAAATGCTATATAAAATGTGGATAACCAGCGGTGGATAAATTGTTAGTTGCTTGTGAATTGAGGCAGTGCCTTTTCTCTTTTTTTTGGAAACGATCAGACTTGTTTTGAGTTTCGCACTTTCGATCCATTAGATCAGATTAGATAAACTTTATTTACCCAAGCAAGTGTAGCAGTGTAGTACGCGTAGCAAGTGTAGTAAGCGTATCAGTGTAGCAAGCGCAGCGGTGTAGTACTCGGCAAGTGTAGCAGCGTAGCAAGCGTGGCATGTAGCAAGCGTAGCAGTGTAGTAAACGTAGCCGTGTAGCAAGCGTAGCAGTTTGGTAAGCGTACCTGTGCAGCAAGCGTAGCAGTGTACGCGTAGCAAGTGTGTATCAGAATGTATCCGAGATTTCGTTGGGTCTGGCGATAAATATTTACCACACAACTTACTAACATGGCTAGACATGGTTAATTGGGAGTTAAACCATGACCCCAGGTTTCTCACCACAGACAGGTTGGATCTCTAAGGATCCAACATGGATGCTCTCGATATTAACTTTAGCTAGCTGTTGCCTAGTGCCCAGTATCACAAATTCAGTTTTGTTGTCATTTAGCATAAGTTTATCTGTGATCATCCAGTTTTTAATATCATGAATACAGTCAGACATTGACATCAGTGCAAATTCAGCATCAGTGGACAGATTAGGACTGAATGATGGGTACAATTAACTGCGTATCCGCATAGCAGTAGACTGACTTGGGGTAAGTGATCACTGACAATTTGGAAGAGCTTTCGGGTATATATGGTAAAAAGCAGTAAGCGTAGCAGTGTGGTAAGCGTAGCAGTAGTAAGCGTACCCGTGTAGTAAGTATCAGTGTAGCAAGCGTAGCAGTGTAGTACTCGGCAAGTGTAGTAAGCGTAGCAGTGTAGCACGCTTGCTACGCGTACTACACTGCTACGTTTACTACACTGCTACGCGTACTACACTGCTGCACTTAATTGCTACACTGCTACGTTTACTACACTGCTACGTTTACTACACTACTACGCGTACTACACTTGCTACACTGATACGCTACTACACTTGTTACACTGCTTTCGCTTGCTACGCTTACTACACTGCTACGCGTACTACACTTGCTACACTGCTACGTTTACTACATGCTACACTGATACGCTACTATACTTGCTACACTGCTTTCGCTTGCTACACTGCTACGCGTACTACACTGCTACGTTTACTACACTGCTACGCGTACTACACTTGCTACACTGATACGCTACTACGCTTGCTACACTGCTACGCTTGCCACACTGCTACGTTTACTACACTTGCTACACTGCTACATTTTCTACACTTGCTACACTGCTACGTTTACTACACTTGCTACACTGATACGCTACTACACTGCTACACCTGCTACACTTCTTTCGCTTGCTACACTGCTACACTTACTACGCGTAAGACACTGCTACGTTTACTATGCGCACTACACTTGCTACACTGCTACGGTTGCTACACTGCTACGGTTGCTACACTGCTACGCTTGCTACCCTTGCTACCCTTGCTATAGCCTGCGAATACAGCCGCCTCACATCGGGTGGAAATAAGCTTATTTCCACCCAATGTGAGGCGGCTGTATTCGCAGGCTACTCAAGCATGTTAAGGCCTGGTTCAGGGGTCAAATTTCGGGTAAAAACTGTTTTCCTTATTTCAGCACAGCCGAGTATGATAGGCACGCCAAGTTTCTCACGATAATAGGTATCGCCATTCTTGACTACCTTAAGTGGTTTGTGTGTAGTAAAACGTGTCACGTGATCTGTCACGTGACTTAGAACACGAAATCAGTAAATCAAAAACGCGGCTCCGAGTTTAAAACAGCTAGGACTATGAGTGGATACGTTTAGTTAAAGTGCCTATCACCGTTTTGCAATTTTGATAGCTTATGAACCTCCGAAATGTTTTGAGTACTTCTGTGAAGAAACTTTTGGTTTAAAGTGAATACTTTATGTTCTACGCTTGTTTGAAATGGTGTAAATGTGACCTTTCCTGACCCATGACCGCGTAAGTAAAAGCCTGGGTCGAAACCTGGGTAGACGTCATCTCATTAATGCATTATTCTCCATGGCGCCTTTTTATCACAACAACATCGATGCATAGAAAATATACACAATTTGTGGGTTGTTAGTAAAGAAAAAAGTCATTTTAGTCAACATGTTAAGTATTTCTTCAAATGATTGCAAAGCCGAATTAATTATATGACATCAAGATGACGTCTACCCAGGTTTCGACCCAGGCTTTTCTTTACGCGGTCATGGGTCAGGAAAGGTCACATTTACACGATTTCAAAGAAGCGTAGAACTTAAAGTATTCACTTTAAACCAAAAAAAAATTCACAGAAGTACTCAAATCGTTTCGGAGGTTCATAAGCTATCAAAATTGCAAAAGGGTGATAGGCACTTTAAGGTTGAAGCCTTTCACCTAAATCAGCTTAGAAAAGATGACTACAATGTTTCGTTAACGAGTTATTAAGACGAACATATGCAAAATAGGTCACGTGACTTTTTGTACCCTTAATATCTCCTTATCTTTACACGATAGTCATGTTTTCTAAGCGTGATCTGCAACATTGCGGGAGGAGTAATGTTTTAGCAGGGTTACTTTATGTTCATATGTTATCATCGCAGCCGCATATCACTTAAACGATTTTATGTAATTATGACGTCATCGATCACGTGACACGACAACTATCCACATAACAAATTTAAGGAAGTTTATATTAGTTTTATGGTGTAATTAAATTTTGTTTAAACTGGTATTTCTGTCAGAAATGTTTTTTTTAACGTACATCTATTTTCCGTTAAATGAACCAGGCCTTAACATGCTTGAGTACCCTTGCTACACCTGCTCTAGCACTACGCTGGTACAAAACCCTCTTATTTACTCAACAAGCATCTCTTTTGTCCTTTGCTATACAATTGTTTCATCGAATTTGATATAGGTTTTCTTCCAAAACATATAGGGTTTTACCTTTCTTTTTTCTATTTCGTGACGGTTATCATCGAGCCTTTACCGGGTTAAATCACTAACCCAAGGGTAAATTGTACAGTCTGAATGCAATTACAGATTTAGTGCTATCCTAGGGATAAAGTTAACCTTGCTTCGAACAACCGGGTCGTTAAGGTTATATAATGGGTTTACTATAAAGCACTCCTTGAGTAATTTCTCACAACCCCCCTCTCCCTTCCATCATAAAAATTCAAGCTTCTACGTGTATATACATTATCATCCCCCCACCCAAAACAAAATTTCCCAAAGATACCCAGAGGCACAAATTTTACACCCAAACAATAAATTGTTCAGACAGACCTCTAAATTTTCTAAAGAAAAGAAACTTGAATTAAAAGTGCATAATATCATTGTTACATGCATGCATGCCAAAAAAGAAAAATACATGTCAGGTTTTGCTAGTTGTGTGTTTTCCTGCTAGCAGAGCTTACTTTTCCTCCCTTTGTTTTGTAATCGCTTGGTGAACTGGCAGGGTAAAATAAACCTCTGCCCCCAGTCACAACATTGTTTGATCTAACTGCCATTCATGACCATGGACAAACAAATTATAAAAACATACTGTACACATGCTTGTTTAAAAGATTTGCTGATTTAAATTTGAGCCGGCTATGATGCAATGCACCTGCTGACGTCAATTATTAGGTAGCATACTAATTAGCATGGAATCGCTTTCTTCTCATTGATCAACCTGTCCAAGTGTATACATGTCCATAATATGGCAAGCCATTAGATTGCTGGGTGACATTCAATGATGTGCTTAAGTTTTTGTGTCGCTTAGTAATGCTAATGCATGCACAATAATGTTGCAACTGGGGGCAGTGGTTTCTTTTCCCCTCAGTTTGTGAAGCGATTACAAAAGAAAGGGAGGAAAAGGAGACTGCTGTCAGAGAAGTTTTGTATCCTTAAGAGTGCCAAGAGTACAAAATGTCAATAAGATGGCAATCATAAGTTCATTTAATGTACAGGAATTTGGTGTTACTATGGCTCACATTCTGGAATCTCAAGATCAAAAACTGGCTTTATCTTTGCACCAAACCCTTTCAAAAGGTTGGTATAAGCACTGTGTGCTAGCTGACATGAACAATATGTACTACTTAATTGAGAGGACTGACCTTGTATCCTTGACGTGACCTACATTTGGGTGCCATTTTGGAGTTCAGGAAAGGACTGGGACAGAGTGAAACAATGATTAAAAAATGAACCCCATCACAAGAAAAATAACACTAAAATGCATAAGTTTATTTTGTTTAGGGAGATCTTTACAACTGTCAGATTGTTTATCTACCCTAATGAGGTCTTATCTGAGGTGTATATTTGTAGGTGAGTACAGACCTAAATGGTTTATGTTAGGCCCCAAAAAACATTGTTTTAATACAGTATTATTACACGACCAAGCCTAGATTTTCTATCTTTTTCTATCAAAAATAATTTCAACTACAAGCTTGACATTAGCTGAGGGCTTTCAAAATGTTTTTGACATAGGAAAGTAGGTGTCTGTAGAAAAAGGCTAAAAGTCAAGCAAAAGTTTCATTGTCTGTTGATAAAGAGGAAATAACCGTCGATGTACCTCGAAGCCACCATCGGAGCTCCGGCAGCTGCCGGCTTGTTTTGAAAGCCCTGCATTAGAGAATAATTCTCTTATTATTCTCAATTATTGCTATGGTCTTTCTTGAAATCTGCAAAAACTTAAAGGCCAACTGGTGGAAAAAGTTAGACAAAAAAACTACGGTAAGGGAGCAATAATTATTACATGGCTATTGTAGACAAGGGGAAGTTTTGTTAACAACTGTTTTGGAAAATGTGCAGCGTAGCAAGTGTGTATCAGAGAATGTATCAGATATTTCGTTGGGTCTGGCGATAAATATTTACCACACAACTTACTAACATGGCTAGACATGGTTAATTGGGAGTCAAACCCGCATGACCCCAGGTTTCTCACCACAGACGGCAGGTTGGATCTCTAAGGATCCAACCTGGATGCTCTCGATATTAACTTTAGCTAGCTGTTGCCTAGTGCCCAGTATCACAAATTCAGTTTTGTTGTCATTTAGCATAAGTTTATCTGTGATCATCCAGTTTTTAATATCATGAATACAGTCAGAAATTGACATCAGTGCAAATTCAGCATCAGTGGACAGATTAGGACTGAATGATAGGTACACTGACTGCGTATCATCCGCATAGCAGTAGACTTGGGGTAAGTGATCACTGACAATTTGGAAGAGCTTTCGGGTATATATGGTAAAAAGCAGTAAGCGTAGCAGTGTATAGCAAGTGTAGTAAGCGTAGCAAGTGTAGTAAGCGTACCCGTGTAGTAAGTGTATCAGTGTAGCAAGCGTAGCAGTGTAGTACTCATAGCAAGTGTAGTAAGCGTGTAGCACACTTGCTACATTGCTACGCGTACTACACTTGCTACACCTACTACACTGCTTTCGCTTGCTACACTGCTACACTTGCTACGCGTACCGGCCACACTGCTACGTTTACTACACTGCTACGCTTACTACACTGCTACGCGTACTACACTTGCTACACTGCTGCACTTAATTGCTACACTGCTACGTTTACTACACTGATACGCTACTACACTTGCTACACTGTTACACTGCTTTCGCTTGCTACACTGCTACGCTTGCTACGCGTACTACACTGCTACGTTTACTACACTGCTATGCGTACTACACTTGCCACACTGCTACGTTTACTACACTTGCTACACTGATACGCTACTACACTTGTTACACTGCTTTCGCTTGCTACACTTGCTACGCGTACTACACTGCTACGTTTACTACACTGCTACGCTTGCTACACTGCTACGATTACTACACTGCTACGCTTGCCACACTGCTACGTTTACTACACTGCTACGCTTACTACACTGCTACACTTGCTACGCGTACTACACTGTTACGTTTCCTACACTGCTACGCTTGCTACTCTTGCTACACGTACTACACTGCTACGTTTACTACACTTGCTACACTGATACGCTACTACACTGCTTTCGCTTGCTACACTGCTACACTTACTACGCGTACTCAGACACTGCTACGTTTACTACGCGTACTAAACTTGCTACACTGCTACGCTTGCTACACTGCAACGGTTTCTATACTGCTACACTTGCTACTCTTGCTACCCTTGCTACACCTGCTCTAGCACTACGCTGGTACAAAACCCTCTTATTTACTCCACAAGCATCTCTTTTGTCCTTTGCTATACAATTGTTTCATCGAATTTGATATAGGTTTTCTTCCAAAACATTATATAGGGTTTTACCTTTCTTTTTTCTATTTCGTGACGGTTATCATCGAGCCTTTACCGGGTTAAATCACTAACCCAAGGGTAAATTGTACAGTCTGAATGCAATTACAGATTTAGTGCTATCCTAGGGATAAAGTTAACCTTGCTTCGAACAACCGGGTCGTTAAGGTTATATAATGGGTTTACTATAAAGCACTCCTTGAGTAATTTCTCACAACCCCCCTCCCCCTTCTATCATAAAAAAAATCAAGCTTCTACGTGCATATACATTATCCCCCCCCCCCCCCACCCCCCCACCCAAAACAAAATTTCCCAAAGATACCCAGAGGCACAAATTTTACACCCAAACAATAAATTGTTCAGACAGACATCTAAACTTCATGTTGCAAAGTTTTGTGGAGGTACGAATTTTCTAGGGATTCTTTTTTCCTGTTCTGACTCTATTGATCAGACGAATTGGGACGTACGAATATTTTAGGGAAAACCTTTTAGTCTCCCTTTTCTTCTATGATTTTCTAGGGATTGAAAACAAATTTTCTATCCAGTATTTCAGAAAACAATTTTCTAGGGACAATTTTTCAAATCCGAAAGTTTTAGTCTAACTTACTCTCCCGAACAGCTTTTTAACCGAAAACTTCGTTGGGTGCCCTTGAAGTTTTGTATCCTTAAGAGTGCCAAGAGTACAAAATGTCAATATGATGGCAATCATAAGTTCATTTAATGTACAGGGCCGGGTTGTTCAAAGCCCGATTAGTGTTAATCCTGGATTAACTCTGCACAAAACCTATTTGTTGTCATGGAAATTAACCCTGGATTAGCACTAATCGGGCTTTGAAAAACCCGGCCCAGGAATTTTACTCTGCACTTAAGAAAGTTGGTGTTACTATGGCTCACATTCTGGAATCTCAAGATCAAAAACTGGCTTTATCTTTGCACCAAACCCTTTCAAAAGGTTGGTATAAGCACTGTGTGCTAGCTGACATGAACAATATGTACTACTTAATTGAGAGGACTGACCTTGTATCCTTGACGTGACCTACATTTGGGTGCCATTTTGGAGTTCAGGAAAGGACTGGGACAGAGTGAAACAATGATTAAAAAATGAACCCCATCACAAGAAAAATAACACTAAAATGCATAAGTTTATTTTGTTTAGGGAGATCTTTACAACTGTCAGATTGTTTATCTACCCTAATGAGGTCTTATCTGAGGTGTATATTTGTAGGTAAGTACAGACCTAAATGGTTTATGTTAGGCCCAAAAAAACATTGTTTACAGTATTATTACCCGACCAAGCCTAGATTTTCTATCTTTTTCTATCAAAAATAATTTCAACTACAAGCTTGACATTAGCTGAGGGCTTTCAAAATGTTTTTGACATAGGAAAGTAGGTGTCTGTAGAAAAAGGCTAAAAGTCAAGCAAAAGTTTCATTGTCTGTTGATAAACAGGAAATAACCGTCGATGTACCTCGAAGCCACCATCGGAGCTCCGGCAGCTGCCGGCTTGCTTTGAAAGCCCTGCATTAGAGAATAATTCTCTTATTATTCTCAATTATTGCTATGGTCTTTCTTGAAATCTGCAAAAACTTTAAAGGCCAACTGGTGGAAAAAGTTAGACAAAAAAAACTACGGTTAAAGTACTGTAACCAGAAACATCACTAATTTTTTATTTGGCCTTCCTGAAGTCAAATTTTCAAATTGTTAATTGCCCTTTCTTTAGGTTATGTTGCCTTGCACATGCTGTACTACATCTGGTACATCTTGAGTATCAAATTACCCAAGTTCCAGGGTATACCTGAGGGTCTGAATAGGGTTAACTGACTGACTACTGACAAACGGCCTTAAAAATAACTGACAACTGACGATTTTTTTACTGACAACTGACAACCGAAAAATAACTGACCACTGACAAATTCGGTTCTTGTGGGTCAAACATTGTAAATTTTCTCTAGTAACGATTAACTAGGTCTAACTGACAAATGGCCAAAATTTTAACTGACAACTGACATGTAGACCCCCCATTCAGACCCTCATACCTACCTTCATACCTAGTATTTTTTTAGGGGGGGGGGGGGGGGGGGGGGGGGAGGAGGGTTGGCTGGAAACATAGCGCTATTTTTAATACTTTTCAGTTTTTTCGGGATATGGTAAATATTCTGCATGGCTTTAATTTGTAAAGGTCAGAATAATACAACTTATGATTTATTATTTTTTACCGCAATACGATTAGTTTTTCAATTATTATTTTTAGTTTATTTATTTGTATCGGACTTTTAACAAAATTTCTAGAGTCTAAAGGGGGGTGGTTAGCCACCCAACCCACCCCCCTAAATCCGCCCCTGCACATTTTCCAAAACAGTTGTTAACAAAACTTCCCCTTGTCTACAATAGCCATGTAATAATTATTGCTCCCTTACCGTTATAGTGTATTAATGTTTGTAAAATTCATGAATAATGAATGAGGATGCAAACCAATCCCAGCTCAGTATTCACATCACATGCACAGTACTGTAAATCCCAATAAAATTATTAATGAGTAAATTAACTTTTGATAAAGATTTCGTACTCAGCTAATAAGTATGCATAACTTTTGATCAAGATCTGTAACTCCTATGGGACATACATGGTCATTTCAAATTCCATAATTAGAATAACACAGAATCACATAACAATAATGTGCATTCCAATTATTGTTTCATTTCACAAGAAATGACCATAAAGATCGTCTGCTCTTATTTTCTCAACCACATAGAGTACCGAAGTGATGACGTCATAAATAATACATTTTCGCTTTAAGAACATTTGACCACAGTTTCAGAAAGAGCACGATAAAAGAACATTACATACTAAAAATGAGGCGAATAAGATGAAAAGCGGCCGAGATATGGGCATTCGAATATATAATTTTCTTTAACAAATCACTGTATTTAGGTTAGCGTGGATAAATAAAGTTGATCTTATCTTATATAATACATACAGAAATTGAAGAGTCTGTTAGGAAAACGTTAGGATGGGTTGCATGTAGTAATTGCTTTTAACATAATGTATGTTATTATATACCGTAGGAGCGTCCATCTCCCATACTTGTTCAGCACAATCTAGGCCTAGATACAAATATCATGATATTTTTTTAGATATTTAGAACCTTCCATGATATTTAGAAAACAATGTGATATTTAGAAAAAAAATGGGATATTGTTGGGATATTTAGGAATTTTGTTGAGGGTCTAGGCATTTTCAGCGTAGTTTTTGGTGATTGAAACTGGTTAGCTCAAATTCAGTGGCAACAGTAATCTGGATCAGCGGTTTCCCACTTAATAATGTCTCCCATGATGCTTAGTGCAGTCAGTACAGAGGTCAGACGGCGGATCCACCAATGGTTGTAAGCCGTATTTTGTGAAAAATGCGAGTACGATAATAAAAAAGGTTGTTATATTATAATATTTATTAAAACTGTATTAACATTATCTTTGTTAGTGGGAAATTTAGAAAATTTTGCCTGATATTTAGAAAATTTTGCCTGATATTTAGAACTTTTTACGTGATATTCCGGAATGATATTTAGGCGATTTTACGTGATATTTGTATCCAGGCCTAGCACAATCCCAGATCAGGTTATTTTTAGAACACCCGAGGTAAATAAATCCCATACCCCCGAGCGGTAGGCCGATAAAATGCTTACTTTTCACAATGGCGAGGTGTTATCGTTGTACGCAGTAACAATTACTCTTTTTATAAATCATTAGCAAGCATTGTTTGCCGAGTACATTGTTGCCCATGAAATTACTGTTCACAAGTTTCGCGGCTAAAAATAGCCTGATCTGGGAACACGCTGACTCATGAATGCATAACAGATAGACGCTAGTCTAGGAACTTGTCGTGTCTGATGACTCATCAAAACTGAATGAAACGCAGTCACGTCATAGCAGTGGAAAGCGCGGACTCTCGTGTGTGGCTTTGCTTGGAATGTTGATAAGAGATAAACACTTGAAGATCATTACGGATCTTGTTTAGGTGTCTATGAATCAAACGAATCGCATTTCATCACTGTTTAAATTTAATTGCAGTTGAAGTGTTTTGCTAGGGATCACTTGCGGAGATCAATATCCGGCTGAATATTCTTCAATCACTATCTAAAATCAACCACAGACTGCAATGTTTGGGACAATTAATTCAATTTGTTAATTTATTGACAAACCGGACTAACACTGACAAACTGTAATCTGCAGCATCCATAAACTAATGGGGCCAAAAATACCCAAACATGGAAGTATGTGTGTGATATAGAAGGTTTAAGGATGTAGTGACGAAGTTAGTGGATTGCTAAGAAAAGCCTTCATCTGAAAAGTATATATACAACACTGGTCCATTATGCTTGGAATGAACAGGAGTCATGTAATCTTTAACTTTGTTGTTAGTAGTGAAGTTCATATTGCCATTTAACTTTCATGCTATTTGGTGTAACAATGAGACGTACTGTTGATGATGTGACAACTTTCAGGATAGGTAATGAAAGTTACATGTACCTAGATATCATCCAAACTTCAGAGCTGAAACAAGAGCCCATCTGGGCTTTCACTCGGGCCACATGAGATTGAACTGTTTCCTTTCATTCCACAATGAATAATAATCTCATAAAGTAAGCCCGTAGCTTTCAATAAATTTGCCAGTGTCTGAATGAAACAGCTAGATCTTTTCCAATTTCTCTCACGAGTCACGGCAGAAGACAGTCTCAAGCTACAAAACCTGAATTTTGATCCTCTTCACAGTAACGTAATTTAACGTCTCAGATATTATATATATGCCCTATTTCAGCTAGCGCTGTGCATTTCAAATACTTTTTCCTCTCTCGTTGCTGGCAGTTAATGCTTCTTGTTCGTGTAGTTTCCCCACTGAACCGTTACCAGAAAACTCTCGTGTGTGGCTTTGCTTGGAATGTTGAAAAGAGATAAAAACTTGAAGATCATTACGGATCTTGTTTAGAGGTGTCGATGAATCAAACGAATCGCATTTCATCACTGTTTAAATTTAATTGCAGTTGAAGTGTTTTGCTAGGGATCACTATCTAAAATCAACCACAGACTGCAATGTTTGGGACAATTAATTCAATTTGTTAATTTATTGACAAACCGGACTAACACTGACAAACTGTAATCTGCAGCAGTCAATAAACTAATGGGGCCAAAAATATCCAAACATGGAAGTATGTGTGTGATATAGAAGGTTTAAAAATATAGGTGCTAGTAATTCATCTAAAACCTATGTACACTACTAATCAGTGTTGCCGCTGCCTGTTTATCTGTGTCGGACATCTCAAGATATACTAAGTAAGCATCGCTCTGCCAATCGCCTTGCACTTTAATTAACTCTGAAGGCACTCGAGATTCGAATACGAAGGGTGCGCCTCCGCTATGTGGCGAATACTGTTTGTGATCTAACCCTATTGCTTTGATGACTCTAGAAATAAAAGAACTGAACTGAGAATATGTTATTGGTTGAAATGAACGAGCTGAATAAACAGAAAACAAAGGCGCCTCTCCTGGAATATCCAGTTAATGCGTAAACGATTCTTAAGAGCTGCTACCGGTCAAAGAATGCTTGCTGGTACGCGTGGGAGTGGCAGTGAAAGTACACGATTCATCGACGTTTGAGTCGGGCCTTAGACGCGCGAACGATAACATGTGCAATTCTTTAATGAGTTACTCCTAAATCAGTACAAGACTATACTAGGAGTGGACCTACGATTTTACGTCCTTATCCGAGAAGACGTGAAGGTCTAACCATTTGCAGTTGGTTCACAAAGGCAGCACCTTCTACTCAGTTATTTTAAGACCCTGAGTGTTGGTCCGGCCGGGCTTTGAACCCGCGACCTCCCACTCGATAAACCGGAGCTTAACCACTGAGCTAACCGGGAGGCGGCACAATCAAAGCGCAAATCAGAACGTAATAAAAGTTTCGGTGAAATATGAGTAACCTTATCGACAACTAAACTAGACCTATGGAGAAAGGAAAAGAACACTACCAGAAATAGCGTTGTTTGGCGCCTCTTAAGTAATGTTTCAAAACCGAGTCACGGGATTCTATGGGGGTTTCAAAATCCTAATTCAACAAGTATTTCACGCCAAGTGTACTGGATTGTCGAATATAACTACAAATATCTGGACTTGCCTTCCTGTAGCTTACCACAATTTTCTGACAGTTTCTTCGATACAAGTGACAGAAGCATCGAAACAAGTATAAGTAGTCAATGTATCGATCCTCTGCTTGAATTTGGGACGAAGTACTTTAAAAATCTCAAGATGGGTCATCTGAACATTAACAATTTGGTTGGGAGTAAGTTCTTGGAGATTAATCAAATATTGAATGATAATATATTTGATGTACTGGTAATTGATGAAACCAAACTGAACAGTTCATTCGCCAGTAGTCAGTTTCATGTACCTGGATATAGATTCTTTCGCAAGGACAGACTACAAGGTTAAAACAATGGTACTTTTACGGGACCCAATTTTGTGGGAAGGGGGGTTGTACCGGAACCCACCAGTTATTTTGGCAAAATCTAGATTTTTGACCATAAATATCTTCTTGAATAAAATAGTTATTGAAGAAGTAACTATATTTCTAGTTTCTACAGGCAGAGAATAACGTGAGTCTGCATTAAAATCAGGTATTCCTATTTTACAACGCGAGGAAACCACCCTCGAAAAAAGGGGTAAGGGGTATTGCTCGCCACCCATGCACCACCTCCCCTGACAGGACAAAATTGGGTCCCATTCGAAATTCATTGCTTTGACCTTTTCCCAAACAAACTGGGAGGAGGTTTAGTATATATGTTAAGTCTGACTTGACAGTTCAGCTCAAACTCAAGTTGGATTCCTCGAATGACACTTTACTTGGAGTCTACAGACCACCTAACCTGAAGAAGTCAGTCTGGGCTAATGAATTGCAAAAACTCCTTGAAAATGCATCTAATCTTGCTAAAGATACTGTCGTACTTGGAGATTTATATTGCGATTTGTTGCGGCCACTTAACCACAGAGCTGATTCACTTCAAGACCGGTTTCGAAATAAGGTATATATGTATAATTTGTGAGCCCGTGAACTTTGGGTAACTAGTCGTTGTTATGAACCTGTTGCCAACCTTTGTCGCAAATTTCAGTCTTGAACAGGCGTAAACGTCTTGTTCCTTTGGATGCAAAAAAGAAACTTTACAACTCGTTTATTTTATCCCATCTAAATGAAAGCTAAATGAAAGAGCATTGAGAAGTGTATTCTTAGATATATCTAGCGACTATGACACTTTACTAAAGAAGGCTGGAAAGACATCACTATATACTCGCAGAATTCAAGACATTGTATTACTAGTTATAAATCACTTCACAATCAATCGCCACAGTATATAAAGGACTTATTTAAATTGCGTATTTCTTACTATAATCTTAGAGGAACTGACATTCTGACTTAACCACTACCTACGGGCTAAGATCACGGATATATGGGACTTAAAATTTGGAACAGTCTTACAGATGAAATGAGATCGGCTGCCAACATTAAACTTCTTAAAAACTTCATTCGAAAACGTGAATTCTAATCAGTATTTTAAATTCTTTTATATTATTTTTATATAGATATTTGTATTTTATAGTTTTAGCATAGTTTTTCCTTTTCTTCTCTCTAATTACTTTGGCTCGCTTAGTTATTATATTATATTTAACAAGAGCCCATCTGGGCTTTCACTCGGGCCACATGAGATTGAAGATGAAATACACTTTCATTTGAAATCCTCTTAGTAATAACCACAGGGAAGCATTATTAGCAGTCTTTAGGAGTGGCCGGTAGCGCGGTGACTTTCATTCTCTGCTCCCCTAGTATATATATACATGTATGTAATTTAATATTTTTGTTTTCTCGTATGTAAATTAAAGTAGTTGATCTTTTATTGAAAACACTACTTATTCATGTGTGTATGTATGTTCAGACTACTATCGTGCAGCTAGCTAGAGTCTTGAGATATCTGTCAGCAACTCGCAGCTAGTTAATAAATTAGTACTGTTCAGACCTAGTAACTTAGTAGGTTTTACTTTTTGTTTTTCCCTCTTCTGGTTTGTTTCTATCTCTAAAGAGGGCATGAATGGGGTTAACTGACTACTGACAAACAGCCTTAAAAATAACTGACAACTGACAAATGACGATTTTTTTACTGACAACTGACAACCGAAAAATAACTGACAACTGACAAATTTGGTTTTTGTGGGTCAAACATTGTAAATTTTCTCTAGTAATGATTAACTAGGGCTAACTGACAACTGACAAATGGACAACATTTTAACTGACAACTGACATGTAGACCCCCCCATTCAGACCCTCTCTAAAAGATAGAAATTTGGTCTATAACTGCCCTTGGCGCAAGTGTTTCGTAATCGCAAATAATTGACCGCCAAAGTGCTCAATTGAAATGTCAACCAAAATATTACAACTGTGCGAAAAACTGCTACTGACTGGTGTTTGGCGATCCTCGTTATCCATGATGGCTCAATTGACGTACAATACACCCGGTAGTTGTCATCGATGGGCTTTTAGCGCGCTAGATTCTATTCAAGCTACCTCGCTAGGTAGCCTGGAACTTCAAAGTATTCCACCGACCACTAGCTAGCTAATCACCAGAGTAGAAAAACTGTTCAGACTAAAGAAGCTCGCTACCTCCTGTGGTTAGCTAGCTAGATTTACTAGCCTGAACACGGCCACACGTTTACAATTTAGTCTGCAGGTCCGATAAAACTGCAGGTTCCAGTCGTAAACAGTCCGAGTTTGACCAAAGTGAAACGATCGAGCAGCTCGATGTTTGACTCCCATATAGTCGATGATAACTTATATAGCTTCATATGTACGTCGATTTCTCACAAGGATTTCCTCTTTCAGTTTTCCCCGTTAGTTTGGATATTAGGGATTTATTCTTGGAGATTTCGTACAGTTTAGCGACTGTGTGTTGAAAGTAGAAAAGAGCCCATCTGGCCTTTCACTCGGGCCACATGAGATAATTTGAATTTGCTTAACTAATTAGATTTGTAAAAATCTTAGCGGATCATGTAAATATTCCGCTTGGCTCAAATATGAGGGTTTCTGCCGTCAAAGTTCATTTTTTGTTTCAGTTTTCCCCATATTAGCAGACTTGTATAATGTCTCGAGCTCTCCGAATCCAGTAGAAAGACTCTGGTTATTACTCGGGCTGCCTGTGGCAGCACCGAGTCTTAAAATGCAAGCCGTTCTTTTTTTTTTTTTGGTTGGGTGTCGCAAAATGTCTGCGCATGCGTTAAAGGTCAACTTCACACCAATCAGATTGCACTGTGCTGGTCACGCAACAATCGCCAGGTTAATTTATTTACATAATTTAATACAGTAAAACAAGATGGCGGAAGACCCGCGAGGAACTTTCTCTCTAATCTCTCAAATGTAAGCCAGTTTAATGTTTTATTTAACTTCACTCGTGCGAAAGCCTTCCAACAGGCTCAGGATATTTCAACTGGCGCTATTGTCGGAGCCGAAGGACCGCGTTTTTTACCCAGATGGCCAGTGCTTTTATATACGACACGTACGATGACCTGAAGCCAAATAAATATATATTGGAATCTATAAGCCATCGGCTCGCTGTGCTGCATTTAAAACATCCGAGGAGAACATCTTATTTTGGGTGAAGGCACTTCAAGACCAATGTTATGAGTCTCTTAAATACTGTCAGAGATTTAAATTTACCGTAAGTTGTGCATCAGTCAATTCCAGCAATGCCCATCCCCCTCCCGGGATATGGTGGGGCATTTGCATACTTTGAGATCCCGGGAGTGGGGCATTTGTAACCTTATATCTGCCCGGGGGTCGGGCATTATTCTACCACGGGGCATATGGTGGGGCATTTGACACTGCCGAAAATAATTCTGGGAAAGAGACTGCAGGTCTCGTGGTAACGACGTCATACTGTATCAAGTAAAAGGAACCAATAAATCTAAACCTAGAAACCTGCAGTTTATACCGTCTTATCCACGTTATTTGTATACGCTAGGACACGAAAAAGCCGGGAAACCTATGGATGTTTAATTTTTACAATATAGCTAGAAAATAGCAGTTCTCGTACGTTCACCGCCCATCTAACACTGATCTGCAATCCTGTATTCTTAACTAGTCTACGCTACGCTAAAATGTTAATTCAGGAGGCACTCGGGGCCCAAGCTCTGCTGGTCCGAGTTGGAAACGATATCAAGTAGTTTGTTTACAAATATACACAGTTTGCTGCTGTCCACCGGACGAACAGAAGTCACACTATTATTATAAAAGTCTGTCATTTGGTTTTAATAAGCGCTTATTGTATAACGTTAACCGCGGTGCGAATGATTATTTATAGGAATGAAATATAAACTATGTAAATTAATACCATTTTGTTCCAGGCAGGTGAGTATAAATACAAATACAAAACAAGATGGCGGATCTACAAAACCGTAACGGAAACTATCAATGAATAGATAGAGAAGTAGCACTTCTCTGTGCCTTGTGCATTTGCATGGAATTAAACTTGGGCAGTATATCGTTATGGATGTGCCCGGGGGTGGGGCATTTTCCTTACTTCTTTGGCTCCACTGTGGGGCATTTGAACACCTTGCTTGTCCCCACCGTGGGGAATTTGGGAAAAAATAACGAAAATGACTAATGCCCGGGGGTTGTCCCGGGGAGGGGATGGGCATTGCTGGAATTGACTGATGCATTGGATCAGAGAGTATCGAGATCAAGTTATTTCGTTCCAGCGAGGATATTGACCTAGCGGAAACGGTACAAGCTGTCGAAGGATTTTACTTATAATCATCCACGTCTACTTAACAACAGGAATAGTTATGTGCCAAGGCATGGGCAAAGATAGAGTTTCCCAGATTACAGATGAAAGTAGAGCACTTAATGAATGAAGAAACAGAGGTCACGCGCGACATGCTTGAGAACATGAACATGTTTAACACTTTATGTTATACTAAGAAAACAAAACAAGTTACAGAGTCTGCACGTTCACAAGTCAATGAAAAACCCCAAGAGCCTGTAGTTTTGTATTAACATATCCTCGAAACTCCAAAAGCAACATACACATGAGTCAAATTCAAACCGGAAGAGACGGAATTCTTGAGATTCTTCACGAGGATATTTGTTAGCCCGCAATAAGAACTCTCTCGATGATTTAATGACCTTGATTTGTAACATGGAGGCTGACCTAACTGTATGCGTAATGAATTCTTACTCTCGTCACATCAAAACGAAACTCAGTCATTTGGAAGACAAATTAGTGCAGCAAGATAATATATACAAGACCGAAATCAAGATGCTGTCATCACATATTATTGACCTAGAAGTTGAAAATGGCGAGTTGAAAGCGGATATTTATAATAAAGCTGAGATCCGACTTTCAAACTTAAAAAAAAAAAAAAGAATACAAAAAAGGAGACAATGAAAGACCAAGGTCTCCAGTGTTCCGAGACTACCCAACCTACTAAAGTTTTAGCAACGAATCAGTTTGTTCAAGAGCCATCTTTCTTACATGACAACCCGATCCCTATTCATCAGAATACATTTTCTGTGCTAAATGACGAGAGTTTACAATCACCTGACCGACAACCCACTACTAAAGAAAGGGACCATGAAGTACGGTAGTACGGTTAATTATCTGGTTCAAAACAATGAATATATGCCTGCTCAAATGCAGTGTGTTCAACGAATAAGTAGAGTGTTTCTATTAAAAGGTCAACATACGAGAAAAATAAAAATATTAAATTACATATATACTAGGGGAGCAGAGAATGAAAGTCACCGCGCTACCGGCCACTCCTAAAGACTGCTAAATTCAGCTAATAATTCTTCACTTTGGTTATTACTAAGAGGATTTCAAATGAAAGTGTATTTGATCTTCAATCTCATGTGGCCCGAGTGTAAGCCCAGATGGGCTCTTGTTCTGTCGTAAAACATGGACCTGACCCAAATTTAGGTTGTATTGCATCATTGCCCACGATGGAATAGATTTCTGACAATGACTCATTTGAAATTGATATCTCCTTGTCTCGCCTAGTCTGAGCTTGGAATTTTCTTATCTGAGCGCGCCTGAGGAAATCTAACCTTTGTTTGCGTGACCAGCATAGTGCAATCTGATTGGTTCCAATTTGACCTTTAACGCATGCGCAGAAGCCGTCTGACACTGATTAAAAATAATAATAATAACCACTTGCATTTTAAGACTCGGCGCTGCCACAGGCAGCCCGAGTAATTATAGCCGGGCTCGGTCAAACTAGCACCTAGTGTGCTATATTTTATTACCGAGGGTAAATAAAGTTTATTATTATTATTGACACTTTTTAGTAACTCAGGACTACGACGCGCCTCATCATTGCTTCATGTCTACTGTTTACTCAAGTTGGTACTCGGTCATTAACGCTGAGCTTTGTTTCCGAGACGAAATAAGCCATGGGGTTGGCTTGTTACTATACAATCGATTAGGGCAATGAAATTAGTAAGGTCTTGACTATCTTGATTAAGTTAGTGCGGAGAGTTCGTTCTAATTAAATTCTGAGATGTAGTACCATTACTTAAGCCATCTTTACTTTCTAATTTTATGACGGAGCGAGATAACTGTACTTTGTATATAGTTGCTGCCGACCAAATAAATGTAGATGTAGTAGCTCGTCACTTCTGGTAGTAACTCTTCGAGTCTGAGAGCCGCCGCCGTTCCTCTTTTCGCCGTTTATAATTGAAAAGAGTTGTGACAATAACTGAACCTCAAGGAAACATAGATTTTATCATGCTGACTTACATGACTTACATGGCATGAGATATATTTTGCAAGTCTAACATTTGGAACCAGCTTGAACTCCGACATATACAGAAACTACCGCCTCACTGGTTAGCTGTTGGTAGAGCACGGTCAAGAGTGCGGGAGGTCAGGGGTTCGAATCCCCGGCGGCCGCGTCCTTGGGCAGGGACATTTATAAGCCGTTGGTCTTGTCTCCTTCTACTTCTAATCAGTATTTGAAGGGGACGTGAAAGAACCTGTTGTACTACTCGGTACAGCAGCCTGGCCATTGCACTAACCACACACTCAATATTGTAAACTGCGTGGCAGCTATTAGCGCCGTAAGCAGTCCGAAATAATTCACTGACGGGATATGTCAGTCATATGTAAAGCGCCATGAAACTGTGGTGATATGGCGCTATATAAATATGGCCATTATTCTATAATGTCCCAAGATAAAACAAGGACACGCTCACTCGAATGAGTCCTTATTGCTTACCCGTCCAGTCACATTCACCCTCCTCGGCCATTCTGTTGCTTTCTCCTTCTCGTGGCTTGCTTGTGAAGTAGGCATACAATTGAACGCCAAAGCGGAACACTATAATTGCTAGCAGAAGTATCATGACCAAAATCACCTCCAGTACGCTAGTCATCCACGCTAATCCTACCAGGTGAGTTTCTACAAGTTCTTGCTTCTCAGGATTGGTGAACCGATGGCCGTAATCACAGTTAGGCATCTTTGCTCGTATATGATTCTTTTCTTACAGAAAGTGTACACCTAAACACGCACCCAGAACTTGTGCGGTTTTATAAAATGAGTTATTTGAGCGAAGCGCCTAATACTATCCTGTTTAAATAAATATTATTGATTGATTGATTGAAGGAACCAATTCCGATAAAGCAGTATCTAAAATTAGAATATCAGCACATAAGATGCCAATCAGAATAGAAACTGGACGATACAATAATACCCATTTGTCCCATTTGTGACTCAAATCTCAAGTGGGAGACGAATTATGTGATGATCTGTGAGAATAATGATTTTATGAGTATCAGAGAAGAATTCATCGACAAATTACATGCAATTAGTCGGGCTGCCTGTGGCAGGCACGAGTCTTGGAGTCCCATCTCTCAAAAAATGCCGAAGCAGTTTAATGTTTTATTTAACTTCACTCGTGCGCAAGCCTTCCAACAGGCTCAGGATATTTCAATTGGCGCTCTTGTCGGAGCCGAAGGATGGCGTTTTTTACCCAGATGGCCAGTGAATTTATATACCAGACGACGACCTATAAGGGCTGCATGATGATAGCTAATATTTCTCGTTTAAGCTTCTCTTCCGCCACGGCTTTGTTATTTGAATCTCTGTGCATGGATTGGTATACTCAAATATACTGCACAATACCATACAACTGAATAAGAAGTCTTTAATAAAGCCAAACTCAACTTCAACTCAAGAGCAAAGCTGAGAGGAAAAGTGAAACTGAACAGTGTCTTGGAATCACTTTCTTCTCATTGATCAACCTGTCCAAGTGTATACATGTCCATAATATGGCAAGCCATTAGATTGCTGGGTGACATTCAATGATGTGCTTAAGTTTTTGTGTCGCTTAGTAATGCTAATGCATGCACAATAATGTTGCAACTGGGGGCAGTGGTTTCTTTTCCCCTCAGTTTGTGAAGCGATTACAAAAGAAAGGGAGGAAAAGGAGACTGCTGTCAGAGAAGTTTTGTATCCTTAAGAGTGCCAAGAGTACAAAATGTCAATAAGATGGCAATCATAAGTTCATTTAATGTACAGGAATTTGGTGTTACTATGGCTCACATTCTGGAATCTCAAGATCAAAAACTGGCTTTATCTTTGCACCAAACCCTTTCAAAAGGTTGGTATAAGCACTGTGTGCTAGCTGACATGAACAATATATACTACTTAATTGAGAGGACTGACCTTGTATCCTTGACGTGACCTACATTTGGGTGCCATTTTGGAGTTCAGGAAAGGACTGGGACAGAGTGAAACAATGATTAAAAAATGAACCCCATCACAAGAAAAATAACACTAAAATGCATAAGTTTATTTTGTTTAGGGAGATCTTTACAACTGTCAGATTGTTTATCTACCCTAATGAGGTCTTATCTGAGGTGTATATTTGTAGGTAAGTACAGACCTAAATGGTTTATGTTAGGCCCAAAAAAACATTGTTTACAGTATTATTACCCGACCAAGCCTAGATTTTCTATCTTTTTCTATCAAAAATAATTTCAACTACAAGCTTGACATTAGCTGAGGGCTTTCAAAATGTTTTTGACATAGGAAAGTAGGTGTCTGTAGAAAAAGGCTAAAAGTCAAGCAAAAGTTTCATTGTCTGTTGATAAACAGGAAATAACCGTCGATGTACCTCGAAGCCACCATCGGAGCTCCGGCAGCTGCCGGCTTGCTTTGAAAGCCCTGCATTAGAGAATAATTCTCTTATTATTCTCAATTATTGCTATGGTCTTTCTTGAAATCTGCAAAAACTTAAAAGGCCAACTGGTGGAAAAAGTTAGACAAAAAAACTACGGTTAAAGTACTGTAACCAGAAACATCACAAATTTTTTATTTGGCCTTCCTGAAGTCAAATTTTCAAATTGTTAATTGCCCTTTCTTTAGGTTATGTTGCCTTGCACATGCTGTGCTACATCTGGTACATCTTGAGTATCAAATTACCCAAGTTCCAGTGTATACCTGAGGGTCTGAATTGGGTTAACTGACTACTGACAAACGGCCTTAAAAATAACTGACAACTGACGATTTTTTTACTGACAACTGACAACCGAAAAATAACTGACAAATTCGGTTCTTGTGGGTCAAACATTGTAAATTTTCTCTAGTAACGATTAACTAGGTCTAACTGACAAATGGCCAAAATTTTAACTGACAACTGACATTCAGACCCTCATACCTAGGATTTTTTAGGGGGAAGGGGGGGGGGGGGGGGGGGGTGGCTGCAAACATAGCGCTATTTTTAATACATTTTTTTTTCGTGATATGGTAAATATTCTGCATGGCTTTAATATATAAAGGTCAGAATAATACAACTTATGATTTATTGTTTTTTACGGCAATACGATTAGTTTTTCAATAATTATTTTTAGTTTATTAATTTGTATCGGACTTGAATTTTTTTTTCTAGAGTCTAAAGGGGGGTGGCTAGCCACCCAACCCACCCCCCTAAATCCGCCCCTGCACATTTTCCAGAACAGTTGTTAACACAACTTCCCCTTGTCTACAATAGCCATGTAATAATTATTGCTCCCTTACCGTTATAGTGTATTAATGTTTGTAAAATTCATGAATAATGAATGAGGATGCAAACCAATCCCAGCTCAGTATTCACATCACATGCACAGTACTGTAAATCCCAATAAAATTATTAATGAGTAAATTAACTTTTGATAAAGATTTCGTACTCAGCTAATAAGTATGCATAACTTTTGATCAAGATCTGTAACTCCTATGGGACATACATGGTCATTTCAAGTTCCATAATTAGAATAACACAGAATCACATAACAATAATGTGCATTCCAATTATTGTTTCATTTCACAAGAAATGACCATAAAGATCGTCTGCTCTTATTTTCTCAACCACATAGAGTACCGAAGTGATGACGTCATAAATAAAAAAAATTCGCTTTAACACCATTTGACCACAGTTTCAGAAAGAGCACGATAAAAGAACATTACATACTAAAAATGAGGTGAATAAGATGAAAAGCGGCCGAGATATGGGCATTCGAATATATAATTTTCTTTAACAAATCACTGTATTTAGGTTAGCGTGGTGGATAAATAAAGTTGATCTTATCTTATATAATACATACAGAAATTGAAGAGTCTGTTAGGAAAACGTTAGGATGGGTTGCATGTAGTAATTGCTTTTAACATAATGTATGTTATTATATACCGAAGGAGCGTCCATCTTCTATACTTGGTCTGTGAGTCAGCACATTCCCAGATCAGGTTATTTTTAGAACACCCGAGGAGAATGAATCCCATACCCCCGAGCGATAGGCCGATAATATGCTTACTTTTTCACAATGGCGAGGTTTTATCGTTGTACGCAGTAACAAGCTTTAAATCTCAACTTAAGACTTACTTGTTTAAACTAGCCTTTGATCTATAGTTTGTATATATTTATTTATTATTTATTTAGACGTATATGTAATGCGCGCATGAACATATTCACATGTAATGCGCGCAATATAAATTAAATATTATTATTATTATTATTATTATTACGGATCTTGTTTAGGTGTCTATGAATCAAACGAATTGCATTTCATCACTGTTTAAATTTAATTGCAGTTGAAGTGTTTTGCTAGGGATCACTTGCGGAGATCAATATCCGGCTGAATATTCTTCAATCACTATCTAAAATCAACCACAGACTGCAATGTTTGGGACAATTAATTCAATTTGTTAATTCAGATTGACAAACCGGACTAACACTGACAAATTGTAATCTGCAGCAGTCAATAAACTAATGGGGCCAAAAATAGCCAAACATGGAAGTATGTGTGTGATATAGAAGGTTTAAAAATGTAGGTGCTAGTAATTCATCTAAAACCTATGTACACTACTAATCAGAAATGTTTTCCAAAACGTTAGCTGCCATCTGTGTTGCCGCTGCCTGTTTATGTGTGTCGGACATCTCAAGATATACTGTAAGCATCGCTCTGCCAATCGCCTTGCACTTTAATTAACTCTGAAGGCACTCGAGATTCGAATACGAAGGATGCGCCTTCGCTATGTGGCGAATACTGTTTGTGATCTAACCCTATTGCTTTGATGACTCTAGAAATAAAAGAACTGAACTGAGAATATGTTATTGGTTGAAATGAACGAGCTGAATAAACAGAAAACAAAGGCGCCTCTCCTGGAATATCGTTAATGCGTAAATGATTCTTAAGAGCTGCTACCGGTCAAAGAATGCTTGCTGGTACGTGTGGGAGTGGCAGTGAAAGTACACGATCCCGGAACTGAATAGTCTTAGGTTCAGCGCATGAAAAGTTCGACGTTTGAGTCGGGCCTTAGACGCGCGAACGGTAACATGTGCAATTCTTTAATGAGTTACTCCTAAATCAGTACAAGACTATACTAGGAGTGGACCTACGATTTTACGTCCTTATCCGAGAAGACGTGAAGGTCTAACCATTTGCAGTTGGTTCACAAAGGCAGCACCTTCTACTCAGTTATTTTAAGACCCTGCATGAGTGTTGGTCCGGCCGGGCTTTGAACCCGCGACCTCCCGCTCGATACTGAGCTAACCGGGAGGCGGCAGAATCAAAGCGGAAATCAGAACGTAATAAAAGTTTCCGTGAAATATGAGTAACCTTATCGACAACTAAACTAGACTTACGGAGAAAGGAAAAGAACACTACCAGAAATAGCGCCCACATGGCAGCGTGAAGAGGATTGGCAGAATCGAAGAGATGAACGATGTCTCGAAGCAAACGCGGTGTGATTGCAGCTTTACGCTCGGTGGCTGTTCCTAAGTGTCGTTTGGCGCCTCTTAAGTAATGTTTCAAAACCGAGTCACGGGATTCTATGGGGGTTTCAAAACCCTAATTCAACAAGTATTTCACGCCAAGTGTACTGGATTGTCGAATATAACTACAAATATCTGGACTTGCCTTCCTGTAGCTTACCACAATTTTCTGACAGTTTCTTCGATACAAGTGACAGAAGCATCGAAACAAGTATAAGTAGTCAATGTATCGATCCTCTGCTTGAATTTGGGACGAAGTACTTTAAAAATCTCAAGATTGGTCATCTGAACATTAACAATTTGGTTGGAAGTAAGTTCTTGGAGATTAATCAAATATTGAATGATAATATATTTGATGTACTGGTAATTGGTGAAACCAAACTGAACAGTTCATTCGCCAGTAGTCAGTTTCATGTACCTGGATATAGATTCTTTCGCAAGGACAGACTACAAGGTCAAAACAATGGTACTTTACGGGACCCAATTTTGTGGGAAGGGGGGTTGTACCCGGAACCCACCAGTTATTTTGGCAAAATCTAGATTTTTGACCATAAATATCTTCTTGAATAAAATAGTTATTGAAGAAGTAACTATATTTCTAGTTTCTACAGGCAGAGAATAACGTGAGTCTGCATTAAAATCAAGTATCCCTATTTTACAACGCGAGGAAACCACCCTCGAAAAAAGGGGTAAGGGGTATTGCTCGCCACCCATGCACCACCTCCCCTGACAGGACAAAATTGGGTCCCATTCGAAATCCCATTGCTTTGACCTTTTCCCAAACAAACTGGGAGGAGGTTTAGTTATATATGTTAAGTCTGATTTGACAGTTCAGCTCAAACTCAAGTTGGATTCCTCGAATGTCACTTTACTTGGAGTCTACAGACCACCCGCTAACCTGAAGAAGTCAGTCTGGGCTAATGAATTGCAAAAACTCCTTGAAAATGCATCTAATCTTGCTAAAGATACTGTCGTACTTGGAGATTTATATTGCGATTTGTTGCGGCCACTTAACCATAGAGCTGATTCACTTCAAGACCGGTTTCGAAATAAGGTATATATGTATAATTTGTGAGCCCGTGAACTTTGGGTAACTAGCCGTTGTCATGAACCTATTGCCAACCTTTGTCGCAAAGTGAGTAAACAAATTTCAGTCTTGAACAGGCGTAAACGTCTTGTTCCTTTGGATGCAAAAAAGAAACTTTACAACTCGTTTATTTTATCCCATCTAAATGAAAGCTAAATGAAAGAGCATTGAGAAGTGTATTCTTAGATATATCTAGCGACTATGACACTTTACTAAAGAAGGCTGGAAAGGCATCACTATATATACTCGCATAATTCAAGACATTGTATTACTAGTTATAAATCACTTCACAATCGATCGCCACAGTATATAAAGGACTTATTTAAATTGCGTGTTTATTACTGTAATCTTAGAGGAACTGACATTCTGACTTAACCACTACCTACGGGCTAAGATCACGGATATATGGGACCTAAAATTTGGAACAGTCTTACAGATGAAATGAGATCGACTGCCAACATTAAACTTCTTAAAAACCTGATTCGAAAACGTGAATTCTAATCAGTATTTTAAATTCTTTTATATTATTTTTAGACGCATGTATATATAGATATTTGTATTTTATAGTTTTAGCATAGTTTTTCCTTTTTTTCTCTCTAATTACTTTGGCTCGCTTAGTTATTATATTATATTTAATTATAGCCGGGCTCGGTCAAACTAGCACCTAGTGTGCTATATTTTATTACCGAGGGTAAATAAAGTTTATTATTATTATTATTGACACTTTTTAGTAACTCAGGACTACGACGCGCCTCTCAGTATTGGTACTGCACTAGTGTCCCTCACGATAATCCATTGGCCTGTTCAAATGGTTGGGTCCGTTAAGGAGAGCTGAAAGAGAAAATTCAGGTGTTGAATTCATAGATAGAATTCGTATATAAAAATAGTGGACTTCATCATTGCTTCATGTCTACTGTTTACTCAAGTTGGTACTCGGTCATTAACGCTGAGCTTTGTTTCCGAGATGAACTAAGCCATGGGGTTGGCTTGTTACTATACAATCGATGAGGGCAATGAAATTAGTAAGGTCTTGACTATCTTGATTAAGTTAGTGCGGAGAGTTCGTTCTAATTAAATTCTGAGATGTAGTACCATTACTTAAGCCATCTTTACTTTCTAATTTTATGACGGATCAGCAGTGTGCAGTGTATACAACTGCTAGCGAGATAACTGTACTTTGTATATAGTTGCTGCCGACCAAATAAATGTAGATGTAGTAGCTCGTCACTCTTCGAGTCTGAGAGCCGCCGCCGTTCCTCTTTTCGCCGTTTATAATTGAAAAGAGTTGTGACAATAACTGAACCTCAAGGAAACATAGATCAGTTTTATCATGCTGACTTACATGACTTACATGGCATGAGATATATTTTGCAAATCTAACATTTGGAACCAGCTTGAACTCCGACATACAGAACCTTCTACCGCCTCACTGGTTAGCTCAGTTGGTAGAGCACGGTCAAGAGTGCGGGAGGTCAGGGGTTCGAATCCCCGGCGGCCGCGTCCTTGGGCAGGGACATTTATAAGCCGTTGGTCTTGTCTCCTTCTACTTCTAATCAGTATTTGAAGGGGACGTGAAAGAACCTGTTGTACTACTCGGTACAGCAGCCTGGCCATTGCACTAACCACACACTCAATATTGTAAACTGCGTGGCAGCTATTAGCGCCGTAAGCAGTCCGAAATAATTCACTGACGGGATATGTCAGTCATATGTAAAGCGCCATGAAACTGTGGTAATTTGGCGCTATATAAATATGGCCATTATTCTATTATTATTATTATTCTACCAGCAAGCATTCTTTGACCGGTAGCAGCTCTTAAGAATCGTTTACGCAATAACTGGATATTCCAGGAGAGGCGCCTTTGTTTTCTGTTTATTCAGCTCGTTCATTTCAACCAATAACATATCCTCAGTTCAGTTCTTTTATTTCTAGAGTCATCAAAGCAATAGGGTTAGATCACAAACAGTATTCGCCACATAGCGGAGGCGCACCCTTCGTATTCGAATCTCGAGTGCCTTAAGAGTTAATTAAAGTGCAAGGCGATTGGCAGAGCGATGCTTACTTAGTATATCTTGAGATGTCCGACACACATAAACAGGCAGCGGCAACACAGATGGCAGCTAACGTTTTGAAAAACATTTCTGATTAGTAGTGTACATAGGTTTTAGATGAATTACTAGCACCTATATTTTTAAACCTTCTATATCACACACATACTTCCATGTTTGGATATTTTTGGCCCCATTAGTTTATTGACTGCTGCAGATTACAGTTTGTCAGTGTTAGTCCGGTTTGTCAATAAATTAACAAATTGAATTAATTGTCCCAAACATTGCAGTCTGTGGTTGATTTTAGATAGTGATCCCTAGCAAAACACTTCAACAGCAATTATATTCTACTCTGTTATTATATATGTATAATAACCTATTGCCAACCTTATATGCGTTTGTGCCATCGTGCTAACAGGTAAATTTTATCATCGCTATTCGGCCTTACTAAAACTGATAACACAATTAACTAGACTCAAGATGGCTGAATGCGGTAGTTCACTGTCGGTACAAGAACATCGAAAACTCATACAAAGCACGCGGGCACAACAGAGATTTCTTGCTGAAATGCGTCCTTTGTATGAGTTTTTGATGTTCTTGTGCCGACAGTGAACTACCGCATTCAGCCATCTTGAGTCTAGTTAATTGTGTTAGCAGTTTTAGTAAGGCCGAATAGCGATGATAAAATTTACCTGTTAACACGATGGCACAAACGCATATAAGTTTTAAACTCAAAGTTTGGTTATGAAAGATGCATTTTCACGCGGGCACAACAGAGATTTCTAGTTGAAATGCATCTTTAATAACCAAACTTTGCGTTTGTAAATCCCAATAAAATTATTAATGAGTAAATTAACTTTTGATAAAGATTTCGTAATCAGCTAATAAGTATGCATAACTTTTGATCAAGATCTGTAACTCCTATGGGACATACATGGTCATTTCAAATTCCATAATTAGAATAACACAGAATCACATAACAATAATGTGCATTCCAATTATTGTTTCATTTCACAAGAAATGACCATAAAGATCGTCTGCTCTTATTTTCTCAACCACATAGAGTACCGAAGTGATGACGTCATAAATAATACATTTTCGCTTTAACACCATTTGACCACAGTTTCAGAAAGAGCACGATAAAAGAACATTACATACTAAAAATGAGGTGAATAAGATGAAAAGCGGCCGAGATATGGGCATTCGAATATATAATTTTCTTTAACAAATCACTGTATTTAGGTTAGCGTGGATAAATAAAGTTGATCTTATCTTATATAATACATACAGAAATTGAAGAGTCTGTTCGGAAAACGTTAGGATGGGTTGCATGTAGTAATTGCTTTTAACATAATGTATGTTATTATATACCGAAGGAGCGTCCATCTCCCATATTGGTCTGTGAGACAGCACAATCCCAGATCGTTATTTTTAGAACACCCGAGGTAAATAAATCCCATACCCCCGAGCGGTAGGCCGATAAAATGCTTACTTGTTCACAATGGCGAGGTTTTCTCGTTGTACGCAGTAACAATTACTCTTTTTATAAATCACTAGGAAGCATTGTTTGCCCAGTACATTGTTGCATGAAATTAGTTCACAAGCTTCTCTTTGTTTTTCGCGGCTAAAAATAGCCTGATCTGGGAACACGCTGACTCACGAATGCATAACAGATAGACGCTAGTCTAGGAACTTGTCGTGTCTGATGACTCATCAAAACTGAATGAAACGCAGTCACGGCATAGCAGTGGAAAGCGCGGACTCTCGTGTGTGGCTTTGCTTGGAATGTTGATAAGAGATAAACACTTGAAGATCATTACGGATCTTGTTTAGGTGTCTATGAATCAAACGAATCGCATTTCATCACTGTTTAAATTTAATTGCAGTTGAAGTGTTTTGCTAGGGATCACTTGCGGAGATCAATATCCGGCTGAATATTCTTCAATCACTATCTAAAATCAACCACAGACTGCAATGTTTGGGACAATTAATTCAATTTGTTAATTTATTGACAAACCGGACTAACACTGACAAACTGTAATCTGCAGCATCCATAAACTAATGGGGCCAAAAATACCCAAACATGGAAGTATGTGTGTGATATAGAAGGTTTAAGGATGTAGTGACGAAGTTAGTGGATTGCTAAGAAAAGCCTTCATCTGAAAAGTATATATACAACACTGGTCCATTATGCTTGGAAAAAGTAATCTTTAACTTTGTTGTTAGTAGTGAAGTTCATATTGCCATTTAACTTTCATGCTATTTGGTGTAACAATGAGACGTACTGTTGAGGCCCTCCCAGGGGGGGTATATGCTCCCTTGATCCCTAGTTTTTTTTACAGTTTCTCCCTTGATCCCTATAAATATATCTGAAATCTCCCCCAAAAGCTTTTACCCCATGCTCCCATGATCCCGAAAAATATTGTTCAGCTCTCTTGATCCCCAAAAATATTTTGCATTGCTCCCCATATTTAAAGATTACCTCTATTGACTCTATTCATAGTAGAAAAAGTCCTCTTCGAATCGCCTCTTTCTCCCTCTGCCCCCTCTTGTCCTCCTAGGCTCGTGGGACTCACGCTGTAGTTCATCAGTGACTTCAGTTTCAGCGGACAACTCAGCTGCCTCCATAACAGTGACAAGTTCGTTCGTATTTTGAAGCTGGTCAAGAAGGAGGATGAGATCGCCCTCCTCAAGTTCTAGCATGTCATTCCTTGACTTGTAGTTAGATATAACGCACATAATATTGTTCACCTCAACATTTCTCTGTATCTTCTGTGAATGATACGGGATTGAATGGATCTTGAATATACACCTTAGCTCTCACATTCTTCGCGCCAACATTTACATCCTCTTGAAGTGAGGCTATAACAAACAAGGTACTTGATTGACTTCGTACACAGACAATCTGACCGAGTTCGTATAATGTCTCTGGTCTGTCCCTTTGTGGCGTTGGCACAGCTGTCGCTTGACTTAGGACTGAGAAATCCAATGGCTCGATAGTGGGAGAGTCAACTGCATAGAGATTAATGGGCAGGGTGCCAGGATTATCCTTGGTGGTCATGTTTCGTACTGTTTTCTGTGGCACACTCTGACCATACAACGCCCTCCAGTTTCTCATCTGATTGACCTGCTGCGCAGAGAGCTTTCGTGACTTTGGTGGGCTTAGTTTGGGAAGGTCCTTGTAATCCGTTGATGTGAAGGTGTGCGGATAGTAGGACTTTGGAGAGGTGAAGTAGTTGAATGGTGTATAGCACTGCCTCTTCAACCCCCGGGGGGGGGGGGGGTACTCCTGTTTGTGACGTATTATGTATGTGCCGCCCGGGTGGGTCAGGGTTTTGAGCTCCGTTTAGGCAGGTAGGATCAGGGTTTTGGCCTGATTTGGGCAGATCAGGGTCAGGATTTGAGTATAATTTGGGTGCAGTCAGGGTCGGGGTTCAGTATTTTTTAGGCTACTATGTCAAAAAAAGACATTCTGTTGCCGCATTTTGATCGCCTGCCCACATGCAAGCACTGAGGTTCCCGTACTTCAGTACTTATCTATGTACTTCATCTGTTGATTTGTTTACCCAATGCCACGTCCCGACTTGAAATGTTCCGTATTTTGCATGAAATCCCGGTACGCGGTATACCGGCGGGGATATATATTCGACCTTGTTTTGAAAACAATTTAAAGAAGGGGCATTCAGGGTTTTTTTCCCCCAAAAAGGGGGCAATCAGGGTTTTCGAGCTCGGATTGGGTCAAACAGGGTCAGGGTTTGAGCCTCTTGGCCTCACATACATACCCATTTTTCATGTAAGTACCCCCCCCCCCCCCCCCCCCCCCCCCCCGGGCTTCAACCTCTCTTTGATAACCCTACTAAATCGATAATCAAACTCGAGCTGCAAGGGCATATCTGAGTGTGGCGCCACTTCTCATTTCTGAGAAAGTATTTTCAACGACAAGCGTCAGGACACTTTTGAGCATGCCTGAGCACTGACATTACTACTGACAGGATGTTTTTGTTTCAAGAGTAGTACTTCATGAACATTGGATATTTCTACCTCGAAGACCTTCACTGAAAAACAAAACAGGTCAACAAAGCTGTCAAGATGCACACTTGACAAGTAAATAGAGAAACTAGTCTAGACAGGTGACATTCGGACAAATAAATAAAGATAATTACAAAAGAAGAACTAGATGCACTGTCGACTCACGCAGTCCTTTGTCAATGCTAAAGAGCTGTCAGAGCTCAAAATAGCTTAATTTCACATGAGTTCAGGTCAGCTTCAAATAACATATTTATTTCTGAAGATATCTAGTCTATAATATAGCCACAAATCCCCATTCGTCCCATATATATTGCGATTATAAGTTTAAATTTACTTCTAGATATGCGTCAAAATGCTGAATAATAAGTTAATGTCTAATTTCTAATGAAAACGTGGCACACCATTATGACTATGACACTATGAATGGTTATCAATAATGCACCTACCTATAAGTTCTCGCTGTAAACCAACAACCTTCGAAAGACAATTCTCCCACTGCTCTTGGCAGTCAATTGAGAAGATCCTGCCCTTTGGGAACTCAGGTAACTTAGGAGTAAAATCTTTCACAGATAATTGAACTTTGAACTTCCCAATGCCAAGAGCGGTGGTTTTATCTTTGATCCCGTAACCTTTCTCCACAGGTTCCCCAGGCTCATTATGCGTAAAACGGTTATTTCCCGGAAATTTGAAATTACAGTAAATGTATGGAGTTTTAGCTCGCATGCCCGTTTGCTCTAAAATAAAATTCAGTAAATCGTCAAAATAGTCTTACCTGTCTCTTGTGTGTTCCTTTCAGTTTCTGTGAAGTTTCAAGCCATTCCGTTCAATATTGTGTGAGTTACAGGAATTTTCCTTCCCTTAGTATAATTATTGGGAAGGTAGCAAACTCTACGCCGATCAGCCGCCGATCAGCTGCAATTCCCATAAAAATAAAAGTTTGCTACCTTCCCAATAATTATACTAAGGGAAGGAAAATTCCTGTAACTCACTCAATATTGAACGGAATAGCTTGAAACTTCACAGAAACTGAAAGAAATACACAAGAGACAGGTAAGACTATTTTGACGATTTACTGAATTTTATTTTAGAGCAAACGGCCATTCGAACTAAAACTCCATACATTTACTGTAATTTCAAATTTCCGGGAAATAACCGTTTTACGCATAATGAGCCTGGGGTACCTGTGCTTTCTCAAGACGCTTTAATACCGTTGAAAGGTGCTTGTCTTTGGACAAGGTGAGCCCTAGCTCGAGACTCCATCTTTCTGTGGGCTTTTCCTGTCCATTGTGGTATATAGCCGCTGTAACTGGTACTATTGTAGTTGATTTTCTGACAAGTTCCTGATCAACAATTCCATCTTCGTCATTCTCGGTAGCCTGCGTTTCATCCGAACAAAACCTTGTTATTGTCGTCTGCGAACCAGCGACGGAAAGCTTGTTCTAGACCCCCAGCAGCGTACCGTGATTTGAGTACGCGTTCTGATTGGCTTTTAAAAATGCTTTTTCTCACACGCCTTCTGACTGGCTATTTTGAAATGACTATCGTCACGCCATGCGATAGCTCCAACAGCTGGTTACATCAGCACGACATTCCATTCCCCATTTGTCTAGACCAATTACAGCGTAAATGTACAAATTAAATAAGCAACGACTCGCTTTTGTCGGCATTTTACACGAGCTCACTAGTTCAGCCTAAAAATAAATGAGTTCTTCCAAAATATTTGTTATTTCTTGATAAAAGCTAAGAACAGAATATATACGAAGCTATTTGAACCGATTCTACATCCATATTTCTAAGTTTAGCCTCTATATTTCCACTAACGATTTCCTGCCAGACGAGTGTTCTGGCGCGAGGACAGGCTGGTGACAGTTGAATGGCAAGTCAGAAGACGTGTAAGAAATGAGCATTTTTAAAAGCCAATCAGAACGTAGAACACGGTTTGTGTCGCTGCTTCGCAGACGGACTATACCAGAGAAAAGTCCGGATGTGACGCAGGCTACATTCTCGGCAGCCATCTTGAGAATGCCATGTGCGAAACATTTCCCAGGATGCATTGCACGGCTCAAACTACATCGAGACACTGGGGTGAAAAGGGACCTGGTCGATTCCCCTCCATTAAAATGACCCTTAAAGGTCCATAAAATGGTAAAATACTTATGACATTTATTTGTCCCGTAAAACGAAGGAAAACTGAGTTGAAAAATCTGAGTTCCCTCGTCTCCCTTGTTCCCCAAAATCAATAGCCAGCTCCCTTGATCCTTGAAAATAATTCTACAATCTCCCTATATCCCTAAAAATAAATACCCGTTCTCCCTTGATCCCTAAAACCCCTGGGAGGGCCTCACTGTTGATGATGTGACAACTTTCAGGATAGGTAATGAAAGTTACATGTACCTAGATATCATCCAAACTTCAGAGCTGAAACAAGAGCCCATCTGGGCTTTCACTCGGGCCACATGAGATTGAACTGTTTCCTTTCATTCCACAATGAATAATAATCTCATAAAGTAAGCCCGTAGCTTTCAATAAATTTGCCAGTGTCTGAATGAAACAGCTAGATCTTTTCCAATTTCTCTCACGAGTCACGGCAGAAGACAGTCTCAAGCTACAAAACCTGAATTTTGATCCTCTTCACAGTAACGTAATTTAACGTCTCAGATATTATATATATGCCCTATTTCAGCTAGCGCTGTGCATTTCAAATACTTTTTCCTCTCTCGTTGCTGGCAGTTCATGCTTCTTGTTCGTGTAGTTTCCCCACTGAACCGTTACCAGAAAACGAGCACAGCATTTCAGTTGGCATACACTGAACTAAGATTTGTAAAAATCTTAGCGGATCATGTAAATATTCCGCTTGGCTCAATGAGGGTTTCTGCCGTCAAAGTTCATTTTTGTTTCAGTTTTCCCCATATTAGCAGACATGTATAATGTCTCGAGCTCTCAATCCAGTAGAAAGACTCTGGTTATTCTGTCGTAAAACATGCCTTAGTTGTACAATTTAGGTTGTATTGCATAATTGCCCACGATGGAATAGATTTCTGACAATGACTCATTGAAATTGATATCTCCTTGTCTCGCCTAGTCCGAGTGCTTTGAACTTTCTTATCTGAGCGCGCCTGACGAGATCTAACCTTTGATTATAATTCGATACCCGTTGATATCCAAACGTGTTTGGATATTGTATTTCGCTTACGTTTCTAAATATACATTGGATCTGTCCAAACAGCGCTGATCGAATGTATTACGGCTCCTGGTTGTTCATGTATTTTTATGGTCAACAAGAGCGCCAGTTGAAATATCCTGAGCCTGTTGGAAGGCTTTCGCCCTCGCGGGTCGACCATTTTGATTTACTGTATTCACTTATGTAAATACATTTAACCTGGCGATTGTTGCGTGACCAGCACAGTGCAATCTGATTGGTTTGAATTTGACCTTTAACGCATGCGCAGAAGCCGTCTGACATGGACCCAAAAAAATAATAATAATAACGACTTGCATTTTAAGACTCGGCGCTGCCACAGGCAGCCCGAGTAATAAAGCTTGCGCGCTCTTCAGAACAAATGAGATGACTGATCCATTTTAAAAACTGGTTGCAGGGGCCCGTTTCTCGAAAGCCCCGATAACTTACCGGACCCGGTAATACCACAGGCTTCCCAGACTCGACGTATATTTCCCGCTTATTAGCTTATTAGTCTGTTGGGTTACCTGTGGTTTATCGATTAGTTTCATAACGATCTCAGAAGAGTTTAAATAATTGCTTCGTGTGAATTTTCTTTTCCGATTCCTACGAAATGAATCTTCAATAATAAAAGATTGATACTTAATGAAGTTGTGTGAGTGGTTTTTTGGCGATTTGGGGCCTTCTAAAGCAGTTTATTAGGATTCGAAATTTTGACAGTTGGCCGAGGCTCTAAGAAAGTTAACAAGGTCGGCAAGTCGACCTCGCCAAAGCACACACTTACCTCAAAGATCACCCCAAAATCGGCACTTTTCTTCCTCGCTCGCTATTCAGCTTTCGGCACAGGAGGGAATAGTTATCAAGCAACATCTGACCAGAGATTTAGGAAAATCCATCAAATTTATCATAGCCAAACCGCCTCCTCGAGACCCAAAAAGCGCGACCTTGCAATGATCTGTAAGAACCAGAATGACCAAAGCGGTCCAAAATTTTCCCGAGCCTATCCAAAACGATGCAAATCGCCTTTTTTCATGGGGGGACCCCCAAGCGTGAAATTATACGAAACTGGCGGTTACAGACTAATTTTGAATTTGGAACTCGCCAATCATAGGACCAAGACAGTTGGCTGGGGTCTTCACCGAGTGTTATGACAGTTCCACGTGAGAAATTTTCACGAGTTCCAAATTCAAAATTAGTCTGTAACTGCCAGTTTCGTTAAAAGGCCTGGTAATGGTCTCTCTGATTGGCGATATATTTGTTTCCGTTCCTCGAGCGGAAGTATAATTTCACGCTTGAGGGTCCCCCATGAAAAAAGGCGATTTGCATCGTTTTGGGTAGGGTCGGGAAAATTTTGGACCGCTTTGGTCTTACAGATCGCGCTTTTTGGGTCTCGAGGAGGCGGTTTGGCGATGATAAATTTGATGGATTTTCCTAAATCTCTGGTGAGATGTTGCTTGATAACTATTCCCTCCTGTGCCGAAAGCTGAATAGCGAGCGAGGAAGAAAAGTGCCGATTTTGGGGTGATCTTTGAGGTAAGTGTGTGCTTTGGCCCCGGGGGGGGGGGGGGGGGGGGGGGACTCCCCATAAAAATAGACGGGGGTGCTCGACGTGAGAAATGAAATTCACCCCTAAAAGATAGCAATATGGGCGTGGCTAACAAACAAATTACCCCTAAAAGATAGCACTCCAAAAGACAAATTTGTGCAAACTAAAGGAAATAAGAGACAAAGCTATGCCCCATAACCTCGTCTTTAATATTCGGATGGATCAAACTCTATATCGAAGCCGTAAATACCGATTCAACTTGTGGGGTCTCATGCTCGAGGATCCAGCGCTATTTTTTCTCGGCCACAAAAAATTTGGGTCTCGGAGACCCCTAAAAGATAGCAGACCTTTGGAAGACCCCTAAGAGATAGCACTGCTAACGATTTGAACCCCTAAAAGATAGGTCGAGCACCCCCGTCTATTTTTATGGGGAGTCCCCCCCCCCCGGGGCTTTGGCGAGGTCGACTTGCCGACCTTGTTAACTTTCTTAGAGCCTCGGCCAACGGTCAAAATTTCGAATCCTAATAAACTGCTTTAGAAGGCCCCAAATCGCCAAAAAACCACTCGCACAACTTCATTAAGTATCAATCTTTTATTATTGAAGATTCATTTCGTAGGAATCGGAAAAGAAAATTCACACGAAGCAATTATTTAAACTCTTCTGAGATCGTTATGAAACTAATCGATAAACCACAGGTAACCCAACAGACTAATAAGTGGGAAATATACGTCGAGTCTGGGAAGCCTGTGGTAATACCGTTAAAAATGCTAAAAACGTATTCCTTACCGGGCCTGGTAAGTTATCAAGTTATCGGGGCTTTCGAGAAACGGGGCCCCTGGCCGTAGCTAGCAGGGAGACAAGCGGGGTATCTGCCCCACCCCGCCCCCCCAAAAATAACCTAGTGAAGAATAATAGAAACTTATAAGATTAGAAAATACTTGCTTAAGGTTACCGGATACCTTCAGGGTGCGTTTCCAGTCTAAACTAGAAGTAATCATAGATTATCAAAGTGCGTTCGACATATTTTTTCAGTGAAAGAGAAAGGACTGTGGTAACAGTCTGAAAAGCTGAACAATTAATGCAATGATGTGGACGGTGTACGTAATCCTGTTCAAAAGTGCTTGTTTTTAACTAATGTGAAAATTTTGAGGTCTTGACTTATATGTTAATCAGTACAAGGGGATGCATCTGGATATAAAACTGTAATTATCTTTGTGTAACATTAAATCATTGGATGCGATGCTTATGGGGCTATATTTATACATGTGTGTTTTATATGGTTATGGCATTGATTTGAGAATTAGTAGCACATTTTGCTGGTGGTATACAGTGTAAAGCAATAATTGAAGTTAGTGTAGAACACAAATCAACCCAGGCTATAGCTACATACATTTACATGCATACATGAACTTTATTTGAGTGTCAATAGTATTTAGCTGTAAAGCTAATTGGGGACACTATATATTACAGGATATATAAAATACAGTATATTACGGGATATACAAAGTACGTATAAATAAATATTACTATTCAGATGTGTATAAACTGAATTCCAGTTCCTAGAACATAAACTATATAGGTATGCATGTGTATAAAGTACAGCCCATGCAGTTCCTTCGATTCAGATCATTCACATTATGTTTCCCGGGTATTTTTCAAGTGAGAACAAGGTTGGCTGCAGAATATTGAGTGCCATTGTTAGTTCCAGAATAATTTATGGTCAATGTTGGTAGCTGGGTCCTGGCTTTGATCAGCCTTGTTTCAGGTCTGTTAAAAATTCAGTGTAGATTAATTGAACACAGCAATTTCCCTCACCTTGTACTGTGTTGATATTCCAGTTCCTTGGCATATCAAAGTATCGGTATAGATTAACTCTCTGTCTGAATGTAGTGTTAATTTGAATCCGTTAATTTGTATAACCAAGATGTACACAGTGTCGTAACTCACACAAGATACGGCGATTACGGGTATCTAGAAAACTCAGACCTTGTTTCTCTTCAGCCAGGTTATATTACTGTTTGTAGTTTCGGTATCTGTATGTACAGCGAGCACGCCAACGCTTCTTCACAACTCACACTGAAATATTCATATCCATGCATTTCTCTTCAGCCTTCAGGTATGATTTATAGCATCTTGACCATTTGCAGTTTTGGTATCGGCAAACCGAACAGCATAATTCAATGCAGCGAGCAAGCCAACAGCATATTTTTCGATCGCACATTCACTCCCGGGATTCACTCGGTCTCGGGTTCAGCATAAATAAATAATTATGGCCGAGTTGAATGTTCAAGGTCCTCCAGATGTACTACACACTTTCCTCAGGCTTTGCTCAATTGTACTTGCGAACCTTTGAAACATCATTGCATTGCATTGCTGGAAAATAAGGCAAGTAACTAACCGATAGGCTTTAGCACATTCTGCCGGCAGAATTTCGAGCATAATAGGGCCTCAGGAGTAGAAAACGTAATTGGGGCATAATCCGGGCAGAATAGGCCATTTTGCATATTTTGGGGCCTGGAAACGAGGAAAAGTGGGGACGAGAGGGAGCTGGGTAAGAGCAAAACAAAGATGGCGGCGGAACAAACAGAAATCATTGACCATGACGAAGAAGGACAAGAAAGACAGTTGGTTACCAATGCTTTAACTTATCTTAACTTTATTGCAGGCTCCGAAAAAGTCCGACCTATAGCTCGTAAACGTAAAATTAGTACTAATCCATGAAAAAAATGGAGTAATCGGCTTGTACACGCTAAAACTGCAACTGCCCCAAATTTTCAGAAGCATAAATTCGAGCATAATAGTACTTTTGGAGCATAATTTCGAGCAGAATAGTCTTTTTTTTGGGGCAATTCTTTCGAGCAGAATATCCTTTTTTTCGAGCAGAATGTGCTAAAGCCTACTAACCGATCGCGAAACAAAACAGAAGCCATGCTGGCGTGGCATTCACCAAAATGGCCGCTCGCATCGTGTACGTGTGGTTACTAGGCCTGAGCGGATTGTGCTCCTAAAAGTAGCATATTATGCCGCTAGCACTGCTCCAAATTTTGTCGAATTATGCCCAAATTATGCCAAAGTTCAAAAATTATGCTCGTAGATTACACAATTATGCTCACAAAAAAACGTTTTTCGAAGACGGCCGGCATAATAGTTGATGCGCGGCATTTTTAGTTGTTCACACAACATTTTATTAGGTGACCTATTTTTTAAAGGTTAAGTCACACAGTATAAAGTCAAAACCAGAATAGATAACTAGAAAGTGAAATTCAGGTATTTGCTTTGGAAAAATGTAGAATCTAAGCAAAATATACCAGCTAATAATTAGGAAAGGCACTATAAAAGCAATAATAGCATTGCTTTTGGCTTTAATGCTTCAAATTATGCTACAATCTGATAATTATGCTCGAGCAGTGCTTCTTTGAAAAATTATGCTCGTTTGCTCCAATTATGCCAAAAATTATGCTAGCACAATCCGCTCAGGCCTAGTGGTTACCAGTTCCCCGGCCGAGATAATTTATTCTAAAAAGTACAAACATACACGATACACAATCTCGATTTCTTTCGCCTGGGGAAGCACAGGTAGCCCACACAGGACCAGAGGGAGTCCACTGCAAGATTAGTATGCGTTCTCCTTCGTCGAACGCAATTACGTAGCGCCTCGAGGAAACATCGTACAGAAATCATCCATGTATCATTTTAAAGCTTATAAAATTGGCTACAAGAATACATAAAAAGTTTTGAGTTCTTTGAAAATCTAGAATTTTCCGCAATCCCGTTTTGGTTGAAAATCGAAAGAGTAGAAAATAGCACTTCAAAAAATTTAGCCATCTGTCGTGCGTGAATCTGAAGCCCCGCCTCACCAATAATTAGCGAGCTCTTGGCCAATCATTTCTCATCACAGTTCAACTATCTGTCAAGATTTCCCGCCAATGTCGATTTCCGATCAAGCTACGCGCCGCATCGAGAAAATGTTAATATAGCCGGTTGTTCTAGTTCTCTTGTGTGACCTGAAAAATGGGAAAGACAAAAAGACCTCAAGGGACAAAGCCAAGGTGAACACCTAGAGACGCCTTGAATACCAGCATAGTTAGTAGAGGAGACAGCGATTTGCAGGCGCCTGAAACTGCGCAGCAATCGTTTCAGATCGGGACTATATATTATAACATAATATGTTGTTTTAGCAGTATATTAACTGTGATATTTTAGGCCAGTAGTTCAGTTTGTAGATTTATTTGTTTAATGTCGATTAATGGCATAAAATTTGTACTACTATACTACAGACGCCAAAATCGGCCTAAAATGTCGCAGTTATGTCTATCAATTCCAAGCCCGCCCATCCCCCCCGGGCAAGATGGGGCATTTGACAACCTAACTGTCCCTGGGGTGGGGCATTTGTTTTGCGTCAGCCCGGGTCCAGGGCATTTGTCAAAAAAATATCCCACCCCTCCCCTGTGTTTGATTTGGTTTTGCTCAACTGGACAACACGTGCTTGCTTCATCGATCAACATGGCGGTGGAAAAGTCATCCGTGAACATGACGTTAGGAATTTCCCAGTTTCGGGGTGAAGTGTGCGGTTTGTTGGGAACTGGCTAGTGAATGTGGGATTTGGGGGCACTTATGAAAGTGTTTGAAGGTGAGCACTGCATTACTTTGAAACGGCGAAGAAATTTGGCGCGTTCGCTATACTTGCCCCGGGGTGGGGCATTTGCATAACTTAGCTGGCCCCACGGTGGGGCATTTGCAACGTTCTGATTCCAAAATGACGAAATCCCCACAAATGCCCTGGGGGGGGGGGGGGGGGGGGGGGCATGGGCGGGCTTGGAATTGATAGAGACATTAGTAATACACACTATGCATAACTCGCGCGGTCACAACACGAAAAAGAGGCCAGTAGGTCCTATGGAATGTTGAAGTTGAAATGCTAGCAGGAAGTGTGAAACGTGTTGAACATGATTGTTTAGTTGAAAAATGTTTCTTTATAGTACAACCAGCCAGGCGCATAGCAAATTAACGGCATTGTTTCACTGAACATTCCTTCAGTGCATTTCACAATCTCCCCGGGCGCTTCAATTTCAACATTCCAGAGGACCTACTGGCCTCGTTGACATGCTAGTTACCAGGACTTATGCATAGGGTCTATGCAATGCCTATTGTTTGGCCATGTTTTGTTTTGCTTTTTTCTTTGTTTTCCAAGCGAAGGGCACCTGCTTGCTTTTTGTAAGACAAGGCCAACAACCGATGGAATTATGGAATCGTGTGTGGAAAAACTTTTCTCAATAAACGTAAACATGAATTTAATATGCGCTGTGAGCACTTGTCATGTGTTTATTGATCTGCTGTCAATCAAACAGAACATTTTACTTCCGGTTAAAAACTTCCTTTTGGTATTTCTCCGTCAATATAATTTTTTTTTTAACCGAGTTTTTGGTATATGATAAACTACTGCTAAAACTACATTTCTGTGCGAAAAAAAATTTCAGATTATGCCAAGAGACAGTTATTGTCTTGCATCTCTCATAATTCTGAGCGTCCAAAACTTTAACTTGAACCGACATTTATATGATTTAGCGCCTAGCGCGAAGGAAAATCTAGCTGAAAAGTTTCCAAACCTGAATCCCACTCGCTGAAACGTGAAGGCGGGACATGTCAAAGGTTGTCACAATCGCAAAGGTTTGTGCCGCCAAACGTCTACGTTTCAAACATAAACGAACGCGGAAAAAGGTTCACGCTTAACGGTAGCTTGCAAATGGTAGTATCCGGTAACCTTAACCATTTGGGGAGTTTTACATTGTTTTACGCATGTAACCTATCTGAAATAGCTGAAAATGGCATTTCAGAGCTTTTATATTTCAAAATAAAATAAAAACCTATATGTTCGTTCCTGGGCCGTTCCCTGAGTTGGCAGAACGCTAGCCTGGGAAACCAGCCGACTCTTATCGCTCCCTCGTCTCTTTCGCGAGTAGGGAGCGATAAGAGTCGGCTGGTTTCCCAGGCTAGCGTTCTCGTCTCTTTCGCGAGTAGGGAGCGATAAGAGTCGGCTGGTTTCCCAGGCTAGCAGAACGCCCAGTAAAATATAAACTGATCGACATCTTGAGATTGTAACGCCTAATTACCGCGAGAAAGGTCTCATTTCGTTGGCAGAAGGCCCAGTAAAATATAAAGTGATCGACATCTTAGAATTACCGTGGGAAAGGTCTCATTTCATTGTGATCTTACACGTGTGTACTTTGGATCGGAATGATCTCGGAAAGCAACCATAAAATTTCACGAAGAACACACACTCGATCAAATACTTGTAAATAAGAGTAAACGGATTCTAATTCTACTTTAGAATTGAGGTACAATTTTAAACCGGCACCAACAAAACCTGGATCGGATCGGATCGGAACGGACCGGATCGGATCGGAACGGATCACATTTACGGTTGAATTATATTTTTCCCGCCACAACAATTACGACCCGTTTCGTTTATATATCACGTTTTTTTTTTGCTTTGACAGCTAAGTATAAAATACATATGTTTATCTTTATATTTTGCCCTTTGACAGTCATTTCCTCCGGCATTTCCCCCGAATTTCAAGTGAAACCTTTCGTGGTGCGAGTCAGTAGTTCAATTCTATGAAGCTTAGTCCGGCGTGTCGATTTCATTGACACAAAAATGCGACCTAAACATTTTTCGAAGGCTATGAAAGGACTCCAAACAGTTTAATTGTTCCACAAAAAAAAAGAGAAAATCATGGATAATACACAATATTGTCTTCCCTGAACTGGTTCCCTTTTTGTTTGGCCGTTTCCTAGCCCTGCTAAACTCGAGTACTCGTTTGAATACAACCTCCGCGCTTTTGCTGTCTAGACCAGTCGCGCTGTTAACACTCGTGGATCGATTCCCCTAATGTGGAGAAAAAAATAAACATTTAGAAAGTTAAACTGTACCTCACATTGTAAAAAATCCTGTCAAATTATCATCGAAGCTTTAAATGTATGCGAATGTCTGCTGGTACACTGATCCGTTTCGCCATGTCCATGATACCTCATGATACACTTTAATTGATTTATGGCCGGGTTTCGTTTATGCATCTTCACGATCGAACCACTTCTTTTGTCGGTCGGTGATCTAGGTGATGGGACATAAATCAAGGGCACCCAACGAAGTTTTCGGTTAAAAAGCTGTTCGGGAGAGTAAGTTAGCCTAAAACTTTCGGATTTAAAAAATTGTCCCTAGAAAATTTTTTTCTGGAATACTGGCTAGAAAATTAGTTTTCAATCCCTAGAAAATTATAGAAGAAAAGGGAGACTAAAAGGTTTCCCCTAAAATATTCGTACGTCCCAATTCGTCTGATCAATAGAGTCAGAACAGGGAAAAAAGAATCCCTGGCAAATTCGTACCTCCACAAAATGTTGCAACATGAAGTTACTTGGGCTAGAAAATTATTGTTTCTGTTCTAGAAGTACTAACAAATTCGTAGGCCGGGAATATTTTGCCATAGTATTTTCGGTTGACGCGATTTCCACCTAGAAAATCCGAACAGCTAATAGCTTTCTAGAATACGTCAAAGACATAGTAGGCGCCTTAAAATGGCTAGATAAGCTGCAGACAACTGGTTTCAAACGAATTTCAAAATGTACTCGTTGGGTGCCCTTGATAAATCTCCACGACAGTATGCGAGTACACTTAAACCCTAAAGCCTGACTCGAAATCCCGACTTTAAATCTTGACTGGAAGGATAGGTAAACCCTCGAGCAAATTAAACGGCCCTGTGATTTTTTGGTGATAAATCCGCATAATATATGTGATCCGATCTGTGATCCGATCCGATCCGATCCGTTCCGTTCCGATCCGATCCGATCCGATCCGATCCGTTTCGTTCCGATCCGTTGGATCGGATCGGATCGGATCGGAACGGATCGGAACGGATCGGATCGGATCGGAACGGAACGGAACGGATCGGATCCGGTCCGATCCGATCCAGGTTTTGTTGGTGCTGATTTTTCTGCCATCACAGTGTGTAGTCTCCGTGTAAAACACTTCCGCAGCTCTGAATGCCACTCGCCCGACAAGCTCACAGTGCCTCAAACTCGTCCCCGAGGCTTCCTCGCTCGTATTCCGAAAAGCATACGATTTGATATTGATTGATTTTTTGCTAACGCATTCGGCCACCTCACGCAAAAACTCGTTTCTGCGCATGCGCGCATCCACGAGTTAAAAATGTAGGTACTAATCAGAAATGTTTTTCAAAACGTTAGCTGCCATCTGTGTTGCCGCTGCCTGTTTATGTGTGTCGGACATCTCAAGATATACTAAGTAAGCATCGCTCTGCCAATCGCCTTGCACTTTAATTAACTCTGAAGGCACTCGAGATTCGAATACGAAGGGTGCGCCTCCGCTATGTGGCGAATACTGTTTGTGATCTAACCCTATTGCTTTGGTGACTCTAGAAATAAAAGAACTGAACTGAGAATATGTTATTGGTTGAAATGAACGAGCTGAATAAACAGAAAACAAAGGCGCCTCTCCTGGAATATCGTTAATGCGTAAACGATTCTTAAGAGCTGGTACGCGTGGGAGTGGCAGTGAAAGGACACGATTCAGCGCATGAACAGTTCATTCGCCAGTAGTCAGTTTCATGTACCTGGATATAGATTCTTTCGCAAGGACAGACTACAAGGTCAAAACAATGGTACTTTTACGGGACCCAATTTTATGGGAAGGGGGGTTGTACCCGGAACCCACCACTTATTTTGGCAAAATCTAGATTTTTTGACCACAAATATCTTCTTGAATAAAATAGTTATTGAAGAAGTAACTATATTTCTAGTTTCTACAGGCAGAGAATAACGTGAGTCTGCATTAAAATCAGGTATCCCTATTTTACAACGCGAGGAAACCACCCTCGAAAAAAGGGGTAAGGGGTATTGCTCGCCACCCATGCACCACCTCCCCTGACATGAGGACAAAATTGGGTCCCATTCGAAATCCATTGCTTTGACCTTTTCCCAAACAAACTGGGAGGAGGTTTAGTTATATATGTTAAGTCTGATTTGACAGTTCAGCTCAAACTCAAGTTGGATTCCTCGAATGTCACTTTACTTGGAGTCTACAGACCACCCGCTAACCTGAAGAAGTCAGTCTGGGCTAATGAATTGCAAAAACTCCTTGAAAATGCATCTAATCTTGCTAAAGATACTGTCGTACTTGGAGATTTATATTGCGATTTGTTGCGGCCACTTAACCATAGAGCTGATTCACTTCAAGACCGGTTTCGAAATAAGGTATATATGTATAATTTGTGAGCCCGTGAACTTTGGGTAACTAGCCGTTGTCATGAACCTATTGCCAACCTTTGTCGCAAAGTGAGTAAACAAATTTCAGTCTTGAACAGGCGTAAACGTCTTGTTCCTTTGGATGCAAAAAAGAAACTTTACAACTCGTTTATTTCATCCCATCTAAATGAAAGCTAAATGAAAGAGCATTGAGAAGTGTATTCTTAGATATATCTAGCGACTATGACACTTTACTAAAGAAGGCTGGAAAGACATCACTATATATACTCGCATAATTCAAGACATTGTATTACTAGTTATAAATCACTTCACAATCAATCGCCACAGTATATAAAGGACTTATTTAAATTGCGTGTTTCTTACTATAATCTTAGAGGAACTGACATTAGGACTTAACCACTACCTACGGGCTAAGATCACGGATATATGGGACTTAAAATTTGGAACAGTCTTACAGATGAAATGAGATCGGCTGCCAATATTAAACTCGGTCAAACTAGGTCAAACTCGGTCAAACTAGCACCTACTGTGCTATATTTTATTACCGAGGGTAAATAAAGTTTATTATTATTATTATTGACACTTTTTAGTAACTCAGGACTACGACGCGCCTCTCAGTATTGGTACTGCACTAGTGTCCCTCACGATAATCCATTGGCCTGTTCAACTGGTTGGGTCCGTTAAGGAGAGCTGAAAGAGAAAATTCAGGTGTTGAATTCATAGATAGAATTCGTATATAAAAATAGTGGACTTCATCATTGCTTCATGTCTACTGTTTACTCAAGTTGGTACTCGGTCATTAACGCTGAGCTTTGTTTCCGAGATGAAATAAGCCATGGGGTTGGCTTGTTACTATACAATCGATGAGGGCAATGAAATTAGTAAGGTCTTGACTATCTTGATTAAGTTAGTGCGGAGAGTTCGTTCTAATTAAATTCTGAGATGTAGTACCATTACTTAAGCCATCTTTACTTTCTAATTTTATGACGGATCAGTAGTGTGCAGTGTATACAACTGCTAGCGAGATAACTGTACTTTGTATATAGTTGCTGCCGACCAAATAAATGTAGATGTAGTAGCTCGTCACTTCTGGTAGTAACTCTTCGAGTCTGAGAGCCGCCGCCGTTCCTCTTTTCGCCGTTTATAATTGAAAAGAGTTGTGACAATAACTGAACCTCAAGGAAACATAGATTTTATCATGCTGACTTACATGACTTACATGCATGGCATGAGATATATTTTGCAAGTCTAACATTTGGAACCAGCTTGAACTCCGACATATACAGAACGTTCTACCGCCTCACTGGTTAGCTCAGTTGGTAGAGCACGCCGGTCTAGAGTGCGGGAGGTCAGGGGTTCGAATCCCGGCCGCGTCCTTGGGCAGGGACATTTATAAGCCGTTGGCCTTGTCTCCTTCTACTTCTAATCAGTATTTGAAGGGGACGTGAAAGAACCTGTTGTACTACTCGAAAAAGAGAAGGGGATTGTCACCCGGTACAGCAGCCTGGCCATTGTACTAACCACACACTCAACATTGTAAACTGCGTGGCAGCTATTAGCCCGGGCTATTAGCGCCGTAAGCAGTCCGAAATAATTCACTGACGGCATGTCAGTAATATGTAAAGCGCCATGAAACTGTGGTGATATGGCGCTATATAAATATGGCCATTATTCTATAATGTCCCAAGATAAAACAAGGACACGCTCACTCGAATGAGTCCTTATTGCTTACCCGTCCAGTCACATTCACCCTCCTCGGCCATTCTGTTGCTTTCTCCTTCTCGTGGCTTGCTTGTGAAGTAGGCATACAGTTGACCGCCAAAGCGGAACACTATAATTACTAGTAGAAGTATCATGACCAAAATCACCTCCAGTACGCTAGTCATCCACGCTAATCCTACCAGGTGAGTTTCTACAAGTTCTTGCTTCTCAGGATTAGTGAACTGATGGCCGTAATCACAGTTAGGCATCTTTGCTCGTTTATGATTCTTTTCTTACAGAAAGTGTACACCTAAACACGCACCCAGAACTGCTGCGGTCGAAAATGGCAGCCGGTTTCGATATGTATACGGTTTTATAAAAAATGAGTTCTTTGAGCGAAGCGCCTAAATACTATCCTGTTTAAATAAACATTATTGATTGATTGATTGAAGAACCAAATAATGAAAAAATTAGACCACCACCTAGATAAGGCAGCACATAAGATGCCAATCAGAATAGAAACTGGACGATACAATAATACCCCAGCTGTTGGAAAACGCATTTGTCCCATTTGTGACTCAAATCAAGTGGGAGACGAATTATGTGATGATCTGTGAGAATAATGATTTGATGAGTTCAGAGAAGAATTCATCGACAAATTACATGTAATTAATAATAATTTTAAATCATTTGATACAAAGTTAGCCTCCTCCGCAAGCATCTCTATTTTTTGAAGAAATCAGATTATGGGCTCCCTGTGGCAGGTGAAAAAAAGAGTTTTTCTCTCTCTCTCCTCCCCTCCCCAGTCCTCCTCTTCTCTCCCGGAGTCACAGGTAACCCAATTCACGATTTTTTAAATCTGATTTCTTCGAAAATTAGAGATGCATGCCTGCGGAGGAGGCTAATACAAAGTCTTTATTTCTGTACTTACTATCCATGAATGATGAGTCTATCATGAAGATATCTGCTAAATATTTTTACGATATTACTGTATTAGTTGGTAAAAACTTAGTTCGTTAGTTTGTACTTAATTACTGTAAAAAATTGTATTGCGTGTTACCCACAAGGTGTTGCGGAGTATACATATATAGATAGATATAGGTTCGTCCGACGGGCCGCACAGATCAGGTAATGCCAAGGTCACATTTCACGTGCCGATAGTTATACCACCGGCGGGCGATTTTTTTTTTCCAGCCTAGTTCATTGCGCATCCCCTTCTGCGCATAATTTTGTTTAGCAATTGGTGAAGCATAACACAATTGTCTACTATACACATATTGTATAATCCAATATGGCGACTATCCCAATCGCGATGTAACGAACAGCTTCATTTATCAGCAAATTGAATAAGATTTATTCATTTCATACCAAAAATGAATATTATCTTACAATGAGAATTATGATACTGGACATATGTAATAATCCTATCGGCGTTTCGACCCCAACAGCAATAAATATTGCCGTCAAGAGTTTGAATAGTCCGAAGCTTAAGACCAAACCATGTCGAGTGCTCAACTAGCAATACGAATTTCAGCTTCCAAACAACGAATTTCACATTCAGAACTATTCTGTTGCGAGTGCCAAATGACCTAGAAACACAAAGATGCGGCTCGAATGATGAACGGATTACCCTGCAGTTCGTCGAACAAACTAGGCTGTGAATCGATTATACAGCCCACTTCATTGCGCATACCCTACTGCGCATCGAAGTTTTAGCAATTGGTGACCGTGGCATAATACGTGGCATTCTATTATCCAAGATGACGGCAAACGTACTCGAGCCGTGAGAGCGTCTGAACGAGTTTAAAGTGCCTATGAAGCCTATTTTTTTTATTTTAGATATCAATTCTACATCAAGTGAATAGTAGAATGGTACAATATATATTGCTTTAAATGCTGTGCTGCTGAGTTAAGGAGCTTTTAATATCCAAAATGCTAATTACATGACGTCAGGGGAGGCATCTATTATTATAGATGTATGTAATTAGCATTTTGGATATTAAAAGCTCCTTAACTCAGCGGCACAGCATTTAAAGCAATATATATTGTACCATTCTACTATTCACTTGATGTAGAATTGATATCTATAATAAAAAAATAAGCTTCATTGGCACTTTAACAATGACAGAGGAGCTAAGAAGTACTGGCTGGAATAACAATATCAATTATCAGCTAAATATCAATTATCAGCTAAATATCAAGCCTGAAACAATAATTATTACAAACTCCTGGGAGACTCGATCGAGGAAACACGCACGTTTTAAATCCGGTTTTAAATATAAATGTATAGCTCTCCTTTATACTTTTGTATAAAGCAGCTAGTAGGGATACCAAATCAGCTTTGAACATTGGAATTTACACCTTCAGAAGTCTTATGTTGCGAGTATCAAATGGTCATCAAACGTACAGCCTAGTTTATGGCGCATGCGCATGCTCTTCTGCGCATTAGAATATTTGAAAGACCTGTGGAGGAAAACAACTTCAAAGGTGAGACATTTTATTTTAGTTTACAGCATTATTGAAAACAATTGATACATCCACAAGTCCTGATTTTATTTTAAAAAACATGATGAAAATGTCCTCATTAACTCCTTATTATAACTTATTCTATAAACTACAGTGCTTTACAAGGATTTCCAGCACTGAGTAACATCGTATTTAAACACACATAGAAATACGATAATTTTATGTGTCGCCTTTCAGCCAATTAGCGATTTCCACGTCACATGCTTACCCTTGCTTTGAACAACAGGGCCCAGGTCCAAGTATTGTTTATAAAATAAATCAAACAATACATGTACATGGATGTTTGGATATATGGAATTGATCTGCGTGCCCATGTATTATTCTCTATTTACACAGCTCACCCCATAAAATATTTCTCATCACCCAACTAGCCGACCCATAATTATGTTACACGCAAATTGATGCTATCTTGAAATCATGCAGCATGCTAGTTGAAGGGCTGTGTGACACTAGGGCATAAGTGACTGCCAATCAAATTCTAAATTCTCCTTCAAGATCTTTGTTTTTTAAGTGAGAATTTAGAATGTAATCAGGAGTCACTTACGCTCTTGTTGCACAAAACCCTTCAATTAGCAATCAGCAATATCTGTTGCAATCTTGAGATCACTGTATAATGAGCCAATAATTATTTTCTTTTTCTGGAAATGGAAACAAGATGTTAAATGCTCAAAATAGGTTCTCAATCGTCCTGACAAATTACCTACTGATGCTATAGCCAACAAATACAAAAACTTTGTACAAAGGTTAACAAAACTCATAATCGCCAAAAAGAATGGGCTCTTGCATTTCATCAAAGCTTACTTCTGCGTGGAAACCATACCACAAATTTTCCTAAGGCTGGGATAAGAATCCTAAAGGACATTGTTTTTGACAGGGTGAAGGCATACAACCTAATTCAAGTATTTGATTTCATTACGATAACCCTCGAGTCATATTATCAAAACCGACTTCTCTCCATTGCACATAACAGGTTGGACCGTTTTGTTGCAAATAGATTTAAGAACTTGAAGACAAGGTATCAGCTTCGATGCTATCACAAAGTTAAAAACTAGTGATAGTTCATATTCTGTCCAAAGCATGCATTGATAAAAAGGGATCCTATGTGGTAGACCTAAGCATTGGAATTTGTGAATTTCCCATAGGGGCAACTGGCCAGCCATGTAAACATCAGGCTGCTGTCATCATCAAATGCAGGGTACCATGCTTGAATTTTATTCCATTGCTACATACATTTGGTAGGCAGCAGTATGCAAAACTTTCACTTGGAGAGAAAGCAAATGACTTAGCATTATGTGCTTGTCATTTTCAAAAAGACCAAAGCTCTCCCCAGTCTAGCCAGCATGTACTTGAAAATATATGTGACACATATGTAATGACAGATTGTCCTGCTACAGAGTTTGTTGCTGATAAAAGAACAGACATTAACAATATTAATGCTGTACTAGAAGAGAACCAAACTGATGATCCAAACACTATTGTTTCAGTTAAGGAAATAATTAAATGTATTTTGAAAGATCTCAAAAAATTTAAACAAATGATATTAACTTAGTTTCAGGGGTAAATACATTGTAAGTTCTGTGAACGCTATCAGAAAATGGCTCATGAGAAAAATAACAAATGTCAAATAGCATCAGCTTTTCATCAGTTTGCCAGTGTTAGAGCACACTCAGTAAGTAAAAAAGAAAACACACCTCTGAGAAGGTATGGGAAAATAATTGCAATCCAAGCTACTGCAGCAGGCAGGCGGACTGTGGGACCAACAAAGGGAATGAAAAAGGCTGCCCAGGGTCGTCCTGCAAATATAGGCACTAAGGAGTGCAGCCAAGAGCTGCCTGGATATCTTACGCCTAAGTGGAAAACGTTAGGCGTAAAACGAAAAAATCTAGCCCTGGACTTTAGTGTTAATAATAATAATTATTAGTACAGCAGTTTTAAATTATACATCCACCACATCACTGTTTTTGTGGACAACAAAATAATGGAGCAGGACTGCAATACATGCATGTATGTACACCTTGCACAATTGAAGGGCTGTGTGCAAAAAGGGCATACAAGTGTCTCCTGATTAGATTTTCAATTCTCCTTCAATTTCTTTGTTTTCTAAGGGAGAATTTAGAATGTGATCAAGGGTCAAGTACTTACGCCCTTTTTTCACACAGCCCTTCAATTTATGGTACATGATAATATTCCCACAATTTTGTTTTTTATTTAGGATAGTTTATCAGTATGTCCTCTTATTTACCAGCATAAATCCACAATAATTTGACCATGAAATGATGCAAAACATGGTAAATAAGAGGATATACATGTATCAAGTAAACTACCCTAAATTTGTTTTTACAACAACCACCAGAAATAGTGAAGCGGAAAACCTTTGAAAACAATGGAAATTGTGGGAGAAAGTTATTTTAGTATGCGCTATTATGTAATCCGTGACAGGAGCAATCACACAATCTGTGGTATGTCCTTATCTAGCTCCCATGGCAATAAGCCAAACAGAAAATGAGAAACTGAGCAATTGTTGTAAAAATATTAATTTACCTATAAGTATTCAGTGTGAAATAGGTATTCAGTGACAGTGAGTGCATGTATTTGGTGTTGCTGCTAATGTTGAAACCTAGAACTTTGTAAAGAAGTACTTGTAATAGCTATAGTAATCATGGGATATTATAGTACATGTACTTACTATACGTATTAAGCTGCTTACATGTACAATGTTGGCCATCCCAGAAAATATTTTGTTTCCCAATTTTGCTGCTGGATTACATCTTGCATTTAATCGACTATGGACTGAGGACGATTGAAAACCTATTTTGAGCATTTAAATCTTCTTTCCATTTCCAGAAAAAGAAAATAATTATTGGCTCATTATACAGTGATCTCAAGATTGCAACAGATATTGCTGATTGAAGGGCTTTGTGCAACAAGAGCGTAAGTGACTCCTGATCACATTCTAAATTCTCACTTAAAAAGACAAAGATCTTGAAGGAGAATTTAGAATTTGATTGGCAGTCACTTATGCCCTAGTGTCACACTGTCAGCCCTTCAACTAGCATGCTGTATGATTTCAAGATAGCATCAATTTGCGTGTAACATAATTATGGGTCAGCTAGTTGGGCACGTGGAGATATGGAATTTATCTTCGAGTGTTCAACTTGATGGTATCTCATGAGTGAGCGCAGCGAATGAGTGAGATATCAAGTTGTGAGATATCAAGAGTGAGATATCGAGTTGAACAAGAGAAGATCAATTCCATAATATACACATCCATGTATTGTTTGATTTATTTTATAAACAATACTTGGACCTGGGCCCTGTTGTTCAAAGCAAGGGTAAGCATGTGACGTGGAAATCGCTAATTGGCTGAAAGGCGACACATAAATGAGGACATTTTCATCATGTCTTAAAAATTAAATCAGGACTTGTGGATGTATCAATTGTTTTCAATAATGCTGTAAACTAAAATAAAATGTCTCACCTTTGAAGTTGTTGTCTTCCACAGGTCTTTCAAATCTTCTAATGCGCAGAAGAGCATGCGCATGCGCAATAAACTAGGCTGTACGTTTGATTTACAGCCCAGTTCGTTGGAGTCACATCTGAGTCTAGGGACCATTTGATACTCGCAACATAAGACTTCTGAAGGTGTAAATTCCAATGTTCAAAGCTAATTTGGTATCCCTACTAGCTGCTTTATACAAAAGTATAAAGGAGAGCTATACATTTATATTTAAAACCGGATTTAAAACGTGCGTGTTTCCTCGATCGAGTCTCCCAGGAGTTTGTAATAAGTATTGTTTCAGGCTTGATATTTAGCTGATAATTGATATTGTTATTCCAGCCAGTACTTCTTAGCTCCTCTGTCAGCGCATTGTTAAACTCGTTCAGACACTCTCACGGCTCGAGTACGTACATGTAAACAAAACTGCCGCCATCTTGGATAATAGAATGCCACGTATTTTGCCACGGTCACCAATTGCTAAAACTTCGATGCGCAGTAGGGTATGCGCAATGAAGTGGGCTGTATAATCGATTCACAGCCTAGTTTGTTCGACGAACAGGGTATTTCTATTTCTATGATAATACTCTGCAACACCTTGTGAGTACCACGCAGAGATAAAATAAATAATCCGTTCATCGATCGAGCCGCATCTTTGTGTTTCTAGGTCATTTGGTACTCGCAACAGAATAGTTCTGAAGGAGAAATTCGTTGTTTGGAAGCTGAAATTCGTATTGCTAGTTGAGCACTCGACATGGTTTGGTCTTCGACTTAAGCTTCGGACTATTCAAACTCTTGACGGCAATATTGCTGTTGGGATCGAAACGCCGATAGGATTATTACATATGTCCAGTATCATAATTCTCATTGTAAGATAATATTCATTTTTGGTATGAAATGAATAAATCTTATTCAATTTGCTGATAAATGAAGCTGTTCGTTACATCGCGATTGGGATAGTCGCCATATTGGATTATACAATATGTGTATAGTAGACAATTGTGTTATGCTTCACCAATTGCTAAACAAAATTATGCGCAGAAGGGGATGCGCAATGAACTAGGCTGGAAAAAAAAAATCGCCCGGCGCGGGCAAATTTTTTTTTTGGGCCCCAGTTCAGATCTATTAGCAACTTTACCATGAGGCCTTGCGCGCCCAATCCAAGATGGCGGACAAAGATGGCGGACTTGGGGAATGGAAATTGTTCTCGGGGTGGTGCTAGTAAAATTTTGACAACTGCGTTGACGTAATTCAAGAAACCACGTGATGTTGCCATAATAAAGGGAGGAGTGGGTCAGTAAGAAATAATACGCAGTAGGTGCCTGGCGGCGTTTCATTTTCACGGAAGATTACGAATTCGGCACCGGCTTTTGCACGGGATTGTGGGATTTTCAGTATTCTTTAATACTATTAAACCTGGATTTTTCTAACCGCCGGAGCCGAATAAGGGTTTGAAAAATCTCGACAACTCTTGTTTCCTGAACGGTGATCATGAACTTAAAGTGCAATTCAGTACTTGCTCGTAAGCGTTTATACCTTTGAGACATTTTTGCGTAGTTTCCGGACATATATTTGAAAAGCTGCTAGTTGATGAAAGGTGAGCATTTTAAGTTTCCTTATTAAAAATTGTAAGACCTTTAATTGTAATCTTTAATTACTTATGATTCTTTTCCCGATTGTGCAAAGCGAGTTTATTGTAGAAAAAACCTTTAAACACAGCCAAAAATTACTGTAAATGTGAGTGTTTCATAAGCGAATAAAAATGCATGTACAAGCATAATTCTGAGCTAGCTTTTATATAACAACTAGTGTGCTAGTATATATATAACTTTATGTAAATGGCAACAATTACAAATAATTGGTGTAGCCTTAATTAATTCATACTCCTTCTAAACACTTGAAAAATTATGTGTTAGGTTTTCTGATAAAACAATTGTAACAAAATTGGAACCCAAGAATTACAGGGTTCTTTTTATTCCTTTAGGCTGTATTCAAAATATGTATCGGTGACAGGGGATCCCAATTTGTTTTAACAGGCTTTAGAAGGGGCAGGAATCTTAAAATTTATTTATGAAAGGTTGGGTGGATTAATATTAATTTTTTTAATGTTTTTCAAACGAAGACCTACGTATATACACTTAAAATGGTAGGTGCACAGAATGGCTAATTAATGCACTAAATAGAGCTAGCTTAAGAAATGCAGGAGAATGCACTTGCAATAATCTAAAATCTAAAAACCTTCCCAGTCACCCCCCCCCCCCCCCCCCCAGAACACTTTTTCTTAAGGTTGCATGCAGCTAGGAATGCCTGATGTAAGGAATTAATGATAATGTTTTATACAATTAAAGGACAATATATTCTTGTGTAGTTTTGGAATACCATGCAGCAACAAATACTTTTTACAGACACCAAAGTAGTGGTAGTTAATAACAGTTAACTTTATGGTTTATTCTTAGCTTTTCTACATATATATTGTAATATTAAACCGAGTTTCACGGCCCGAAATGACAGTTCTGTAAAATTATGCTTGTTAAATAATGCTAGTTTGCATATGGAAATGGCCTGGGGGGAGGGCTAGGGTCGGCGGTGTATTAAATTTTTGAATGGATGGAGAGGGGTTGCTAAAATTATTTAAATAAGTAGTTTATTCTGGGGGGAGTCATAAAAATATAACGTAATCTGAATAAATAACCTGCCCCCCTGTGGTATAGTCATAATCTATGCAGCCTTTAATTTACTTCCAATATCACAACTGAATTTAGTTCAAAAGCTCCATGGGATAGCTAATATTTATAAAGGAAGGCATGAAATCATGTACATTCTCTTGTTGGCCAGGCACAAATAATGGGTTCAAGCCTGCATGTATTGGACAATAAAGAAGTATATTTTGTTGTATTTATTGCAAATATTGTTACTGTAAAGTAGACTTCAACTCTAAGGAATTAGGGGTGGAAATGAAACAAATCAGTATAACCTAGGAAAGAGTATAGTCTTTATAAACATATAACCTGCATAACCCTACTTTCCTTCCCCCACCCTCATAAAGAATACCAAAACCATACACAAATTCACAAGTACCCCACCTCCAATATTTTGATTGAAAATGACCACCAAAAAAAATAAAGATTGTTGGATAACCCATAATTTCCCTGAAGAAATTTAAATTATAAATTAGTACCTTTCTCTGACCTGGTACAAATGTAAGAAATACATACATATATATGAATGTTGTTTTATAACTCTGCAGAATGTATTGGCAAAGTAAATACGGATGGGCGAAAGTAATTGGAGGGGGGGGGGGGGGGGGGGGGTTCTGCGAGTGCTAAACAAAGGACTTTTTATTATAATATAATTTACAAATTAAAAATAATACATTTTATTATGATATCACGACAATTTTTTTATAAAATATTCTTTGTTCCTTTTGGGGATTCTACCATTCTTCCGAAGTCGGAATCTGCCCCTGAAGTGTGTCTTCCCTTTATAAATTGAGCTACTTGCGGTCCAGAAAATATTTATTAACGCGCGAAAACGTCTCGCCAAGTTCGCGTAAATCATAAAGTCGTGAAAGGCGAACACGAAAGAGTAATGCGTTGATCGTTGTGCCTTGCATAAGGAAATTTGTTTATTTTACATTAGCACTTTATTATAGGGGTATTTATTACCTTTCATATTTGAGAAGATCCCCTTGTCATCTCTCTGTAAATACCGAGATATATATAATCGCTTCGCACAACCAACAAAATTATAAAAACAAAGCCTAATGTTTTTGTATCGGGAAAAGAATCATAAGTAGTTCAAGTTTACAAGGTCTTATAATTTTTAATTAGGAAACTTAAAATTCTCAACTTTTCGATTGATGTCCGGAAACTACGCAAAAATGTCTGAACAAGTACTGAATTGCACTGTTCAGGAAACAAGAGTTGTCGAGATTTTTCAAACCCTTATTCGGCTCCAGCGGTTAGAAAAATCCAGGTTCAATAGTATTAAAGAATACTGAAAATCCCACGATCCCGCGCAAAAGCCGGTGCCGAATTCGTAATCTTCCGCGAAAATGAAACATGAACTACAAGTTGCCGCCAGCCACCCACTGCGTATTATTTCTTACTGACCCACTGCGTATTATTTCTTACTGACCCACTCCTCCCTTTATTATGGCAACATCACGTGGTTTCTTGAATTACGTCAACCCAGTTGTCAAAATTGTACTAGCACCACCCCGAAAACAATTTCCTTTCCCCAAGTCCGCCATCTTTGTCCGCCATCTTGGATTGGGCGCGCAAGGCCTCATGGTAAAGTTGTTCATTGATCTGAACTGGGGCCCAAAAAAAAAATTTGCCCGGCGCGGCGAAGATAGCGCACGGTAACATTAAATTTCAAGATAAACTATGCCTTTTTGCCGTTTAAGGCTGGTTCACACTTGCGATATAAGCATAAGAACATACGCAAGCGCAGACTGTACTTTAAGTAAGGTTGTATGAATGCTTTGTTCTAGTCGAGGATAAAGGGGTTAACTAACCATGAAGTACAATCTGCGCTCGCGTATGACTTCTTATGCTTATGTCGCAAGTGTGAACCAGCCTTTACTCTCGTGTACTGCTATTTTATTTGTAGCAGGTAAATTGTAAATAAACGAAACCAATTAAGTACTCACCACTGCCGTATTTGTTCGCTGCTGGGGTGTCAAATATCGCCGTTTTGCACTTTTTTCACACTGATTGAACTTTCCACTCTTCAGTTTCCGAACAGACTCTTCAATTTCTGTATGTATTATTTGCATTTTTTCAGGATTCACAATTTAACACCAATTCACCTTGTAATTGCCAATTAAATAAACTCGCTAAATATTATCATGTTGCCCCAATGGAAAAAAAAAGAGATTTATTTTACGTAGAAGATACAGGAAGTCTTACCGGGTCTCCCAAGGAGAAATATTTGCTAATGGAATGGCCTCTAGATATCATTGACGCGTGCAACGGCTTGAGCCAGTCGCTCGTTCCTTTCCCGATTCAGAGTGTCAACTTCTTTGCAAGTTCCATCGCACCTAGCCTCCTTTGCAGGCGTTCTTTGTGTCGGTCCTAAACTCCCTCCCCACATCGCACCTTGCATAGAATTGACTTCTGGAACTCTCAGCGGCGGTTCAAAGTCCTTGATCGTCTCTTCATACAATACATAAGCTTATTTTGATGACAGTTTACTTTACAGCTCTGTTTACAATACTGTAATTGCTCTAGAACTCTATAATAAACCGATAAAGCGAATAATTAAACAAAGAAATAAATAAATAAACAAAGAAATCCAAATTATAACCCTCAAAAGTGTCCTAACGGGAATGTGTAAATACAGAGTTTGACTGAGAGTTCAAATGGGTTTTGGAAAGGCGTTCGTAACTGGAGCTGTCCGGTTACGAGAGTGTCCGCACAGAGATCTTTGACTGTATTACGATTTTGGTTCAACTGCAACAAGAGCGCTACGACGTTTAGCGAATATGGTATATTAAATTGATTGATTGTTTTAACACCTGATTAGGTGGCAGACAAGAGGCCTATGATTTAACTGACCCACTTCCCTTCTGACCCTTCACGTCTTATCGCCGGAAGCTGGAATTATTCTGTGGTAATCTAACCCTCGACCTCATCACATCAGACTGGCGTCTCACAGCTGCTTCCAGCTGAGCCAGGCTACTTTTAGACTTTCTCAAAGTCCTTTATTTATTTTTCCGCTTACAGTTGTTAGCAGGGCTACCCTCGGCCGTAATTATTATTATTATTATTATTATTATTATTATAGATTTCCCTGCTAGCAGAGGTTTCTCTCTGTCTTGGTAAAATGGAAAGCGAAGAGAGAGAGAGACCTGCCTACGTCAGACGCTTTCTTTGGTCAAACCAGTTTCGAAAACGGGTTTAACCAGAAAAGAGTTGTACGGAAAGTGAAAACACGATAGCACGCTTCCCAGCACAGCTACATCCCTCAAGTTTTGATCAGTTAATCTTTTATCTGGTATCTAAAGTTTACAGACAGTGAATATTTCAGAAATTCGATTTTACGGAAATTATTCGGCATCGAATTCCCATACAAACACTGTATTTTGCGCCATGTTTGCACCCCCTACAAGATGGTGGAAATTACCTGGGATTGGTCTATTAGAAAGTCGGTTTCTTTCCTTTAATAGCTCAAAAACCTGGCGATTTCTTGCTCACATTAGAGGGACTGTTCTTAGACAGCCGTTTGAAGCGACTACCCGCAGTACAGGCCGCAGCAGGGACATGAATAGTTGGAACACGTCCCCCGCACCCCCTCATTTCAATGTTGGATAAACTTTCGTACTGGTTTGGTCACTTTTTTCCCAACATTGAATGGAGGTGTGGAAGTGGGGAGAGAGGAACTTCAGGGTTGCGCGCTGCTTCTGGAGCCATCACAGTTAAAGGATTAGTGTTGCAAGAGTCATGTCCAAAGGTGCAAGTGCTCAACGGAGACATAATTCTCATTCACACAGCTGTTTCGAGCGCGACATTAGGTTCCAGGTCTTCGCCCGGTCAAATAGTGAAATCGATTTTCTTCGAAGAGAAGCCTCGTTCTGATTACGATTGACCGTGCGCTTTAGCTCATATGAGGGACTGCAACCCAATGTCGCGAAATCGCCTATTTGAAACAGCCGTGTTAAGTTGCAGTTTCGCTCGTAAGTTTAAATCAAAAATTAAGCCCAAATATTAAAACACAGCCTTACTATCTTTTTGTCTCGAAGCTGGTTTTACAGGCACTGGAGGAGAATAGATCTATTTTCAGCACAATGGCAAAGCTGGAGGGGTTCTGAAAAGTATATCCGGACGAACGTTTACTTTTTATCCACAAGCATAGACCCATTCGAAAAATGGTGTCACCAAGCTTTGGTTGTTAGGAAATGCTGGCACTAAAATAAGCACTGCCACTTCAGAGAGCATGCAAAAATGAGTACATTTGTAAAATTTAAGGAGCATAGCACCAAGTGTTGCGAAGTTACCGAGGTTCCAAATAAGAGAGTTTTGTATGAGATTCAGGACGTCAGGACTGACTAGCCTCGTTTTCGTGTTTCTTGAGAGTTTCAAACGCTGATTGCTTTGTAAGGATATATTCTTCCATTATCAAAGTGCTACATGTTGCTAACACGAAATCGCTCTTTCACATAGGCTAGTTTATTCTTCAGAAAATATTGAATATCAAAATTATGCAAATTAGCGGCAGCCATTTTTCGAATGGGTCTATAGCCTTCGCGCGAAAACTGATTGACGGGTGCAAGAACAGCGTGATGTCTCACGTGGGATCACGTCACTTGTTGCCAAGTAAACTTCACGCATACGCGATAGAGAGAGCGTTGGATGTCGGCAGAGGTCTCTTTCTTTCGCTTTTCCGTTTTACCAAGACAGAGAGGGAAGCAAGAGATAGGATACTTTGCGGAGATCTCGCTATGGCCGTGAATTACTCCTGTTACTGAATAACACTATTACGAATACGACCTTTAGGAACCATTATGGTAATAGTCCTTTATCAGGGACGGCGCAGCCGGCCAAAAACATATTTTGCCTCTGGGTGAAAAACCTCCCCACACGTCCACTGCTTATGGGAGGAAAATTCCGGGCCAGCTGTACTCCAGTAAAACAACCCCCGGGCTAGTTCAACTAGATTTCTAAAACCTTAGAACTGATAAACGGGAGGCAAGCGAATCTTTCACATAACCGTCTTTAGCAGTCTCACTAAGCCATCGACCATGTCTTTTGAAAAGTCTATCAGACACACCTGCACAAGCTGCAGCCGAAACACCGCCACTTCTAAGACTGTGAGTGCCTATTTTTGAGATCTCTGGAACTATGCCTTTAAAAGCCTCAATGACTAATTCTCTATGTCTAGAGTATCTTACCCCTAGGCCTCTAGGTCTAGGATTATAACCAATTTGCATTAGGATAACTGACAAAAAAACATGAGACCGGCTTATTGCTTAAATTAGCCTTATCTAAATATCGGGACATCATAGCTACAGGGAAAGTAGATTTACCCGACGAAATCAGAACAACACAATCACCGTCTCTTAGGGAGTGATCATTATTATGGTTTTTTTTTGGGGGGGGGGGGGGGGGTTAAATCATGGGGGGGGGAGGAGAAAAAGTTTTGACATAGACATAGACATAGACATAACTCAGTATTTGGACCTTGTAGATTGAACTACATCGGTAAATATCCAAATAACAATAATATATATATTACCTTAATTAAGTTAAGTTAAAATAGCTATATGATACGTACAACACGGGTTCAATTATGTTCCTAACTTCGAGACTTTCGTAAATATATTTTGCCATCATTTTCTGCACCGTATTTGGGGGATTGATCATTAGTAAGAATACCTCGTCATCACTCAAGTGTTTTAAGTTTCTTTTTAGGGGTTTTTCTAGGTCTTTAAAAAAATTGCGTCTTGTGTCATAGAACTGGCATCTTATTAAGAAATGTTTTTCGTCTTCAGGTTCTTTAAAACATTTTGGACAAATCAGTCTTTCTTCTGGTTTTTGGTAGGGCCCTTTGATGTCTACCCGTTTCAATAGGAGATATTGTAGTTGAGTCTACGAATAGCAGTTTCAGCGGTATTGACCCGAACGCCTCACTTCAATGTAATGAAGCGCCATTGAAACCATCATTCTTACACGACACCAACACCCTCCTAAACAAGCACAACTAATTTAGATACACAGTTTGAATAGCGCTTCATTACATTGAAGTGAGGCGTTTGGGTCAATACCGCTGAAACTGCTATTCGTAGACTCAACTACAATATCTCCTATTTGAAGACAATGATTACTGATACGAAGTTTTGTTAGTGCTATTCTGTGTTTAATGTTAGAGATATTGACCAGGTATTCTTCTTGATTGACCAGGTATTCTTCTTGATTTTGAATATTCTATACGTTCTAAGTTTATTACTTTGTGCCGAATTTTTGCGTTGATCATTGTGAATTTCCTCAATCCAAGTTTGAAATTCAATATCACAGAGTCTTTGTTTCATTTGTCTAAGTATTGGTTTCCAATCAGTACTCATTTGAATTGCATGGTTTTCACACCAAATATAGCCATATCCCATTCTCTCAATTACATATTTGAGTTTCTTCTGTCCAGCTGAGCGGGTGATTACAATAAAGACCATCAAGTATCACCTGATCCGAAAGCTTTGTTTTATCTGACATCATGAATTTTGACCAGAATTTGATGCTTCTATGAATTGCGTCAATTTTTATAGGTAATCTTCCTAATTCCGCTCTGCATGCGTTATTTGTAGCTGTCTTGTTGACTTCAAGTAATATTTTACAGAATTTAAGGTGCACCAGTTCAGCTGGGTCTTTGTCAGCTTTTTTATTTATATGTACTGCCCATATTTCACTACCGTACAGTAATATGGGTTTAATAAGTGTATCAAATAATTTGATCGTTAACGTAATATCAGATCTAAAATATCTACCCATATCTCTGCGTAATTTAAACAATGCTTTGAGTGCTATTTTCTTCAATTCTTGCCTTGCTAAATCGAAGGTCCCGAGTGTGGTGAACATCAAACCAAGATATTTATATGATTTTACATTTTCCAGTTTCGTGTTATTATAATAAAATTGGTAATTATTCATTCTTTTACCATTGTTGTTAAATATCAGTATCTTAGTTTTTTCTAAGTTTACACTAATCTTGGACATATTACGATAGTTATATAAGCACTGAAGCTGATTCTGTAGCCCTTTTTCAGTTTGTGACAATATGACTAAATCATCAGCATATAAGAGGCAGCTGATTGGTTGATTATATATTTCTACTATAAAGTCTGAATCTGGTCTATAGGCGAATCCTTGCTGACGTCATTGTTTACATTTTTGCCTCATTAGCATAAATTAAACTTCAAGCTACTAACAAACAATCTACATCAGTTGAAAGAGAATTTTAAACTTAGTCATTACCGAAAATGTGAGATAAATATGTTAAATATTTACGGAGAAATTCACTTTTCAAAACTGTAAAATCGGCTGGGGGGCAAGAGTTGCTGACAGCCATACATTCTTTGTAAATTTAGAGATTTTTAAACGCTCATTCCTCAAAATATATTTATCATATCACACTCATATTTTCGGTGATTATCAAGTGTGACAAGCTCTTTAGATTTGTGCACTCTGTTTGTTTGTATCTATGTCGCTTGAAGTTTGATGTATGCTAATGAGGTAAAAACGTAAACAAGGATTCGCCTATTAAATGAATCTGGTAAGTCACATACAAATAAATTAAAAAGTGTGGGTGACAGCATGCATCCTTGTTTGACGCCCGCAAGGCACTGAAAACTCCGTGTTACCGAATTGTCGATCGTTACTGCCGATTCGTCGTTAGAGTACATAGAAACGAGAATTGAAAAGAAATTGCCTGTGATTCCTACATTTTTTACTTTTTCAAATAATTTAACTCTTGGTATGCTATCGAATGCTTTTCTGAAGTCTACCAGTCATGTAAAATGAAATTGCTGTTGTAATGCTAAGCCAATGTTTAGTCTCCAGAACACAGGAAACCAGTGTTTTAGAGAGCAGTAGAATTTCTCAAAAATGTAGGCTCGGGCTTCGGCCCTCGCAACATTTTAAAAATGTATTCTGCTTTGTTTCCTTTATATGCAGGATGTTATTCTCTAAGCTCATGATCAAAGGCACATCCCCATAGGAGAGATAATGCATTGGTGTTCAGGAAATTAGCTTAATGCCAATGTTGACCTCTTTTTCATTTATTTGAGACTACGGAACAATGTAATATGATGCACTATATAGAATACAACATAATGCACACATTAACGGTACAATTTCAAGTACCCATCCGGGAAGGATGGTGAGGTAGTGATTTTCAGAAGAATACATGCATATATGTGTTTTCTACTAAACAAAGAAAAATACAATAAATCTAGAAACATTTCAAATAGCAAATTTAATAGATTACATGTACTGATATGCAGTTTGCATTCTTTTTTGCACATCCATCTTTTTTGTCGGGGGGGGGGGGTCAATAAAGTTTTGACCAATTGTATAGGGGGGTCATCTAAGTTTTAATTCATTCATAGGGGGGTCATAAAAGTTTTAACAAGAGAAGCAGATGAAATGTCACGTTTATGACCACTTCTAGCGCAATCCTTGTAGAATAGTCAGCATCGAAAATGATACCGCCTCCTAGTGGGACTGGCGCACTATTTCAGGGATTATGACCATTTCTGGCACAATCCTTGTAGAATAGTCAGCATCGAAAATGATACCGCCTCCTAGTGGGACTGGCGCAGCATCCTCATTTCTGTTGTAAAGTCACGTTTATGACCACTTCTGGCGCAATCCTTGTAGAATAGTCAGTATCGAAAATGATACCGCCTCCTAGTGGGACTGGCGCACTATTTCATGGATTATGACCACTTCTAGCGCAATCCTTGTAGAATAGTCAGCATCGAAAATGATACCGCCTCCTATAGTGGGACTGGCGCACTATTTCATGGATTATGACCACTTCTGGCGCAATCCTTGTAGAATAGCCAGCATCGAAAATGACACCGCCTCCTAGTGGGACCGGCGCACTATTTCATGGATTATGACCGGTTCTGGCGCAATCCTTGTAGTATAGTCGGCATTGAAAATGATACCACCTCCTAGTGGGACCACCATCTACCCAAGCGCACTCCAAAAGTCTCCACAAGATTTCGTGATACCTAAAATCGGTACTGTTAGAGAAGTGGTGTCACTGTAGTATAGCTGTAAACATGCGTGCATACAACCACTGTCAATGGTTAACCACCAGCAAGGGAACTATTTGTGGGAAAAATTGTGTGTTTGAATTCTGCGGGCTACATAGAGCCCAATTCAAAAGAGGGTCGATCCTCTCACATCCTTGCCGCAAGTGTGGGGTTGGGACTCAAGCAGAAACACGACTATGTCGCCCATGTGGCAACATTACTGCACAGTGGCCCTAATGCGCATAGGAAGGAGGGCTAGGAAAAAATTCGATACCGTACTGGCTGAACTTGTAACCAAGAAAATCACCCTGTTGAAGAAAAGAGAAGCCTACAATATAACCCCCGATTTTCATAACCAGAAATCGCCTCTACGATATATGCCACTCACGACCAAAAAAGCTCCCCTATTAGAGAAAGAGAAACCTATAGTATATTACATCTCTACGATATATGTCGTTTGTAACCAAGAAAATCACCCTATTGAAGAAAAGAGAGACCTATAGTATATCACATCTCTACGACATATGTCGTTTGTAACCAAGAAAAATCACCCTATTGAAGAAAAGAGAAACCTATAATATATCACACCAATATGGATGAGTACGTTTCGAAGTTGCTTGCAGAAATGCAGCCACCAGAGCCTATCCAGGGTGTCATCCGCAACATCTTAGACGAGCCCATCCCTGAAACGGAAAAAAGACGCTTACTAGAACCGCTACTTCCAAAGAGATACAAGCCAAGGCCAAAGCCTACACCTCGTAAAAAGCGGAAAGCTATCCTTGCGGAGTTCGACCCTATACGCGTATCTTCTAAGAAAGCCAAGGAGCCCCATAGCCTTACGTTCATCCAAACGCCCCGGGCCATCAACAACTATCTACGCGGATGGAAGATAGACATCCCAGCGGGTAATTCTCTAGAAGCAGACCCAGAAGCATCCTCGTTGGTGTGCAGAATCAAACTATAGAGAAGCTCGAGGAAGAGCTCCAAGACCTTAAAAGTATTCAGTTTCAGCTAGCTTTGAACATCTCGCTTCGACTTGACAAACCTGAGGGCTCTGTATATGAGATAGCCACATTCCGAAGCGCACAAACCATTTTGGCCAACAACTCTGAGATTCTCACCTACTGATGCAATCCATATCCAAAACGAAAGGCGATATCTCCTGTATTCCAAACAATATGGAGAAGTATATTTCATTCTCACTTGGCAACCTACGGTTCATCGATAGCATGCAATTTCTATTATTATCTCTTGACAATCTGGTAGCAAGTGCAGCCCCAGACACCTTCCAACAAACTACAAAGCATACGCCCGACCCAGATAAAAACAAGTTGCTGCTGCGCAAAGGCGTTTATCCATATGAGTACATGGACTCTTGGGATAGATTCGCAGAGACTTCTCTTCCACCAAAAGAAGCATTCTATAGTAAACTGTACCTAGAGGACATATCCCACGAAGACTATGAACACGCACTGGAAGTTTGGAAGGTATTCGATTGTGAGACGTTGGGAGACTACCACGACCTATACCTCCAAACCGACGTACTTCTTCTAGCAGATGTGTTTGAGACCTTTCGCACGACATGCATGCAAAACTACGGTTTGGACCCAGCTCACTACTATACTAGTCTCGCGGTTCTCCCGATTTTTTCCTTGGTGTGCTATGCCTCGGATGGTTGGTCTTGAGTGTAGCAAAGTTGGATGTCTTTGTGGTGGCATTTGCTTTCTATCTTTTGCGGTGGCATTTGTTTCCTATCTTTTTGCGGTGGCATTTGTTTCCTATCTTTTTGCGGTGGCATTTGTTTTCTATCTTTGCGGTGGCATTTGTTTTCTATCTTTTTACGGTTTGTTGGCATTGCTACGCTTTGCTGGTTTGTTGGTATTGCTATGCTTTGCTGGTTTGTTGGTATTGCTATGCTTTGCTGGTTTGTTGGTATTGCTATGCTTTGCTGGTTTATTGGTATTGCTATGCTTTGCTAGTTTGTTGGCGACCTTGGAAATCTCGTGGTTCCACCGATTTTGTTCCCTTGGTGTGCAAAACCTCAGATGGTTGGTCTTGGGTGTAGCAAAGTTGAATGTCTTTGTAGTGGCATGCGTTTTCTATCTTTTTGCGATGGCATTTGTTTTCTATCTTTTGGCTGGTGCCTTTGCGTTTTGTATATCGTGGTTCTCTTAGTTAATCGATCTGAAAGTACTCAAGAAACCATCTGATAAGTTCATGTTGTCTAGTACTATATTGAGTGTCGCCATGTTCATTTTTACAGGCGTGGCGCATTGCATAGTTTCTTCCAGCTCGTACATCCTTCGAGGTGAGTTGAAAACGTTTGGTGAGCCACATGGCAACATCAATATGACCATTTTTGCAGGTGTGGCGTAGCGCATAGTTATTACAGTCCCGTGCATCCTCTATAGTGAGCTGAAAGTGTTCTGTGAGCCACTTAGCAATATCAAGATAGCCACATTCGCAGGCCAAGCATAGTACATTATTATGACCTAAACGTACATCCTCGACAGTTAACTGAAAATGTTCTACGAGCCACTTAGCAACATCAAGATGGCCATTCTCACAGGCCAAGCGTAGTGCGCAGTTATTGTTGCCGCGTGCATCCTCTATAGTGAGTCGAAAGCGTATAGCAAGCCACTTGGCAATGTTGAGATAACCATTTTCGCAGTCTAGGTGTAGCGCATGGTTCTCTAGAGCACACACATCCGTGGTGGTCAACTTAAAATGGTTAGTGAGCCACTTTGCGATATTGAGATGGCCATTTTCGCAAGCTATGCGTATTGCACAATTGTTGTCGGCACGTGCATCTTCTATAGTGAGTTGAAAGTGCTTTGTGAGCCATTTGGCAACACCGATGTGGCCGTAGCTACAGGCAATGTGTAGTGCATAATTATTGTCATTACGTATATCCTTGGCGGTTAGTTGAAAACGTTTGGTTAGCCACTTGATGGTATAGAGATGTCCAGTTCCACAGCCAAAAAGTATCGCAAGGTTGTTTTCATACCGTACGTCCTTGGTGGAAATACCAAAGATACTAGCTAGGTTGTCTCGCTTACCATCATCTCGAGCAGCACTAAAACCATACAGAAGGACCTGTCTGCGAACCTTTTGACTCACATTGTCGTATCGCACTAGAGATGCCGCTTCGCAAAAACGTTTCGAAGTCGAAGAAATTCTTGCAAACGACGTAGGGCCTGCGTACTCTACGATCTTAGATATGATCTCTAGAGGTAGGTCAAAAATCGTTGGAGGGTCTGACAGTAGCATTTCAATGTGCTCAACCATATTGGTGTGATATATTATAGGTTTCTCTTTCTTTAATAGGTGAGCTTTTAGTTGCAAGTTCGTCTATCGCGTTGTGGGGTATATTTTCAGGGATATATAATAGGTTACTCTATTGTTCTGTATTCTGTGTTCTATGCGTTTGGGTTTCTTTCCTATCTCTTGGTTGGAGTCTATGCGGCTGCGTTTATTCCCTATCTGTTGGATTAGAGATCATGTGATCTATGCGGTTGCGTTTATTCCCTATCTGTTGGATTAGAGGTCGCGTGCTCTATGCGGTTGCGTTTATTCCCTATCTGTTGGATTAGAGGTCGCGTGCTCTATGCGGTTGCGTTTATTCCCTATCTGTTGGATTAGAGGTCATGTGATCTATGCGATTGCGTTTATTCCCTATCTGTTGGATTAGAGGTCGCGTGCTCTATGCGATTGCGTTTATTCCCTATCTGTTGGATTAGAGGTAATGTGATCTATGCGATTGCGTTTATTCCCTATCTGTTGGATTAGAGGTCGCGTGCTCTATGCGATTGCGTTTATTCCCTATCTGTTGGATTAGAGGTCGCGTGCTCTATGCGGTTGCGTTTATTCCCTATCTGTTGGATTAGAGGTCGCGTGCTCTATGCGGTTGCGTTTATTTCCAATCTGTTGGATTAGAGGTCGCGTGCTCTATGCGGTTGCGTTTATTCCCTATCTGTTGGATTAGAGGTCGCGTGCTCTATGCGGTTGCGTTTATTCCCTATCTGTTGGATTAGAGGTCGCGTGCTCTATGCGGTTGCGTTTATTCCCTATCTGTTGGATTAGAGGTCACGTGATCTATGCGATTGCGTTTCTTCTCTGTCTTGGGTGGTGCCTTTGTGTTTGCATTTTTGTTTTCTATCTTGGGGTGGTGCCTTTGTGGTGGAAAAAAAAGATAGCCGATGCATGCGTTGCTTGTATAATGTAGCAGTTTGGGGGCCTCTGATACATATGTTGCTTCTATAGTGGGGCAAATTTGGGGGCCTCTGATACATATGTTGCTTGTATAGTGGGGCAAATTTGGGGCCTGGATTGCACTAAGCCGTATAGTCCGGTTTCTTTGCAGTCTACTGATCTAGGCTAGCAACTCATCGATGAGATCATCAAAGTTTTCCTCCACTGGAAGGGTGTCTTTGTGCCCATAGGCTAGTGTATCGATACCGTTTTCTGCAATCCATCGCTTAGAGTCAAATGGTGATAGCGATACCTTATTCATGTGGATACCATGCATACATCCTGTGTCCTTCGCTTCGAAGCATATACATCCCGTGGTGGAATACCTTTTTGTCTAGCAAACACTCTTTGTATTGTTCATGACGAATGCGGTGCTTCACAACTGCCGTCTTGGTGCCTTTAGCTTTACGAATCTCCCCACCATCTACTTTCAACATTGAGTAGAGCTTCGATCGTAGTCCAACATATTCGACTATGGGAATACCTTTACATTCGTCTTTCATTTTACCAAGTACTTTCTTGTTGTCTATGTTATACGATGGATGGTTCTTGCTGTAGTTGCTTGTATCATAGAGATGTTTGTTGATAGCCATGTCTGCATAGATGTCTTCAGTTTCAATGTGTAGTAGGAGACTGTCAGTATCTGTGTAGAGTAGATTACAGCGTTGTCCATACTGCTTCTTGAGCTCGTTGTAGTAGAAGTCATACATCTGGTGTTTTGAGAGATCTAGAATTGACATTCCAACATATACCGGGCGGTTCAGCAGTAGCTTGCTTTTGTAGTTGTGTACAGCGGCTAGGTCGTTGTCGAAGATTGTGGAGCGAGCATAACTTGGTTTATTCAAAAGACGCTGTAGTTTAGTTTCTTCTGAAGAGCGAACTAGCTGGACATCGACACGCTTGCGTAGGTTTTCCATTGTTTTGCCAAATACGCTATTGTTCATCAGTTTGTATAGGTCCTGCTCAAAAGTACTCTTTGCTTATTTTCGTAGCTCTGTGTTCATTCGAATGTATGGCTCCATCCATGGGGCTTGATTGAATTGTAGTGCTCTGTGGATCTTTTTCAAGCGCATGCCAAGAGAGAGGTATAGCTGTAGATTGCGGTAGTGAAGCACATATCGTTCTTTGTCGCGAAGGTTAGGCACAAGCTTTTCCGCTTTCAATGATCCGTTGCCTTTATAGAGTTTCTCAAATAGATTAGTTTGATACTCTGAGAACCAGGAGCGGTCCACTTGCATTTTCTTGGGAGCTAGCGGATAGCTGTTGTGTGCATTGTGAAGTTCTCGAGGATATTCGAGGTCAACTTCGAGAATGTAACCTTTATCTGAATTGCTTGCGTGCTGGATGATCTGTTCTTCTGTTGGCGTGTACCACTCGAATCCTCCTGTTGGTAAATATTGACTCATAGCCCAGCCATAGAGATGGTTAGAATCGAGGTAGACTATATGGCTATTTGGCTTCTTGGGATCGAAATCGGGTACGTTGGGGTTGTTTGCTTTGGCATAACGCTGAGATACCATGGATATCCCACCATGTAGACCTTTCTCAACAAATAGATGCATGTCATAGTCGGTTAATATTTCAAGCTCCACGCCAGTCTTCTTTAACAGCGCATCCCATGAGAGTCCTGGACTAGTATAGTAGTGAGCTGGGTCCAAACCGTAGTTTTGCATGCATGTCGTGCGAAAGGTCTCAAACACATCTGCTAGAAGAAGTACGTCGGTTTGGAGGTATAGGTCGTGGTAGTCTCCCAACGTCTCACAATCGAATACCTTCCAAACTTCCAGTGCGTGTTCATAGTCTTCGTGGGATATGTCCTCTAGGTACAGTTTACTATAGAATGCTTCTTTTGGTGGAAGAGAAGTCTCTGCGAATCTATCCCAAGAGTCCATGTACTCATATGGATAAACGCCTTTGCGCAGCAGCAACTTGTTTTTATCTGGGTCGGGCGTATGCTTTGTAGTTTGTTGGAAGGTGTCTGGGGCTGCACTTGCTACCAGATTGTCAAGAGATAATAATAGAAATTGCATGCTATCGATGAACCGTAGGTTGCCAAGTGAGAATGAAATATACTTCTCCATATTGTTTGGAATACAGGAGATATCGCCTTTCGTTTTGGATATGGATTGCATCAGTAGGTGAGAATCATATCCACGCAAGTTGTGGAATACAACTGGTATAGTAGGGAAGAAACGTAATTTGAGGTTGCAGACTCTGTGTGCGGCACCTTGAAACTCACCTGTTATATAGCAATGATCACATACTCGATCTCTACCAACCAAGGGCTTCTGGCAAATATGACAATCAGCTGCTAGGTTGAAAGCGCTCCAGTTTCTTCGCGACATACGTAGTGGCTTGGTCTTTTGGGCTTTGATTTTTACCTCCTCTTCTTGTATGCATTTTAGAAAGCGCTCAATTGTATCAGTTCCTCGATATAGTATAGGTGGCTCGCTTTGGCCATCGCAACGTACGACGACGTAGGAAAATCCGCAAGGTATGTGCTCTTCTGTCTTCTGTGTGTTGCTATTTTTAGGGTTTTGAGCAGGTCCTTCGATTTTAGTGGTCAAAGCCTCGAGGTCGGCATAGATAACATAGGGGACTGGCAGCTGTTTGTGAACATTTTGGAAGGAAAGTTTGTTGTTCTCCTTGGTAGGCATTTCAATACGAATGGCTCGGTCATCGGCACCGTTACACTCTGGAATGTGCTTTTCGAGGAGGGCACTGGTGGTGTATCCATGTAGACATCGCTCACAGAAATGTTTCCTATGTTCATATTTTGTTTTATCGAATAGAAGGCGGTTGAAGTCCTTGATCCAACAGTAGTGTTGTAGACCACTCTTTGGGCACTCTATTAGCAATAGGTTGACGCGCCTCGAGAAAGTTTCCTTTGATATGTGATGTACAATCAAGCACTTTTCCTTTGGATCCCAACCATATACATTGATAGAAAGTGCGTTTTGCTTTTCAAAGCGTGCTATTTGTGAGATTGGTGTTGGCGAGTCCACCCCATCAAAGTTCAGATCATCATCTTTTCGATATTTTGATGTCCTCTGTGGATCTTTTGCGACTGGAAACAATGCTGAACGTATCGTCCAACGAAAACAATGGTTGTCTTTGTTTTTCACATTGATCACGGCTTTCTTCTTCGCAATTTCTGCAGGTAGTGGTATATACGAACCTCCACGGAGTGGTCGATATCGAGCAATGTTTAACCATAAAATGTTGACTCTATCTATAACCCAGTTTGAACCTCGACTGATCCACTTCTCAACGCCGTTGTAGATCTGCGCATGTGCTTCTACTAGTGCCCCGAGGATCTCAGAGTTGTTGGCCAAAATGGTTTGTGCGCTTCGGAATGTGGCTATCTCATATACAGAGCCCTCTGGTTTGTCAAGTCGAAGCGAGATGTTCAAAGCTAGCTGAAACTTAATACTTTTAAGGTCTTGGAGCTCTTCCTCGAGCTTCTCTATAGTTTGATTCTGCACACCAACGAGGAATGCTTCTGGGTCTGCTTCTAGAGAATTACCCGCTGGAATGTCTATCTTCCATCCGCGTAGATAGTTGTTGATGGCCCGGGGCGTTTGGATGAACATAAGGCTATGGGGCTCCTTGGCTTTCTTAGAAGATACGCGTATAGGGTCGAACTCCGCAAGGATAGCTTTCCGCTTTTTACGAGGTGTAGGCTTTGGCCTTGGCTTGTATCTCTTTGGAAGTAGCGGTTCTAGTAAGCGTCTTTTTTCCGTTTCAGGGATGGGCTCGTCTAAGATGTTGCGCATGACACCCTGGATAGGCTCTGGTGGCTGCATTTCTGCAAGCAACTTCGAAACGTACTCATCCATATTGGTGTGATATATTATAGGTTGCTCTTTTCTTCAATAGGGTGATTTTTCTTGGTTACAAACGACATATGTCGTAGAGATGTGATATACTATAGGTCTCTCTTTTCTTCAATAGGGTGATTTTCTTGGTTACAAACGACATATATCGTAGAGATGTAATATACTACAGGTTTCTCTTTCTCTAATAGGGGAGCTTTTTTGGTCGTGAGTGGCATATATCGTAGAGGCGATTTCTGGTTATGAAAATCGGGGGTTATATTGTAGGCTTCTCTTTTCTTCAACAGGGTGATTTTCTTGGTTACAAGTTCAGCCAGTACGGTATCGATTTTTTTCCTAGCCCTCCTTCCTATGCGCATTAGGGCCACTGTGCAGTAATGTTGCCACATGGGCGACATAGTCGTATTTCTGCTTGAGTCCCAACCCCACACTTGCGGCAAGGATGTGAGAGGATCGACCCTCTTTTGAATTGGGCTCTATGTAGCCCGCAGAATTCAAACACACAATTTTTCCCACAAATAGTTCCCTTGCTGATGGTTAACCATCGACAGTGGTTGTATGCACGCATGTTTACAGCTATACTACAGTGACACCACTTCTCTAACAGTACCGATTTTGGGTATCACGAAACCTTGTGGAGACTTTTGGAGTGCGCTTGGGTAGATGGTGGTCCCACTAGGAGGTGGTATCATTTTCAATGCTGACTATTCTACAAGGATTGCGCTAGAAGTGGTCATAATCCATGAAATAGTGCGCCAGTCCCACTAGGAGGCGGTATCATTTTCGATACTGACTATTCTACAAGGATTGCGCCAGAAGTGGTCATAAACGTAACTTTACAACAAAAATGAGGATGCTGCGCCAGTCCCACTAGGAGGCGGTATCATTTTCGATGCTGACTATTCTACAAGGATTATGCCAGAAGTGGTCATAACTCCTGAAATAGTGCGCCAGTCCCACTCCACTAGGAGGCGGTATCATTTTCGATGCTGACTATTCTACAAGGATTGCGCTAGAAGTGGTCATAAACGTGACTTTGCAACAAAAACGAGGGTGCTGCGCCAGAACCGCTACTTATTATACTACTGCAGTATTAGCTGCCCTCCCAGCTAGAACCACATCTGGAAGGGACTCGGCTAAAGCACGTAAGGTATCATCCTGCTGAGGAATAGAAGTACTCAAATCTAGCCACATTGGCGAGTTGAACACATCTAAAGAAGATACAATAAAATAAAGAGCATCTATAAATAAATAATAAAAATACTAAAAAATAAACGCACAAGCTACACGCTGCTGAGAAGCGAGACCGAGATAAAAGACCTTGTTATTTCAACCCTTAAGTACTGCCATGCATCAGACACGGTGCATTCCATCGCACCTTCCTAACGAAACATAGGATACCGATGGGAGCTTATTTTCCTGCTAATTCCCACGGTCAACCGCAGAAAAATACTCTCTTCTAAATCCCTGTTTTCTCTCCCCAAAATCCCATTAACACACACACAACATTTGGTTGTGGTCCGCTTTCGAGGCAGCACGGGCAGAATCACCCGAGAACTCGAGAACGGGATCTGCCACTAGCTAACTCAATGGTCAATAGACGGAACTAATTATGTTGCTAAACCACCCCCTGACATGAATAAATATCCGCCCACTGGCTAAACTCAGTGCCACCCACTGACACAATAAAGCCACCCACTAGCTAAACTCAGAGTCACCACTGGCACAATAAAGCCACCCACTGGCTAAACTCAGTGCCACTCACTGGCACAATAAAGCCGCCCACTGGCTAAACTCTGCCACCCACTGGCTAACCTCAGTACCATCCACTGGCACAATGAAGCCACCCACTGGCTAAACTCAGTGCCACCCACTGGCACAATAAAAGTCACCCGCTGTCAAAGCTCGGTGCCACTCAATGGCGCGATGAAAACCACCCACTGGCTAAGTAATTGGCTCCGTCTGACAAAATGCGAATTTATAGTCACTTACCAGACCGGACCTACATAACAGGCTGCACAACAACCCACATTAACGGTGCAAAAGCCATAATTGAAGAAACGAGCTCTTCTGAAATTAATTCTGATGGCTAAAACTCTGAAATTGAGATTTGTCTCTACCAAAAACATCAGAGCTGTGTCGACCGACGCAGAATGTAGATTTATCAGTGGGAGGTCAACCCAGTCACACACGAAGGAAGTGAAGTGAAGACCATCCGAAGTGACTAGGAGAGGCCAAAACGGAGCAGAACGCCAAAGGGGGACCACTAACGTACCTTGTGCACCTCAAGACCTCATATGCTTCAGAACTCTTGGAATGAAATCAGGCGGAGGACCAACCCAGTTGTAGTTTCATAATCCCAAGATCTAGAACAAGTATCCATAGCTTCACAACTGGGGTTCCAAAACCTGGAATCAAATCTTGGTAACACATGACTATTAATTTTCATCAGCAAAACGATCAATAGAATGTGAACCCACTAATTTGGTTCAAATCCAGCGCAGTACGGGTTGCGTTTTTTTCAGATGCTAGCGACACTGGGTATGGTGGCTATATATATGGAATTAGGCTCGCAGATCGTTTCACAAGGCGTTTGGGACAGTTTTCAAGCGGTACAGAGTTCTACTATGCGGGAGATTTTAGCTGTACGCAACTGAGGTTTTGCAGTCAGTTGTGCCTCGGCTGAAATGATTATGTGTTAAGTGGTATACTAACAATCAGAATGTCGCACGCATAATCGATATAGGCAGTAGAAGGCCGCACCTTCAGGAGGAGTCTAAGCAGATTTATACTGTTGTCATTTCTATTGAGTCACTGTGGTTCCCAGATCTGGGATGAGAAAGCGGACTATCTGAGTAGAATTGTTGACGAGCATGATGGGTCTATCATCCCTCATATCTTTCAATTTTTAGATTCTAAGTGGAGTTATATATAAAGCCAAAACTGCATTTCATCTTAACAAACCGACTTTTGATAATTGATGAAAAACCCCGCAGATACCAAATCGGACCGGCAGGTGGAATTAAATTATTGGGCCGAGTCGAAATTGCAGTATCCGCCAATACCGTCGTACAAGAAAACCACAATGAGACGACCGAGACCCCTCCAGTGACGTACACACGGACGCATAAGTTTAGTGAAAATGTACGGAGCTGAAGTTAAACCAAAGGGTAAGACTGCAAAAATAAAGTACTTGATGCGGAAACCTACACACCTTGAAAACCCTAGGTATTGCCTATGGCCAGGAAATATCTCAACGTGATGGTAGCCAGATTTCAATTCAAACGTGAAGAAGAAATAACCCGATTGGAAAAGATCAAAAACCGTACGAATGTCTTCATATCTCATGGCCGTAGCGCCCCTAGGGGCCCCAATTGTTTTCTCCAAAAAACACACAAAAAAAGGTATTATCAGGTACCTGGCCCCCTCGGAAACCCAGGGGATTTTTTTGTCGAACGCTGTAAAACGGCGTGTCTCCAGCCACAGCCGAAACTCGCTGGAGCCACCAACGCGAGACTAGTCAACTCGCTTTAAAAAAATAATTGCCATAGGCTCGTTGACCCTGACAAGGTCACGTATGCGTAAACAACTAGGACTAACACGAGTATTAATAAGTTCGCGCTTGAAAGTTGAAACTTCCCCTTCGGCGAAAAATTGAAGCCGTGAATAGTAAAAAAATCCATGGAGTAATAGAAGTTTATTTGTAAAGCCGCCGGGAAAAAAGTAGCGCTGGATCTTCGAGCATGTACAAGTCACAGAGCTAATTTGATCTATATTGGATTAACACTTTTCTTTTCAATTCAGTTGTTATTCTTTAGTCTACAAATCAAAATAAAATTTTAAATGGCAGGGAGAATAGGTTTTTGAATCAATCGATTTTCAATGGTATTTCTTCGGGATAAAGAAAATCATTTGACGAGTTTGGGTGCCTGTTGAAATACTGACGTTAAACAGAGAGTGTAATTTTTCCACCATCGAATAATCGAATTTTTTTAAGCAATAACTTGACAACTGCGCATGCTGCCAGAAAATATTCACGTGCAACACCCTCACGCCTGACAATCAGAAGCAAGGGTTCCCACGCTATGAAAAGGCAAACGTCGGGAAAGTTCTTAGTATGCAAATTTAGGATTTTCATTGCGTTTAGCCACAGGGAATTATTTCTTACTCTATGAGTTAAATTCAGCGATGTCTTCTAAACGACCCGTGAAATCCAAACAGAAGTCTCTCCTATCCTGGGTAAGGCCCCAAGGTAAAGAAGATCAGGAAAAACCCGACGAGAATGAGAGTGCCGCGGGTGAGCCTAGTGCTGTAGCCATGGGGGTTTCCGAGGAGACTGGTTCTCAATCTGTAAGCGAGCAAGAACAAAGTGCTGCCGAGTCAGCGGAAAGCCGAGTCAGTTCCAAATCACCTCTACTAGAAGAGCGGCCAAATCAGCCAAGAAACTTCACGTTTCCTTCCAAATCCTACGGCAACAGGAAAAGGTCTTTCAGTCAGCGTGGTTCAACCGGCATTCGTGGCTGCACTACGACGAAGCTAAGGACGCGGCATTTTGTTACACTTGTATGAAAGCTCTTGCAAACAACATGATCTCAACTGGTTATGCCGATTTTGTATTCACACAAAGTGGGTACAGCAACTGGAAAAATGCAACTGAGAAACAGAAGGGTTTAAAAAACACGAAATGAGTTCTGCCCACCGGGAAGTGGTAGCAACTCATTACAACACCCGCAGAAGTAGTTGGAGATGTCGGGGAGATGATGTCTGATCAGCACGCTAAAGCTAAGATGTGTAATCGTAAAGTGTTGCTGGCCATTTTAGGAAATATAAGGTAATTGGCAAGACAGGCCTTGCCTTTAAGAGGAAATTGGAATTTAGAAACAGGAAGCGAAGAAAATTCCAACTTCTTCCAGTTACTTAAACTGCGCGGCCAAGACAACTTCGAACTTTTTAACTGGTTAAGGCGCAAAGACGCTAAATACACCTCTCCTGTTATACAAAATGAGATGTTGGAGGCGATGGCGCTAGGTATGCTGTGTGAGATATCCCAGGACATACAGAACGCAACATTCTTTACTATTATGGCAGACGAAACAGCGGACATTTCAAACGGCAAAGAACAATTAGTTTTGTGTATTCGCTGGGTGGATGACACGTTTGCAGTCCATGAAGACTTCATTGGCATGTAACCTATGGAAAGAACCACCGCTGATGCCGTCGTAGCCGTGCTAAAGAACGCTCTTATTAGCATGCATCTTCGTATCGAAAACGCGCGCGGTCAATGCTACGACGGTGCTGCTACCATGGCTGGTGAGAAAAGTGCATGAGTAGCTACCCAAATAAAGGCTCTGAATGGCAAATGTCTTTACACCCATTGTTATGGTCATGCGCTGAACCTGGCTGTTGGAGACGCGATCAAGTCCGTAAAGTGTATAAGCGACTCTCTTGAGACGGTGAGAGAGATCGGAAAGCTCGTGAAGAAATCGCCCCCGAGAAATGCTAAGTTAGATAACATCAGGGCGGACACACAAAACGAGTCAGGAGGAGTTGACGAGTTCTGCCCGACAAGGTGGACTGTGCGTGGAGGATCGTTGGCTGCGATTTTGAACAACCACAAGGAGCTAATGGAGCTGTGGGAGTGGTCCCTGGGAGGTCTGCAAGGACACAGAGATGAAAGCGCGAATCCGCGGAGTGGAGAGCATGATGACCACGTTCCCCTTCTTCTTTGGTTGTATCCTAGGAGAGTTTGTCTTGAGGCAGACTGACAGTCTGAGCATGCAGAGCCTTGCAAGATGCATCCATGTCAGCGGCCCAAAGGCAACGCCTAGCTAAGGATGTGTGTAACACTCTTGCTAAGGACAGGAGTGAGGCAGCTTTTGATCTATTCTGGGCTAGAGTGTTACAAAGAAAAGGCGAAGTGGATGGAGTCGAAGAGCCACAGCTGCCAAGAAAAAGACGAGCTCCTGCACGGCGACAAGTTGGAGATAGTGGCACCCATTTCGTTCCTTCCACGGCTAAGGAACACTACCGCCATATCTACTATGACGTTATCGACGTGACGACAGCTCGAATCCAGACCAGATTTAACCAGAAATACTACAAGGTCTACCAGAGTATCCTAAAGGCGATAGGACGCGAAGACTACGGCGAGAGATAGTGCAGACCATGGGGTACGATAGACCCACCTTCAACATCACAGATCTACTTGACTTTTTCCAGTCCCTTGGAGAGGCGCGCAAACAGTTTCTGAGTGAAGTGTGCACTCTTGGCAAGGGACCGGGACAGGACCGGCTGAATCACCTGATGCTACTTCACGTGCATAAAGAGCTCAGTTATAGACGCCATGGACATGGTCGAGGTAGCTAATGTGTTTGTGGAGGACAATCACCAGCGCAAGCAGCTGTTCGGGAAGTTCAAGAAGAGCGACCTTCCAAAGCAGTCTGAGTTTGCCTCTAAGGCAACACAGACAGATGCATGAACACGTGCATAACACTGCTCTGAGAAAGCATTTCGGCGATTGTTTGTGTAACTTTATGTAATACTATAGGAATGCCAACAGAGTACATATAACTTCAAATAAGGATTATCTATGAAATTAAATATGTTTTGGTGATCACGTGTTGCGAAATGTCTTTGTGCCCCCCCCCCCCCCGCAGTTTTTCATGGCATGCTACGGCCCTGTATCTAACCGACGGTTTCCAAATAAACTTGTTCAAATATGACAAGTCCAAAATAAGCCTATACTTTCCGCTAGCTTGCAAAGCTACATGCAGAGGATTAATATAATCTGGAGGCTTTTCAACTTCCAAGACACGGCCTCGTTCAATAAGTTCGGCGACTGCATCATTTACAAAATCTTTGCATTTGTAAGCGGAAGCTCTATTTGGGATAGCGTAACCACCAGGTAAGTCAATAAACGGAATTTTGCAACCTCCAACAATATAGTGTTAATGATAAAACTTGAGGCATGCATATAATTAGACCAAAAATCAACATTATCCCTGATAGATCCAACTCTGAATAAACTATTGCCAGCAGATCGCTCAAATTCAAAAGAATCACTTAGCGAACTTATCTGATTTGTTTGTAGATTGCCATTGGAAGCTTGGACAAGCATTCCTCCAGTGCCCTTCAATTCCACAGGCGAAGCAAACTCCTCTCTTTCTGAAGTTTCCAGGCGTAAAGGAACCCTGTCTGAAGTGAGCTGAGCTTGGTTGACGAAAATACCTCGAATTGTCATCCTGAATCCACGAGCTCAGTTGTGAGGAATGCGCGGATACGCTAATAAGCCGGCTTCGAAAAACTGAACTGATTCTTCCTAGCTTTGGCTACTTTTTTAGCTTCAACAACAGCCTTCTTTGCAGTTTTTTTCGCTTTAGAAATCCGCTTTTCATCCTCAGGGTACCGGTTGTCAGCCAGATCATCCGTTAAATAAGCAGAGACAGTCGCCCAGCCATACTCCGACGATCGGCTAATTTGATTTGCTTTTGACGATCCACCACAAGCTGTATGCCTTCTTGATTGAAGCTCTTGCTTGTCCTTTTCGAACTTGCTTCTGTCAATAGCTGCACTAGCTGCTTCAACCTTGGACTCAACTGACTCGTTGAACTGGAACTGCCTCTCGTTTCCCAGTTTTTGCCATTTGTACGCAGCGACTTGTTTTACTTTCTTTACAACGGTTTCAACGCACGCCTCTTGATCTACAGCTGAATACTTCTTTTAAGAACGTTAAGCTTAATATCCGGCATCTCTATTTCACGGAACCGACGGAACCAACGGACGGAACCAACGGAACCGGCTCTAAATTGTTCAAAATACATTAAAATGACCTCCAATACCCTTCAGTGAGCTATTAGCACCACGTACCTTCCTTACACCTGCATTTCGTTGAGATTTCTAGTTTCAAAAGTTTGTTCCAACATCGACTGCCGATCATGATGATTCGAGTACTGATCATGATCTCAAAATAAATTAAATTCGGATTTGTGATGCTTGAATGGATTTCCTTATTCCCATTCACGGATAATAAAAACAGATACCGAACGCCTATATGATAAAGCCATTTTAAAACAGAGGCTCAAATTTTGCCGCCATTTTTAAAACACCAACCTCGTGACCAGGGTCTTCTCGGTCAGATCCAAGATGGCGGCTACTCCGAGAGAAGACCTGAACTGTCACTTATTCTGATTGGCTCTTCGATTATGACACAAGGGTTGTTCTAACGATGCTTTTTATTGGCCAAACGGACTGAGTCCAGAGAGATGAATTTGTATATAGATTCGATTGCTCAAATTTTATCAATAAAACGATTTTAAATAACCTTAAAACACGTTGTGTAGGTAGAGCAATAGATGAAGTGCATTACTGGGTAGTTTTCTGGTAAGTCTCATCAGTGAGAAAGCCAGGAGAAGCCGTTAAATCTATCGATCTCCTCGCTTCAACGCGAACAGAAAATGAACGGCTTTTTAGGATTCTCTTCTAGCTTAGATACATCCTGGTAGCTTTGTGATACTCTTCCACTGTTTCTTTATCCAAGTAAACTCGTGGGCGCTTTCTCAGTGTAAGCATATTAATAATTCATTTTGTCGAATTTTCATACAAACCTTCTAAAACCTAACCCCAAAATTTGAAAAAACCCTAACCATTTTAAATCCCAAATCATTAATAGAACGAGTCTAAATACACCTGAACTTAATGGAGAATTTAGCGATGTTTTCAAGTGTTTTCAAGTGCACTTTTGCTTTAACAATTTCAGGACATGCTTACACTGAGAAACTCCCGGCGACCTGTTTTCACTACGTCGTTCGCCGCGTGGAAATACCGTTAATCGCATCTCGCTCACTCCGGATTGGGATACCTATGGTTTGTGGGCACGTGTTAACATTTCCATATTTAGCTTGGCCGCCATATTGGATGCTCACATCACGTGATTAAAATCTCCAGGATTTCTGGAGATTTTGGTCACGTGATTCAGCGTTACCAGGGTCTTCTCTCACTACGTACCACTACGTACCTCAGGTACGCCATCTTGGATCTGACCGAGAAGACCCTGGTCACGAGGTTGTGAAAACACAGCAAGTCCACTCGCAACACAGGAAGCCCAGCTACAGATAAAACGATCCTAGTCGACCCCCGTCTTTTTTTCTTTGTCTTCTTTGTGCGTTGCTTAAAGTTATTGGGTACTTAGTATCGGAATTAATGAACATGAATTTCAATGTTTGGTCATGAGGTGGTTTGAACAACAATTTGATTCGTCACAATACTTTCACGGCTCTGGTCCTCCTGTGTTTAGAGTGGGCTTCCTTTGTTTTCAAAATGGCAGCAAAAGAGCTCTGTTGGGAAACTGGCTTTATAATTTCGGTATCGTTAACTGTTCTGTGTAAATCTATCTTGGTTATCCGTAAACGAGAATAAGAAAATCCATTCAGGTATCACAAATCCGATTTAATTTACTTTGAGGTCATGACCAGTACTCGAATCATCATGATCCGGGCAGTCCGGCGATGTTGGAACTGGCTGAACTTTTGAAAACTCAACGAAACAGTAACGAAATGCAGCAGAAAGGAAGGTACGTAGTGCTAATAACCACTGAAGGTATTAGAGGTCATTTTAATGTTTTCGAACAATTTAGAGCCGGTTCCGTTGGTTCCGTCAGGTTCCGTCAGGTTCCGTTGGTTCCGTGAAATAGAGATGCCGTTGTCCACTTATTCAAGAATCTTTTGCCGTGAGGCGTGAACTAGCCAAATTTTCGATAAACTCTTCCTTATCCATGCTTAATAAACGCACAAGCTACACGCTGCTGAGAAGCTAGACCAAGTACTGCCATGCATCAGACACGGTGCATTACATCGCACCTTCCTATCAAAACATAGGAGACCGATGGGAGCTTATTTTCCTGCTAATTCCCACAGTCAACCCCAGAAAAATACAGTTCCCGAAGTAGGTTCATGTAGCTGTAGACACAGGCAGCCCAAGCTCACGATTTGTGATCCAATGAACAACCAAATAGAGCGCATTTGCCATCCGCGGGACGTCCCGGTGTCTCGGGTCTAAGGCACCAGCATCTGAGGGTTTTGAAATAGCGGTTTTTGATACCACAAATATGTGGTTTATGAGGGCTTACTGTATTTTGCGAAACGAAACGGCTTTGCGAAATTGCGAAATTGCGAAACTGCGAAATTGCGAAATTGCGAAATTGCGAAATCATAAATAAAATATAAAAGAGATAAAGAGAGTCTATTCAGTTAGAGCCAGGAGAATCGAACAGCCGTAAACTCGAGCAGTGCGTACGTTCTATTGACTCATGTACTGGAAAATATTGTGTACACCTTGAAACATATGGATTGATAACCTGCTATGGTGTATTGTTCAACAGAAATTTTCAAACGGGAGATTTCATGCAGTTTGGACACCGTAGTGTAGCTTGGTTTGACGGTGTATAGTAGCGCGGTCATATGAGTTTGCTTTTCGCGCTCATATGAGTTTGCTCTACGCGCTCTACGTGCTCTTTTGCATTTGATAATTACTTCTAGAGCTTCATATGAATGGCACTTGGTCACAAGACTATCCTCTTTCGGATCCCCCGGTTATTTTCGACATTAGGGATTTATTCTTAGAGCCGTTCGTACAGTTTAGCGAAGATGTGTCGAAAGTACTTTGGTGACAAGACGTAGTGAACGTTTCTGCGTCATAGTAGTTCGATGTATTGACTCTTATGTAGTCGATAATAACTTCTATAGCTTCATATGTATGTCATTTGGTCACAAGGCTATCGTGTTGGAGTTCGTGAGATTATTTTGCCAGAAAATAAAGGTTTTATCTAACTTTTCGTACAGTCTTTGCACTCGGTTCACAGAATTTTAGCCTCGTTTCCATGCCGTAGATATGTATTTCTTAGTTATGCCCTTTGGACATGAAATAATTTTCCAAATGGCACCATGTTTTTATTTCTACATGTTTAATAACACAGTTCTCTGCTGTAAAAAAAATAGAACATTCTGTGTAATGTTTCCTGTCTTAAAGTCTTAAAGTTTGGGAACGTAACACAAGCACACACATGCACACGCATGCACACTTTTCCGGTCTGAATCTGTATATAATTATCCTGTACCTCACAGATTTGAAAAGCCAATATCTTCCCTGTTGTATGTTTTGATGGATGGATGGTTTCGATGCACAGAAACGACGCGGAATACCTGAGTTCACTTTCTGTGCAATATCAAGACAAATGAGCAATTATTGAGTGTGCTTAAATTATAAACAAACTGACATTATATGGATCATCACAGTTTTGGGGGCCATTTTTGCCTTAAAATCAATTTCCAAGAAGTCTTAGGTCTTAGGTCTTAGGTCTTAGGTCTTAGGTCTTAGGTCTTAGGTCTTAGGTCTTAGGTCTTAGGTCTTAGGTCTTAGGTCTTAGGTCTTAGGTCTTAGGTCTTAGGTCTTAGGTCTTAGGTCTTAGGTCTTAGGTCTTAGGTCTTAGGTCTTAGGTCTTAGGTCTTAGGTCTTAGGTCTTAGGTCTTAGGTCTTAGGTCTTAGGTCTTAGGTCTTAGGTCTTAGGTCTTAGGTCTTAGGTCTTAGGTCTTAGGTCTTAGGTCTTAGGTCTTAGGTCTTAGGTCTTAGGTCTTAGGTCTTAGGTCTTAGGTCTTAGGTCTTAGGTCTTAGGACTTAGGTCATAGGACTTAGGACTTAGGTCTTAGGTCTTAGGACTTAGGACTTAGGTCTTAGGTCTTAGGTCTTAGGTCTTAGGTCTTAGGACTTAGGACTTAGGACTTAGGACTTAGGACTTAGGACTTAGGTCTTAGGTCTTAGGTCTTAGGTCTTAGGTCTAAGGTCTAAGGTCTTAGGTCTTAGGTCTTAGGTCTTAGGTCTTAGGTCTTAGGTCTTAGGTCTTAGGTCTTAGGTCTTAGGTCTAAGGACTTAGGTCTTAGGTCTTAGGTCTTAGGTCTTAGGTCTTAGGTCTTAGGTCTTAGGTCTTAGGTCTTAGGTCTTAGGTCTTAGGTCTTAGGTTTCTAGACTACCAGCAATCCTACACGTCTTATTCCTAGCGGATGGTGTAATTTGCGGCTTGACGGCTCGACGGCCGGCTTGGCGGCTTGACGGCTCGACGGCTTGGCTGAACGGCGGAATAACGCGTTCGTGTATTAAATAAGATCAACAGTTTCACACGGTCGCATTTGAAGGTTTGATAAATTCAATTAGAGTGTAAACTAAAATGGAAGTAAATATCTAAGATATAATAGCTCCCTTTGTATGTGATTAAATAATTATATTTTTTTGGAAACCTGTCTCGAAATCTGACTCGAAAAAGACGAAATCCTGACTAGAGACTTGGTTTATCTCCTTCCTGCCGCCGTTGTCGGAGTTGAGTTTACTACAGTAAACCGGCATGTCACAGGTATCTACAGTTAGGGTTGTCCACAAGTTGCTCGAAATTTCTTAAAAAGTTGCTCGAGATTTCTCAAAAAGTTGCTCAAAAAATCCAGAAAGTTGCTTTTTATTAAGGAAGTTGCTTTTTTCCGTCATTTGGTCTAAAGTGAAATATGCTAAGATTGCCCTATAAGAGTAAGATTTCTAAGCATTTTCATGTCATTTTACTGCAACCGGAGTTACTAGCCTTTATTAAAACATTTTCAAGGCAGTGAAAAAATCTAAAGTTTATCAATGTGTAAGAGTTTTATCAAACTTATAAACAGATAACATGTATTTGAGTGTCACTAGTAAAATAATAATTTCTTATGAATGTTTCTCCTTTATGCACTTTCTATACAACATCATGCTGCTACCTTCGATCACCTTGTTCTTCTGACTCATTGCCAGTGGAGCATGACAAATCGTCCGCCATTTTGAATATTCTTTTCGCCACACGTAATGACGTGTGACCCGATAACCAAACATTTCTGTGGGCTCGAAACTAGATGCTCCTTAGCTCAGTCCCGGGTCGGTAGTGCAGTGGCACCGAAGCCTGTGTTCTGTTTGCTATGCCATACTGACGAGTTCTAATAAGAACGAAACAGCTGTCTATGGCTGCAATCTAGTCCGAGCGCTTTTCATGTCAGGCCTAGCTAACCGTAGTGCTTTGTGTTGGAATTTTACGTTGTATATCAGCTTTACTGTAGTCTTCGGACTTTTCATTCGTTATTTTTCATATTTTTGGCTGCATAGGTCCTCACTTCGGATCCAACGTATTTTTACAGGATGTTTGTTCACGATATTTGCTTATATTTTTTCTATTTAAAATAAACGCTGACCCGCCCAGATCGCATTGACAACTAACCACAGGAAGACCAAACTGCTCCAACAGTAAGTCCTGTATGACCCTTTTATACAGGAAATTTCCAAAGTATCTAAATAAGCATTGTGGAACATGACAGTTAGACCAATTTAAACACTAAAAGCTGCTCCAATTTCTCAGTATGAGTAGAAATTCCTCAGAATGCAAAAAGTTGCTCGAAGCGAAAAAAGTTGCTCGAAGTGAAAAAAGTTGCTCGAAATGTGAAAAGTTGCCAAAAAGTTGCCGAGCAACTTGTGGACAGCCCTATCTACAGTCCAATTCAAGTGCCAAGAAAAACATGGAAAAGAGAAACAAGAAGGGGCGGCGAGGAAAAAGATAGCAACAACTATTTAGAACATTTTCGTTGTTGTATATATCTAATACTAAGGATTTTGGCTTGTAAACAAGATCAGAGTCAATAAAAGTACAGAGTCGTAGGATATTAAAGAATTTCGATCGTTACGGAATTATATATGGGTATTTCAGCCCCATGAGAATCATGGGTAACAATAGACTCGTACCCAGGAGTCTTTACGCGCTTACCAAAGATGGCGCCTAGAAATCTGGAGTGATGTTGGAAAGGTTCACGGCACAGTAAGAGATATAATTATCGCATGGCAGATGGGAATTGTAGAGACTTCTTCTGCCCTGATAGTGTTGGATCAGTTGGGATTTCGTTAAGTGCCGTGGTCAGCCGTGGTTTTGAATAGAACCAGGAAAACATTGCTTCATCGGAAAAAGGTCTATTGGGAGTCAAAAATACAAAAACCAGGCGCGGTCGATTTCGTGTACAACTGAAAATAGACCCATTTTTGGCCATTACATAAATGGCGTTCAATTTAAATAGGTGTTGTCCTGGAGACTTTAGCCTCGTGTTCACGTTGCCACAAAAAAGCGTTTTCACACAAATTAGACGCCATTTATGTAATGGGTCTATTAACTCGAACAAGATTGGATTATGGTTATATAGACAGTATGGTTTAATCAAAGTGGTTTAATCAAAGTGCGGTTGTGCTCAGGCCCGATAAATAAAGTACAAAGTCGCCTGTGGGACAAGGTGCCCTATTCGCTTTATGGCTCGAATCCCAGTAACCTAGCATGCTCGAACTGACCGCGAACCTGTAAAATGAACTTAAATTGTGAATGTGCTTTCTTTCGTTTGACCTGTAATGGCGTTTTTGCAAAGAAGATTATTTACGCCAGGCGTAGGCGCACTCGTTTTCAGCATTTTGCTGCGTGACGGTACGGCTGGTGAATACGATCTAGTCACCACTCCCTCCCCCTCCGTCCGAATTTAGCTGACACGATAAGTAAAATGGCTTCCACAACAACCAACGTGCCGCCATGGCTTACGATTGCAAAGGAAAACATAGCAGAAACAGATGAATGGAAGGAACTAACTTCAGAACTTTTTGAAGCAGTACAACAACAGCTAACAGAGAATCATGTCTCGTACTTCTCAGATCTTACTGATTCAGAGAAAATCCTATTTCTTGATCGTGCCGCCAAACTTGTGAGAGATGGCCTGCCTCACTCTAATCTCGTTGCCAAGATTTCTGGGGTTCTTGATCAGCGAGTAAATGAAGCAATCCTTGAAGACCTTATGAATCCTTTAAACAGCAAGACAAAAACTGAGCTCGTGTTGGATTCTGCTTGTAACGCGTGTTCAAATTTGCTTCAAAAGTGGCCCGATTTAAGGAGGAAACTCTATTCGTGTCTGAACCGACCCCTGCCTCCAAAACTGAGGACAGTCATCTGGGAAATGTTCCTTGCAAATCCAAACATTCGGGACGATTTTGTTAACAGGACAAGCCCAAAAGACAGTAATACTTTATCACAGGCGCCAGCCATTGCCCAGAGATGCGAAGCTTTTCTATTTTCTGAACCAACTTTTCAAAATCTCCCACATGATCTCAGTATGCATATACTTCAGGTTATGAGGCATTCGCTAATATACCGACATGCACATATTAAGGACATTCGAACACTTGGTGATACTGACTACCTACTAGCTATTCCCTTTCTAAAAGTTATAGTTGCCGATGACCTGTTAGGCATCGGTACCACTGGTTGCCATGGTGACGTCATAGATGGACACACTGCTAAATTCACTGAAGTGTATTTCACCTTTATGGACTCAAGACCATCTTTTATGAGAGACTCTGGAACAAAGGTGTGGTTGAGCTCCAGCATAAAATGTTTGCTGTAATCATGGACTCAGTTGTTCGAAATGAGGGTAAGCACTATCCCAGGGTTAAATCACTAACCAGAAGGTAAACTGTACAGTCTGAATACAATTACAGATTTAGTGCTATCCTAGGGATAAAGTTAACCTTGCTTCGAACAACCGGGTCTTGAAGGTTATATATTGGGTTTACTATAAAGTACTCCTTGAGCAATTTCTCACAACCCCCCTCCCCCTTCCATCATACAAAATCAAGCTTCTATATGTATGTACATTATCCCCCCCCCCCACCCAAAACAAAATTTCTCAAAGAAACCCAGAGGCACAAATTTTACACCCAAACAATAAATTGTTCAGACAGACATCTAAATTTTCTAAAGAAAAGAAACTTGAATTAGAAGTGCATAATATCATCATTACATGCATGCCAAGGAAGAAAAATATAGGTCAGTTTGTGCTAGTCATGTATTTTCCTGCTAGCAGAGCCTCTTTTTCCTCCCTTTCTTTTGAAATCTCTTTGCAAACTGGCAGGGTAAAACAAACCTCTGCCCCCAGTCACAACATTGTTTGATCAAACTGCCATTCATGACTATGGATGAATATATTTATTTATTAAAAAAACATGCTTGTTTAAAAGATTTGCTGATTTAAATTTGAGCCCGCTATGATACAGCACAACTGCCGATGTCAATTATTAGGTTGCATACTAATTATATAATTAGCATGGAATCACTTTCTTCTCATTGATCAACTGTCCAAGTGTACATATGCCCATAAAATGGTGATCCATTAGATTGATGGGTGACACTCAATCATGTGCTAAAGTTTTCATGTCGCTTAGTAATGCTAATGCATGCACAATAATGTTGCGACTGGGGGCAGAGGTTTCTTTTCCCCTGCCAGTTAGCAAAGCGATTACAAAAGAAAGGGAGGAAAAGGAGGCTCTGCTGCAGGGATGTTTTGTATCCTTAAGAGTGCCAAGATTACAAACTTTCAATATGATGGCAATTGTAAGTTCATTTAATTTACAGGAATTTTACTCTGCACTCAAGAAAGTTGGTGTTACTATGGCTCATATTCTGGAATCGCAAGATCAAAAACTGGCTTCATCTTTGCACCAAACTCTTTCAAAAGGTTGGTATAAGCATTGTGTGCTAGCTGACATGAACAATATATACTACTTGACAAATAGACAAGACTTGAGCCTGCATGACCTTGTATCCTTGACATGACCCACACTGTGGCAAAACATCACGCATGCGCTTTTGACGAGCCGGTTGCATGCACGTCTCCCCAGTTTCCCGCCGAAACTAAAAGAAAACAGAGGCATTCACCCCTGTTTCTAATTTTTGGTACGAATGTGCAATGTTTAGCGAAAGAAAACAGAAAACTACTAAAAGCTAAGTTAACAGCTAAGCTAAGACTTTAACAGGTTGAAATTTTCTTAATTTGTAATTCACTGTGAGTTTACTAATAAAATTATTTACTAAAAAAGTTTAAGCCTTGGAAATTTGTATTTTCAAGAAACTGGAGCTTTCATTATTTAAGCCAGCAGAGCACAATGTTTTGCTGTGGTTTGGACATGACCTACATTTGGGTGCCATTTTGGAGTTAAGGAAAGTACCGGGACCGAGTAAAACAATTAATCTGATTAAGAAATGAACCCCATTACAAGGAAGATAACACTAAAATGCATACTGTAAGTTTATTTTGTTTGCTGTTTATATCATTGTTTAGGGAGATCTTTACAACTGTCAGATTGCTTAGCTACCCTAATGAGGTCCTATCTGAGGTGTATGTTTGTAGGTAAGTACAGACCTCTAAATGTTTTTTGGTAGGCCCCAAAAATATTGTTTACAATTACCCCGACTGAGCCTATATTTCCCCCAGCTGATCATACAACTTTTTCTACCAAAAATTCAACAACAGGCTAGCAGGAGAAAATGCTGTTTTGCCGTTTTAGTAAAAAAGGTTGACATAAAGTGGCATTTTTGAAAATACCAGCCTTATATTTTGGCTACTTTTGAATAAAGAAATTGAAGAAAAATGCTGACTTTTTCAACAAAAACTCAAGAATTTGGGTCTTTCTTCAGGGAGCACATAAATTTATGCTTTCCTTTGCCATCTTGGAATCCATAAATTTATGCTTTCCTTCATCAGTGTGGGAATCCATAAATTTATGCCTTCCTCGGTAATAGGTAAATTTTAATAATCATATAATTTGTTAAAATTTTCAACTTCTTAAACTGAAAACATGCTTTAAAAAAATATCAAACTAGTAAGAATAAAGGGAACCAACTTGAATAATATTGTGATCTGGAAGGACTTTTTGGTAAATGGAAAAATGGCACTTTTACCTGCTAGGCTGTTAACTGCAAGCTTGACATTAGCTGAGGGCTTTCAAAATGTTTTTGAGTAGGAGGTCAACATAGGAAAGTATGCATCTGTAGAAAAAGGGTAAAAGTCAAGCAAAAGTTTCATTGTTTGTTGATAAAGAGAAAATATCAGCCGATGTACATTGTGTACCTCAAAGCAACCATCAGAGCTCCAACAGCTGCCAGCTTGTTTTGAAAGCCCTGCATTGGAGAATAATTCTCTATTACTCTCAATTATTGCTATCAATGGTCTTCTTGAAATCTGCAAAGAAATAAAGGCCAAACTGGTGGAAAAATTTAGACAAAAAAAAGTAAGTACTGTCTCCCTGAAGCCAAATTTTCAACTTGTTAATTGCCCTTTCTTTAGGTTATGTTGCCTTGGACGTGCTGTGCTACATCTGGGACCAGTACATCTTGAGTATCAAACTACCCAAGTTCCAGTGTATACCTACCTTCGCTGCTGTTCTCCTCATGTTACTGAGAGACAGACTTATGCAGTGCAGCAATGTATGTCAGCAGCCTTCTTTCATTCCATTCCTATCTACAGTCGAAGCTCTCGTAAGCGACCACCTCGGGAATTGAAAATTTTGGTCGTTAACGGAGCTGGTCGTTTACAAGAATGTGCTCTCGTAGGCGACCATGCATGCGAACAATAGATGTTGGTTGCTTACGAGAGCTTTTTACATTAAAGAAAATCGTTAACTGTAGTGACCACTTTACTGTTTCTTGTTACTGCCGACAGGACACTTGATATCCGCTACACGTGCCACTAGTTTTATAAATAGGATGCTAATTGTAGTGTATTCTCATGTCAAAAGGATTACTCTTGCTAGTAAATGCAGCAAAATGTAAGTTTTATCAGGTATTGACTGATGTTTTGAAGACGCATTTCAGACTGGTCGCTTACGAGAGCTTAAAAACAAAAGAAAATCATGTTTGGTGATCTCCAAAATTGGTCGCTAACGGAGCTGGTCGCTTCTGAGACTTGGTCGCTTACGAGAGCTTTTCATTACAGAGTTTGAGTGACAATTCAAATGGGAATTCAAAATCTTGGTCGTTATCAGAGCTGGTCGCTTACCAGAGCGGTTGCTCATAGAGCTTCGACTGTATTTCCCTTTCCTTTGGAATTACTCATTATTTATTTACACATGAATTGGACTGTGGGACTTGAAAAGTACTACATGTAAGAAACCCCCCTCCCTCTCCTGGACAGTAGTAGTAAAACACATTTTCCAAAAACAGTTGATAATAAAACTTCCCCTTGTCGAACTATTTTTAATGAAATAGAACAATCAGATTTCTCTCACATTGCTAGCCATTGCTTGAGCATTATTTGTTGTGTATAAAATGGTATAATTTTACCTTTGAACAAATCTTCTGGCAGTACTTACTCAACTTAATAAGTTTGGTCTCTTTAGGACAAGGAAGTGGAAGAGGTTCTTCTTGATGGTGCCAGAGGACTGAAAACACGACAATTTCAAACCGAGGTACATGACTTTGTGGTAGTTATAATTCAGTTCCTATTTTTATACCTTAGCTGTAATTATTAATAAGTGGTTATTGTCATTTTCCTTTATCATCAAAAACAACAGTCTTAAAAGTATATAGAATTTGTTGCTTGTGTTTTGCTTTTAGATTGACAACAGATTCATGGGAAAGTGGAGGCAAATTGTTACTGAGGAAGTACAAGGCTCAGAACTTCCCCTAGTCGACCCTGTGGCCAGTGAGTTTTGAAAAACTTCTCTATTCTGAAAGGGATTTGTCCATGTTCTACCAACTGCTATATTGCATGAATCACAACCTGCCTCCACTAGTTTAATTTCCTATAGCTGCCTGTCTGCCAACCTGCCCTAGGCACTTCATCGAGCGCATGGCAAAGTGCCATATATTTGTTAACTAAAATATCTGTGTTTATAACCCATCAAATATTTTCTCTCGCACGTGATTGGTTGAATGCATCATGTCGCCCAATATTTTCTCTCCACGAGCAGGAAATATCAGTGAATACACCCCTGTGACATTAATAAGCATGTGTCACAGAAAATATTTTGAAGGATGATAACAACAATAATATATAACCTACAAAGTGGCATCAAATTATGCCCTGATATTTGGCCTTGGACATTATCTGATCCTCGAAGCTCACAGTTTCCCTTGAGCTTTGTTCTCGGGAACTGTTCTCTTCTCGGATCAGATAATGTCTGCGGACGAAAAATTAGGGCACATTTCGATGCCACAAGTAGGTTATTGTATTTAGAACTCTGCATAGTTGCTCTCAAGCCATGCTATTAACTTTTGTTCCCAATACCCCATTTAAAACCAATTAAAAGCTAATGTCATGAAAATTGTAGATACACCAGTCACACAAACATACCGGTAGTAATGAATGGCTATGGCACTTATTTCATATTACATGTTCCGGGGGGGGGGCTTTAATATAAAAACAACAGTGGATTCCGGACGTACAAGAATAATTTCATGGTAGTAAAATTGCTATTGCACGAAAACTCGAGAATGGCCTTGTTGTCTCCGGGAAGTGTTACAGGATTTACACTAAATGTAAGTGCCGCAATGGGAAGAAAATCTGATGAAGAACTGTTGCAGCCTTTACAGGACAGAAATGCACACAGCAAAATGATAACTCTCAAAAAGAAATAAGGGAGTTGAAACGTGTAACAGTGGCCCCATGCTCCGGATTATTCAGTGAATAAAAAGTACCATATTTGGAAAATACAGTCTAGTCTATGACAGTCTAGTCTAGACACAGAAGCCGGTTGCCATTTTATTCCATATATGGTCATTTTTATTTGCCGAATAATCCAGAGCATGACACTAAAGCGAAGTATGGGCGTTGCACGTTTCAACTCCCTCATGTTTCTGCCAAAACTAAATGGAAACTTCAAAACTTAACTGATGAAAATATATTACTTTGTTGATTTTCTATTGAATTTATGAGAATGAACCAATGAAATAATGAGAATAGGATAACACATGACTATCAACCAATCAAAGCGTGTTTTTCTACCAGGATTGTAAGCATATTGCATTCGTAATTTTTTTAACGTTGCAAGCAGGGGAGGAGGAGTATTACGTTGTAAGGGAAATCTCCTTAAAAGCTCGAGGTTCTCCTAAGTTGGGTTCTAATATTAGTTCTTGCAGATCGGTCTTAAGTTCCCTGAGAAATCCATATTAAAACAGAATTTCGAAAGCTTTCGGTGTTGGACTTTTAAGTATTTCTTTTTCATCCCATGACGAAAGTGCCATATTTTTTGTAAGACCGGAAACCTGAAAATTATTCTCTTACAAAGATTTTCTTACAAAAGTGCGAACCTTGCTCAAATATGGGATGAATGATAGTGGGTTAACAGAGGGAAAAGGAGGGACTGCTGCAGTCTGAACGTTAACGAGCTGTCTCTTCTAAAGCTCAGTCTACTAACTCACTTCTCTCATACACTTCTAACTATTCAACCAACTTCTAGCCTTGGGAACCACCCAGCCGTGGACATGGTGGTTTCGTGAGCGCCCTCCATCGCGACAGCGCCCCGAAGACAGACGTGCGGCAAGGGAGGAGAGGGAAGCAGAAAGGCTTCGTCTGCTCCAGCAACAGAGGTACCGTACGACATAACTTGTTGGTCTTTTCCTCCACTGCATGCAGTTATGTAGCTTATCACAGTAATTGAGCTCTTATCAGTTCTAAACAGCTCGTTGGAGGTGATTAAATAAATCCCCTTCCGCTTGATTGAATTTGATATTTGATTGATGAACTTGATTGATATTTTTTATCATACGTCGGTGAAAGTTTAATATTGCTTGATGTCTGGATTGAGGCGTTTTCTTACAAGTTGCTCTTAGCTCTATAACTGAACGAGGTGATATTTCGGTTACTTTTATAAGGAGAGAGGAGGCACGAAAAATGAAAGAGGAAGAAGAACATAAAAGGGATCAAGAGCAAGCTTTAAGGGACACCTTTAATCAAGAGAAAAATACCCAAATCGAGAAGATCACAGGGCTTGAGCGTGAGCTTCGAATGGAACGCGATACACGGAATAAAGTTGAACGGGAAATGGCTGAAGAGATCAATCGTCTACACGACGAACTGGCAAGACTTCAAGGCATCTCTGTGCGGTCTGTTGCACCGTCAACAGCTCCATCTGCCAGCCTGCCTCCCACACCAACGTCTGTACACTCTGCGCTTCCTGTGTCCAGAGGTGAAGAGCGTGAAGTTGAGGAGATCCTGAGGAGTTTACTAGAGAGAGCCACTGGTGGAGTTCAACGATGTAAGTGTAATAAGACCAGACCGCCGTACAAGGTGCTTCTGTTGCAGTCGGTTTAGATACCAACGTGTTGTTCTTTAGGGTTAATTATAGCTAAAGCGGTTCTAAACATATCAACTCGACTTTCGGTTTTAAGAATTAGAAGAAAATTTTACAAAGACGAATTTGTTTTGGTTAGTAGTATAATAATATATATGTGGATGAATGTACTATAAAGCAAGTCCTATATAACTCACCATAAACATTTAAAGGGTTGTGTCATGGTGTTGTGAATGTATGGAGTCAATGTTCGATTGGTGGCTGTTAATTGGCTACAAACAGTTAAAGGTACTATGTCATGGTGTTGTACATGTGTGGAGTCAATGTTCGATTGGTGGCTGTTAATTGGCTACAAACAGTTAAAGGTACTATGTCATGGTGTTGTACATGTATGGAGTCAATGTTCAATTGGTGGCTGTTAATTGGCTACAAACAGTTAAAGGTACTATGTCATGGTGTTGTACATGTATGGAGTCAATGTTCAATTGGTGGCTGTTAATTGGCTACAAACAGTTAAAGGTGCTATGTCATGGTGTTGTACATGTATGGAGTCAATGTTCGATTGGTGGCTGTTAATTGGCTACAAACAGTTAAAGTCCCCTCCCTCAATGCTTGATTAAAATGCAATGTTGTCATTGAAGACTGCATCTACACAGTTTGTTGGTCATTTGTGCATATTTGCATTGATTTTTAACCATCCCACATGTGCGCGAGGCTCAACAGTTCATATAAACATCGCTGAAAATCGCTGCCCAGCCGGGCTGCGAATATACAGGCCTTTCACCACGACACAGCTCCATTATTAAGGAAGACACTCCGTACGAACGCATTTTTCTCCTCTTCTCTTTCAGTGGTACACGGAACAGAGGAGCAAAAACAGGAGATCCAGCAAGTGGCTAAGTCGAGCATGAACAGGAACACACACCAGTACAAGGCAGTGGAGACAGCACTGTTCGGACATGAGCTGACCACAGAGGACTGGGACAATATGAGTGCAGAGGAGAGGGAAAGCAATCGAAACAAACTTATGACAAAATTGAAAGAGAAACTAAGTGAGAGCGAACAAGGTGACCCCCCGGGGAATTAAATATTTCGGTTTGAGTGAATCACCATAGTTTTTGGTTTGAAGATGGAAAGCATTGCACCTACCTGAAAATGCCACTCAATTGATTCTTATGTATGATGTCACGTGATCACCACCAAGCGTCATCTCGACCACAATGCACCGCGGCAAAACTTTATGCTCCGCTGGCCGAACGAATGAAGGCTCAGGTTTCAAATACAAGTTTCCGAGGTCTTAAACTTTTTTAGTAAATAATTTAGTAAACTTAGTAAAACTCACAGTGAATTACAAATTAAGAAAACTTATACTACTCTTCCCAGTAAACTGCGACACCCCAATTTTTTTTACGGCTCACGTGATGTGAATATTCTGTACCACGGATGACCATTTGACATACCGCCGGGTAGATTTCTTGTTGGCGGCATTTGTAGACAAGTTTCGACTGCCTTGTTGATTTCAAAGTTTATAAATCGCTGGGAAAAATTTGCTTCTCGCTCTTCTTTGAGCTCTGGAGTTTATTACTAAACGTATTTGAAGAACCACATAACGTGGCTTAACTATTAAGGGAAATGGAGGAAATATTTTGCCAATTTATCTGAGATATTTTTAGATTTAAGATGGTAGTTCATATTTTAAGATCTCATAGTCAGTCGTTCTGCGGTTTTGAAATGTCAAACTTGTCTACAATGTGTCATTCTACTGTCTCCAACGAGGCATTCTTTGTCTACAATGTAGAACAACACGTCGCTTTTCTCACGCCGCCACACAAAAATCTCTACCGGCGGTAAGCAAAACAGTGATCACGTGGTACAGAATATTGACATCACGGGGGCCGTAAAAAAACTTGGGGTGTCGCAGTTTACTGGGAAGAGTAGTACCTTAGGCTTAGCTTTTAAGTAGTTTTCTTGTTTTTCGCGAAACATTTTACGTAAATACGCGTACGTACGTAAAACTAAAAACACGGGTGGTGGCCCGCTGGGTTCGTCAAAACGCATGCGCGTGACCTTTCGCCGCGGTGCGCACCTCGACACAACATGGGCTTTTATCACGTGGGGCCATGTTGAGTCCCAGGAGAATAAAACCTTTGTTTTCGTCTGGTAAACTCGTTCTGAAACCCACCAGTGCGAGGCTACCATATGATTTTCCTCGAATCGCAGTCCGATGAATTACCCGATGATTTAGTACTTTTGTTGATATTTTGCTAAGTTATAAATAGCGCGCGTAGCCTCCACTCTGAATCACCACTCCTCTCAGCCAATCAGCGTCTGATTTCGCAAACGCACTCGTATGATTCAGCTGTAATTAGCTGTGACTGCGATTCTATCACAGTTCGGCCATCTTTGATAAAACAATAGTTTTGGTCCCGCCCGACTCGGTTATTCCACGTTAATTAGACCGATTTAGCTTGTACAGTTGTTGTCCCAATTCAGATCATGTGACAGCTCTCCAGAGGATTCAGTGTTTTGTTTTCCAATTAGAGAAATTTGTACATTTCCTCTTGGGATACAGAAAAACAATAAAACATTACTCAAGGGAAAAGTCAGGTGACCTGAATTGGGACAACAAATGTACAAGCTAAGTCGGTCTATTGCACTCGAAAAACCGGGCGATATCGGTTTTCTCGTGAACGTCGAATTACCTCGTCAGGCATGTGATTTTCCTAAAGTAGCCCATTTCCTTTTCGCTGAGAATACCAAGACAACAGTCTAAATTAGAGTAACAAAAGAAAAGTCTGGTAGTGTAGCTATTTATCATGCGGCGCGGGCCATGTTGGCTAGAAACAATAGATTTCTCACGTTTAGCCTCGTACTGAGCAGTTTCAGAACGAGGTTAGATGGGAGGAAACAATAGATTACCCACGAGTAGCCTCGCACTGAGCAGTTTCAGAACGAGGTTAGATGGGAGAAAACAATAGATTACCCACGAGTAGCCTCGTACTGAGCAGTTTCAGAACGAGGTTAGATGGGAGAAAACTAGATTTTCCATGTGTAGCCTCGTACTGAGCAGTTTCAGAACGAGGTTAGATGGGAGGAAACAATAGATTACCCACGAGTAGCCTCGTACTGAGCAGTTTCAGAACGAGGTTAGATGGGAGGAAACAAAATATTTCCCACTTGTAGCCGTTACTTTTGAAGGTCACGTGACATTGTATGACATCACAGCCGTCTTGATAAAACAGACGAGGGACCTAAGGCCTTTTGCAGGAAACAGTCACGTGATGATATAATACGTTGTTAACTAATGAATTGAGCTCGTGATCGCCATGGGAAAGGCGTCGTAATCGATGCTGGACGGCAAAGTATCTTTAAAAACGCTGTTTTGGAAATATTGACAATCGATTGGAGGTAGAAAATACCATTTACAAAATGTATTTTTGTTGGGCATTCGTAATTAGCACCTCGTGCTCTTCCCTAAGGAATTGGAGTTGTTATTTAAGATGATATTTACATATAGTTTTCACTTGACGCCAACCAGTGTACACGCTTGGTTATCCGGGCCTCTGTAATCCGGTCTTAACAGCGTTTGTACATGTAAGTATTTTTCTTTTGATGCCCCTTAACCTCCATCACCAAATACCAGCAGTAACAGGCAAAAACAACCAAGACCAAGCCCAAAACTTCAAGTAAACAAGATCCTACCACAGTTACCTCCAAACTTCGCTGTTTACTTATTATAACTTTCAAAGTATACGATCTAAAGTTGCTGATCTTGAACATATCATATCATATCTTGCAATCCAGATATGATAATGGCTATAGAGTCATGGGTATCTGCAGACATCTGTAATTATGAAATCTTTTCAGCTGGCTACACAATTCTTAGGAGGGATAGGGTCTCAAACACCCAGCATGGTGGTGTTCTCCAAGCAATTAAGAGTGACTTAATTGTGACTAGAAAAGAAGAACTTGAAACTGATTGTGAGATCCTGTGGTCACAGCTACAAACACAGGGGAGGATTCTATTCTATTTGGTACTTATTATATTCCAAATGGTAAAGATAAGACAAGCCTTGAAGAACTTGATGCATCTATCCATAAGCTTGGTCAAAGAGTCAATCGCCACGATATTCTCTTGTCTGGTGACTTCAATATACCAAATATTGACTGGAACAATAATACTATCCTAAGCTAACCATCCTGTATGCAAACAGCGAGAAAGTTACTGCAAATGACTAGTGAACACAACCTAAAACAAATGGTAAAAGAACCTACAAGAAGACAAGGAAGTGCAGAGAATATATTAGATCTAATCCTAACTAACAATCCTGATATGATCCATGATACCAAAGTCGAACCTGGTATTAGTGATCATGAAATGGTCCTTGTGGACTTACTACTCAAACCTAAAAAGAAAAAAAATCAGAAGAGGGTAGTCCTTATCAGAAAGAAAGCTGACATTGATAAAATCAAATCGTTTTCTGATTTCTACGTAGATAACCTATTAAATGCCCCAGTTGACACGGAATGGGCTACGTTTGTTGAAGCCATAGAGACAACTATGAAAAAGAACGTAGGTACCACACAGAATTACATCAAGTCGTTTTAATCTTACTTGGTTCAAGCGTCCACATCGTAGAATGTGTAAAAAGAAACAGAGGTTGTATAACAAAGCAAAACAACCCAAGAAAACAGAAGACGGCCAATTTTAGATCTATTAGGAAGAAATTACACAAAGAACTGCTGCAGTCACGTAACCATTATACGTCAGAGTTCCTAGTTCAAGCCATCCAAGATGAACCAAAGTCCTTTTGGTCCTATATAAAGAAGGTGAAGAGTGAAAATGTGGGCGTAGCTGTCCTGGAAATAAATGGATCATAAGTAAGCAATGCTGAGAACAAAGCTGAAGCCTTAAATTCACAGTTCACTAGTGTGTTTACTAATGAGGACATTGCTAATGTGCCTACTCTTGGACCGAGTGAAACACCAGATATAAACCCACTTATAATTAACAGTAAAGGAGTTGAAACTCAGTTACTTAAACTCAAGGATGATAAGGCTCCTGGTCCTGACAAATTATAACCATGGCTTCTAAAGATGACTGCTGTGGAAATAGTACCAATACAACAGACATTTTCAAAACATCTATCGAAAATTCCACCCTACCTAAACAATGGAGAGAATCAAATATATATGGTGTCTATAAAAAGGGAGGGAAAAGCAACCCTGGAAATTATAGGCCTATCTCCTTGACATGTATTTCATGCAAGATCTTGGAACATATCATACATAGCCACATCATGAAACACCTAGAAAAATATAACATCTTGGTGGACTCCCAACATGGCTTCAGATCCAAACGCTCTACTGAAACTCACCTCATCACCACGATCCACGACATAGCTTATGTGCTACAGTGCAACGAATCCGTACATCTGGCCATACTGGACTTCTCAAAAGCATTTGATAAAGTCCCATACCAAAGTTTACTGTCAAAATTGGAATACTATGGCATACGGGGCCATCTACATCAATGGCTGGAGTCCTTCCTTACTCAAAGAACCCGACAGGTAGTATGTGATGGGGCAGTATCCACTCAGCAGGTCACCTCTGGGGTCCGACAGGGGACTGTATTAGGTCCCTTGTTGTTCCTCCTTTACATAAACGACTTGCCGTCCAACCTCAAATGTAAAGCCTGCCTGCTTGCAGATGATTGTATCTTGTATGCTACGATAGTAGGTCCCACTGTTGATGACCTACTACTACAAAGTGATCTGATCAAGCTCGAACTCTGGCAGAAAAAGTGGCAAATGGAATTTAACCCCAAAAAATGTTCCACTATGTGTATTTCACTAAAGAAAAAAACACCATCTAGAAGATATATTTTCTGTGGCCAACTCCTCGAGTGTGTTGATTCTCATCCATATCGGCTAGGGGTACATCTTGATAACAAACTTAAGATGGAAAGAGCATATACAAAACACAACATCCAAAGCAAATAGGATGCTGGGTTTAATACGAAGGAATTTCTGCTTCTGCACTGAAGATGTAAAGAAAACACTGTACAAAACCCTCGTTAGACCGAAACTAGAGTATGATACAACAGCTTGGGATCCCCATTATAAATGTGATGTAGATCGGGTCGAACGGGTGCAAAGATCAGCGGCCCGCTTTTGCACAGGAGATTATCATTTTACTTCAAGTGTCACATCTATGCTTGATAAGTTAGATCTTAGCTAGAGCTTCTCGAAAAGAGAAGACAGATATCTCGTCTGATAATGATGTTTAAGATTATTCATAACATTATCGATATAGACAGCAAATCGTATCTAACATTCTCTAATGAGTCACGTACAAGAGGCAGCCATAAACTCAAACTCCAAATCCAACAAAGCACAAAGGACATTTTCAAGTACTCTTTTTTCCCTAGGACCGTTAAGGACTGGAATAGCCTTCCAACAAACATTGCTTCAATTTCATCCCTAGATAAATTCAAGTGTGAACTTATTCACTAAGGATACTTATTATTGAATTTAAGATTTTATTATTTATTCATTTCTCACTTATTTACTTATTTATTTAGAGATATTTTAACCCATTCTTTACACGATTGTAAATAGCTCGATATTTTAAATTTAGTACATTATTTCCTATTAGGATTGTAAATAGCTTATTTTTATTTTTATTTTTATATTTTTTTATATTAGTATTATGTTATAGTTAGTGTGATGCCTCATGGCTTTACTGACTTAATAAATGAAATGACGATGATGAGGGGTCTCGGCGAATTCGCATTGGGTTGGAGTATTCGTCTCCAGAATATATTTTTCCTCAAAGTGAGGTTTTTCGTATCCGGCGATTCGTCATTAGTTTAATATGTAATGTTTATACTGCAATAAACTTGACATAACTGGTCGGCATCCTCCTAACACGCCTTGCTTGATGTGTATGTAGAATATACAACAAATATTTTCTATGTCATGGCGGCGGAGCGCAGTGACAGAGCATAGAACAGGTTTAGCTAATAACACAACCGATCTAGTCTCGTACGAGTGCTTTTAATATATGAATGAAGATTTTTTTGCCGTCCAGTACAACCACGTGATTGCATTCTATTGTGTTGCTACATAACAAATCACGTAATGACTGGTCCCTCGGGAACTCAGTGAGTTTTGTCTCAGTTTCGCTCGGAGCCAGTCATTAAGTGTTTGTTTTATGCCGTCCTGGAGTCAATAGGCCCTTTGCAGCTAACCGTCACGTGCTGATATAATACTTCATTAACGAATGAATTGAGCTCGTGATTCCCATGGGAAAGACATTACCATGATGGATGCTGGAGAGCACGCTATCTTTAAAATCGCTGTTTTTGAAAGGTCGACAATCCGTTGGGGGTGGAAAATAGCATTTAGAAATAGGTTTTGCTAATAGCAATACCGATCTTGTACAATACATTTAAATAAATGAAATCCGATATTTTTTGCTCTCCAGTACAACCACGTGATGTGTTAGCTGCAAAGGGCCTATTCAATTGCTGGTTTTCACTCTATCCCCAGATTCAAATGACAAAGGGCATGGCGGCCATGTTGGTGCCCCAACAAAAGAAGCTAACGAGCAATCTATTGTTTAAGGGCACCAACATGGCGGCTATGACGTCACATGCAAACCAGCAATAAAATGTTTACATGCGTATTTTTCAAGTCTAGCCATTGTTCTTCACCTCAAAACAATAAAGAGACTTGTAAAATACTCGTGTAAAAGTTTCATTGAATTGGCTCCTGGTTGCTAAAGGTCTCTACAGAACCAAATGCATAAATGCGTCTATTTGAATAACCATTGTTTAGGTATATTTAGCCTCACATTCATGTGAAAACGCTGTTGTTTGGCAACGTAAAGACGAGGCTAAAGTCTCCAGGACATTACCTATTTCAATTGGACGCCATGCAATGGGTCTATCGTTTGTGCTTACAGTATACGTGATCTTTCAATGGTTTTTTCCTTGCCCCTGGATGACAGAGGTTCTACTGCCCCCCTAAGCCAAGCTTATGCGCAAAGCGGCGAGGAGCGAAGCGAGACGGCGGAGGTTCTCCCGCCTTCTCGTAGCTTCGCGCTGACTTTGGCTTAGACAGGGCATTATAACCTCTGGCATCCAGGCTACACAATTATCATCACAACCAACAACAATAACACGTATAATCATATACATTAAAAAAAAAATCGATTTTGATTGGCTAAGAGCTGTGCAGTTCAAATGTAATTCAGTGCAATTACAAACAAGAGTAAAATTGTTAAAAAATACGTATATGATTAATAAATAATCATACGTTTTCTCGTTCAAATTGGGATCAATTCTCACTCATGTTTTTCAAATTGCGTTTTGAGATATTTGAAAAACACACTCGTGTGAATTAATCCCAAATTGAACTCGAAACCGTATGATTACCTGTACTAATATTGCTACCCTTTGGTAATATAACAACTGACGCAGTTAATTTATTTGATAGTTTACTATTACATCTGGCATAGATATACTAAATAGTGATAATATACTACCTCAAGCATGTTAAGGCATGGTTTTTGAGCAGTTCTGATAAAACATTCAACATTCGCTATCTTTGTTATTTTTGTATGAAATACTCTATAACTTTGGAATAATACGGTAATCGTGTGTCTTAACATTTAAGTATCGGTGTTTTGAAGGTCACGTGACCTTAAGGCTGATAAAACAAAGAAATCAAAATGGGGTGGCGGAAGTTATTATTTTGTTTCAGATTTTCGGTTGGAAATGTTAAGCTTGTTATGGGAAATGAGATTGTGTCCGGAATGGTTGACTATTTAACACTGAAGACGACATAAATGGCGAAAAATGGTTCCAAGAATTGGTCACGTGACCTGTTTTCTATATTTTCGCCTTAACAGTCTATCAGGGTCAACCATTCCGAACTGATCTTTAAAGTCAACCACAAGTGTAATCAGATAAATATAAAATCGTTACTTAAAATATACAATGCACCACCCCGTTTTTAGTTTAATTTGCAACTTTTTGTGATCACGTGGTTGGTCACGTGATATACATTTAACCAAAATGTTATATTAGGACGACTAAAAACGCTGAGATTAGTTATAACGACCATTGTTCTAGGATTTGAGCAAATTCAAGTGACTCCAATCAACAAGATAGCTGTAGCCTCGTTTTCATGTTCAAACCTTGCCTTAACATGCTTGAGACCATACCTTAACCCACTACTATACTGAATACTATTCTTTGAATTGTCAACCGTTATAAACGTCAGTTCCTATTCACACAATTTTCTAAACTTGGACATTATAAAAAATGTACAAAAATTGATCCAGTAACGCTTAAATATTTGTTTAATTAATGAAAGCTCCCTTGCGCTTTAAAAACAACTCATTACGAATTTTACAGAAATAAAAAAAATGTACGCAATCGATAGAGTACTTCAAATAAAGGTTAACTTCCTCTTCAAAGTTGTTTGATTGTCCTGGGGTAATTTTAGCGACTTTTACAAAATTTCCAAGTCACCATCCCAACTGTTAAGTGGTAGTTATAATCCGAGCCAGTGTATTGGACACGGTATCCAGATCGAAGTGCCGGCATGAAGCAATGACGTGGATCTGGATACCGTGTCCAACAAACTGGCGGGTTTAGAAAATACTTCTCATACGTCATTAGATATTCATTGCACAGAGGCCAATGACAAAAAAAGAGTACTAATTTTGTATTGTGTGAACTCGGTGTTTTGACTCAAAGGTGAACATTCCACGAATAAATACGCTTAAACACCAAAATGAATTGTACAGTATTTGTGTGTAGCATTGCATGTTGAGTAATTTGGCACTTCTGAGCGGAGACCGAAAGACAAAGATGTCTTGAACACAAGATGGCCGAAGAACCGCTCACAAAACGTCTTTAGAGCCCCACTCACGGCAGAAGAAACTGCTCGGGACGTACAACGAACAGCACCTAAGACTAAGTCAACTGAATATAAGACGCGTTGGGGTGTCAAAGTGTTTCAAAGTTGGCAGCGGGAAAGGCCGAACAAATTACCAGAGATGAAGTATGGGCCTTACCCGCAGAAAACTGTATCAGATAATATGCTCTTTTAAGCATAATTTGGAGGAACTACGTAAATTCGCCAAACTTTTGCTTGAAAGGTTTTTAGCCTGAACTTCTTGTAAAGATGCCGTGTTTTAAATATTATTTTATTTATAGTTTTCACAGATATTTAGGAGAATTCTGGATATCCCGAAAGTCCATAGAGCTGGCGTCGAACTGACTCGAAACCGCGAGGAAAAACAACCCGTTAATGGCATTTCATGGAGCGGACACAATCAAATGAGGTTAGTACAATAAGCAGTTATTATGCAACGCGGCATTTTAGTAGCCCGCTATTGCAGACGTATTTTTTTCACTCATGAATTCGAAGAAAAAAGTAACGTCTGCTTGCCCGAGCGCTTAATTAGTTTCCAATATACACACATTGTGTTATGGACCAATCAGATTTTACCTTCCATATCCTGGAAAGTGACTTAATGTTACATTTAAAAGGATTCAGACACTACATTTGCCATTAACCAATCATAGGAGAGTGTTCACTGGCGCGCCAATTCACTACAATTCTAACAATGGCTTTGATTGGGCAGAAAAATAAAACAAACGTGCTGACGTCATGCTTGCATATTGGAAACTAATTAAGCGCTCGGGTAAGACGTTACTTTTTTCTTCGAATTTTATGAGTGAAAAAATACGTCTGCATAGCAGGCAAACATTTTAGCGGTTGAGAGAAATTGAAACTGGGGGAAATTCAGGGGTAAAACAATAGCTGATTTCCATATTTATCGTACTTGGAAATCACTTCTAAATACGAATAATATCCAAAATTTAAAAAATATGCAAATTACTAGAAACTGTATTTAGAAACATTTCCCTGAGCTTCAACGCCCGCCACTTGCATAATTAAGTTTGTTGTTCTATCCTTGGTTTTAATCTATCCACGTGACCTCAAACGAGAACCCTCATTGGTCAATGTGTTATGAATATCTAATGTAGTATGAGAAGTTAATTTTAATAACTTGGGCTGCCTGTGCTGCAACTCCCTCGTGCATATGCGGTGTTTCATTCGACACAATCATTTCCGCCACTTCTGATCGGGAACCATGATGAACAAGTGAGCCTGGTTACAAAAGCATGTCGAATGCAGCCTGGCGCTGGCTGGTAATTTTTCTTATTACTCGGGCTGCCTGTGGCAGGCACGAGTCTAAATCTGCAGGCCGTAATATTTTTTGGTGCAACAAAATGTCTGCGCATGCGTTAAATTATGCATTAATTGTTGGCGCTAATAGATTTCTCTCCAGTCCAGTCGCCATCTTAAGATTCTGCATGCGGACGCTATTCTTGTTTGAGGTGTTTCGTAGGTTTTATGCCACATTTCATCTTACTCTCGGTCATAATACATACCAACATAAACACCGTGATCGGTAGGCCAACACTAAAATATTTTCGACTGTGTTTTTGGCTGGTTTACCGATCTCGTATCGAGACCTGTGTACGTTACACAGGTATACTGAATAGCTGATTTATAGCGAAGTATACTGAGCGATTTACTAGCAAATACATATACTGTGGTTGAGCAGTTATGGGTTACTATACTCTATCGAAGTCTGAAGACATCTGTAGCCAACGAAGCCAGAAATACACACTCAGCACAGAATTAATTTATGATGAGCCAAGGAATACTCAACTCTCAAGGTAAATTTAAACCAGAAACCTCTCACGGCCGAGGTTTTGGTTCGAGAAATTAAAGGCTTCCAACAATTCCCTTTATAGTTCTGTAATATAATGAGCAGACTGAAGTTTTGGAGAATGAGGGTAAAGCTTTTAATTAGAGATAGCCAACAAGCATTTCAGTTAATAATCTTTAATCCAACAAATACCAAGATGGACTCATCATGTATAGCAAGAACAGCAGCCGGATAAAGTTACACAGAGGAACTCAAATTGACCACGAATACAATTAACATGACTTCCAGAGAGTACAGCCGCGGAGAAAGAGCCGCGAGGCAGCGAGCTGCGATAAAGAGCCGCAGGGTAGAAAGAACAGTAGAGAAATATAGTGATAGCTCCATCACAGGATGGATAGGATACAACTTATAATATGGTACAAATATAAACATACATTTGAGACCTGCAGTATAACAGAACAGTAGACTAAATTGTAAACGTGTGTTACATGAATAAGTAGCGTTAAGGTCAATAGTAAATTACATAATATAGTAGGGGAGCAGAGAATGAAAGTCACCGCGCTACCGGCCACTCCTAAATACTGCTAAATTCAGCTAATAATTCTTCCCTTTGGTTATTACTAAGAGGATTTCAAATGAAAGTATATTTCATCTTCAATCTCATTGAGAACACACCATCAGAAATCTGAAGAAGGGTAGTCCAAAATAAAATAAAAAAATCCTGGAACGCAAAATATCAAAGAAAAAAGCCTGCCTTGCACAATCAAGGGGCCAAAAGAAATGGCTGCACTGATGTATATAGCGATACTTACTGTTTGTAAACACGGACGTCTTTTAACATTTGCATATCTAAAACCCCGTGTGTTTGTATGACTTGTATGGCATCTAGCGATTTGAGCCTCGCAAAATACATCTCTATTCTGCTTCCAAATCCTTATTCTTTTATAAGACTTATAAGTTAAGAGCATATAAGCTTCGATGAAAGGGCTTGCTTGCATTTTGGAAGAACAAGAAAGTAATTTGGCGATAAATAAGCACCGACCTGTGATATTTTATAAACAACTGACTGCGTTCACGCTGGCCTGTGTGATGTCACAGTAAGTATCGCTACATAGTGGCCCGAGTGAAAGCCCAGATGGGCTTTGTTTGGACAATAGGAACCATGTGGTTTTACTAGTTGACGTCACAAACCACAGGGATCCCATTGACCCAATCACAAAAATGACCATCAAGAACCCCTGGGACTAGGCTTCCGTCGAATTCTTGCCTATGCATATAACACTGAAATCGGTTGTAATCGATTGCCAACACAGACCAATGCTAGTTTTTTTTACAAGTACTGGTCATCCATTTTGACTAAGGCCCTGTCCACTCGTATACGCTTTCGTATCAAAACGGTTTTCATGCGTTTTGGCCACCGCCCACACGTTAACCATGAACAGTTGTGATCGTTTTAATCGAAAGCTTCTCTATTTGGAAATGCTTCTCAAAGTAGAGGTTTCTGAAAAAGGAGGTCTGTCGTTTTCGTGACCCGTTTATAAATGAACAGTCTGTCTTTAGCGCGTTTCCGATCGTTTTGAAAACGTGTGGATAGGGCCTATATAAATGACTTGGTCCAAGTTTACATTAAGTAATGTTTCGCCTAAGAATTTGAGCACTCAACTTTACTATAACACCTTTTACATTCTGCTCTATAACCGAGGCCAGTTAGACAACGGGCGTTAAGCACATTGCAAAACGAAAATAAAGCATTTCAACGTACAAATCCTAGAATATCCACCGGATTTTCTTCATTTAAAAGACTTCGACTTCAAAACTAGTCAAACAAATTCTACTTTTACCGGATCGAAGCTCGAACAGGTCGTGTACTCGACATCCATAAGTTGGAATGCTTTGTTCAGTTTTCGTTCCGCAATGTGATTGGTTCTCGATGTCCAAGTGACCTCGACAGTAATTTCCTATTCTCTCATTATTTCATAGGTCTCATTATATAGAAAATCAACAAAGTAATATATTTTCGTCAGTTAACTTTTGAAGTTTCAATTTAGTTTTGGCAGAAACAAAGTTGAAACGTAACGCCCATACTTCGCTTTAGTGCCATGCTCTGGATTATTCAGCGAATAAAAATGACCATATATGGATAAAATAAAGTCTGGTTCTGTGACTAGACTGTCACGCTAGACTGTACTGGATTTTCCAAATATGGTACTTTATATTCGCTGAATAATCCGGAGCATGGGGCCGCTGTTACGCGTTTCTGAACTCCCTTTATTTTCCTGGTTTTGGTGAAATGAACTATAATCTGATTTCAAACAATAGTATTTGAGGAAACGTCTCAAGTTTGTGATTTAAACTGGAGATGTTTTGTCTTCCCCCTCTCCTATTGGCTGCATGGCGTTTTGAGTTTTCACAGTAAAAATGGCCAACAGTTTCCTTTATTTTCTGCTTGTAACTGACTGACATCCAAAAATGTTTTGAAGCAAAATTGTATGTAGCATAGTCTTTCTCCAGTTCTTTGGAGAATAGAAAGAGCTAAACTGTTTGTATCATCATTACTACATACATGCTTATTTCTTTATCACTAATTAATGGTTAACAAATAAGATAAGTTAAATAATTTACAAAATTAAATAATAGTAACATTGTATTATATTTATAATATAACCCAGATAGTACGAGCGCTCTGATTGGCTTAGACTCAAAAATCTATGGTCTACTGTGCCGGTAAACACAGAAATCGGCACGCCTGCTTGTGTTGTCGTAGTTATATCATAAAAGCAATAGACCGCACATTTCAATGTGTTTACTGGCGAAATAAAGCACTTGGCGGGATGTTGGGCTTGAAAATCACGCGCCTTCGGCTTGTGATTTTCAAGCATTTCTTGTGTTCTCCCAACATCCCGCGTGCTTTATTTCGCCAGTAAACACATTGAATTGTGTGGTGTATGCAAGCTTAAATAAATTACGGGAGCATTCTAAGAACGCGCGATTTCATTGGCTGCTCAGCGTTTTTGATTTACTTATAATGCACGCTCGAGCATTTTTTTTCGAGTAGATCGAATTTTATTATAAAACAAATAGAAGATGGTTCTCCTTGTTCTATAACTAAATAATGTACTTTCGAGGTCTTGCATGGAAAGTTGCCAAATGTACTCGCGTTCGGCTCGTGCATCCGCAGTTTTTGAAGACCTCAAGCGTGCATAATTTTGTTATAGAAAATGGAGAACCATCAAAGTCATTCATAAGTAAATGAATTCATAATGTTGATTTGTAAATCTCTTTTGTCCGGATTCCTCCTGATTTACATAAACGTTTGCTCGAAATAGATCGTATCGTCATCAGTCATGTACAGAATTCGTGTCCGTTCCGCTTTATCGGATTTTCAAACAAAGTCGCCCCCGGATCGAGTTTGTAAATCCGATAAAGTACGTTTACTCATTCTGTATCTATTACATATAAGCCATTTGAAGATATCTTCTTACGTAACAAAACAAACATTAATATTGCGTCAGTTCTCATGATACGCTACACAGAACAGTGAAATCATTGTGTTTATCCAGCTAAAGGTATTTTAAAGCAAGCAGCAATTGCAATTTTCCTAAAGCAAAATAATTACATGCGCTAATTAAATAATAAAGGGTTTGTGTATATTGTTGCTTTCTAATATCCCAGTGCACTTAACAGCTAAAACACTTCCTCGTATCTTTATTTGCTGTTGATAATATACTGGCACTATGTAGTCACCAGGCTTCTACTCGGTCTTCCAGTCCCATCATGCAAAGCGTTAGGATTCACACGTATACTTCAGACCTCTCAAAAACTGCCATAGACCTCTCAATTTCGCTTTCAAGAGGTTTTAGCCATGCTTTCGGCGAGGGCCTAAAATCAAAGCAGTGACGTCACAATATTCAGCCGCCGTACCGTACCGTATTTCTGTAATTTGATTGGATTAGCAGGACATAAACAATGGGAAACCATTTCAACGTCACGGCATGCCGTACGGTAACCGTGCTGTAGTTTGTCTAGCCTGCGTGCAGACGTTCTCTCTCCCTGCAATAATCGGGATTTTTGCGGGGAGAGAGAACGTCTGCACGCAGGCTATAGTTTGTCCCACTCATACGAAACCTGCTCTAAAGCATGCCACAGTGAGTAATACTGAGTAGTTTGTGAGTTTGGTCTTTCGTTGCTGCCAAGTTACATATAAATACAGGGAACTCATACAAAACAATACATTGAAATATCGATAACTTAGTACCATTTTATGGTATCACCACTAATATTCAGAGTATCGCTAATCTTGGCATACTCTTTAACATGGTAGCATTCAACTAATTCGCCATTTTGGAATAGGGTTTATACTTAACGATTTCTAAGATATGAGAACTCCATGCTCGAGAGAACTTGCTAACTCAAGAGAAACTCGAGCTATCGGATACAGTATCTCACGTTCATGTCCCCCACTCTACCCCTACTTGGTATCTTTAGCACCAGATGCTCGAGTGCTATCCAGGACTTCAATCTTGTACTCGATATCTTTGCTCTTTATCCAGCTGAATGAATTATCAAACCTCAGGACATCTAGAGATACGAGAAGAGAGTTTAATGAGGTCGTGACGAGAATCAATTATTAGTTTCAAACGTTGATGTTTAGCACATAAAAAAAAACCACTGAATTTTAACGGGACCTGAAACAACCATAGCGGCAGATCAATGACAGGACCCGGCTTAACCACAGATCGAATTGGAATTTAGTGTATTGATTTTTGTGCAGGAAGGAAAACCGGAGAACCCGGAGAAAAACCCTCGGAGCAAGGGCGAGATACCAACAAACTCAACTCACATGCTCCCTGAGGGAAAGAGGGGGGGTTAGGGTTAGAGATATCCAACAATGGTCGAACGTTTAGCCGCGGCTTTACTGCCTAGAAGACAGACAGATAGATGATTGTATTTGGAGCCTTATACTAATGTGTATGACGTAATATCTGTGTGGCGGTACCGGGTCCGGTTTTCAACTTAATTTCGATTTCAGGGTCCCGGTGTTTTTCGTAAAAATAGTTGGAATTCTGGGTTATAAATGATTCAGCATAATCAGACAGGGAGTATCTCCAGGTTCGTTTTCGCAATAACCGAGTTGGAAATCCGGGTAACAGCTATTTTACCTAAGATAAGCTACCAGCTTTTGAAACAAATGTAAAGAATATTGTTTAAATAGAAATAAATAAAAACCGGGGTTTTGGAGCTATTTGTTCTCTGAAAACAGGGCGCACATACCTACCATTTATCATACAAGTACACCCCCCCCCCCCCCCCCCAGGTGCTATTGCGGCATTGTTGGGTAAGCGTGTGAAAGATAATAAACGGGTAACAAGGTGGTATATTAAGTACTTACACGTCCCTGGCTTGTCACACGTGACTGATCCCTCCTCCGGCACAAAATGACTGTCTACTCTTTGGACTGGAAGCTAAAGAAATAAATTACGAAAGAAAGCACTGTTACAGAACATGGCCATGGAAGCTTGGCGTCCTCATATTTAGAGGCGGGGATTCTGTCTGTGCACAAACCCGAGAGAATTCTTCCAAACTTCCCCTCGTGTTGGCATCAGGCTATGTAAACACGGAAAACGTTTTCTATTTCTTAAATAACAATGCCCGCGCTCACAGGAAGGTTTCCATTTGACTGGAGAAGGCGAGACGCCCCTAATAATAAAGCAAAAGCCTCCTAATTTTCTAGGAGAAATATAATACGTAAATACAATATAATATGTAAATACGCAACTACAAAAGAATATTTCGCGTTTTCTCTCTCGATATTTTGAATGAGATGCAAAAGTGTTCGATTTATAAGGAATCGTGGACATTTCTAAAGTTTGGAGCTCTGGCATCTAGTTAATAGCGAATTTAAGATACGGCGACAACGGACTACGACTACGGTTGGACGTGCCTAGCAATCGGCTAGAGTACTGGGCCGAGTACGCAACGAATGGCGCGAAAAATTCGACATTTTGGCAAGACTGAGCTGAAGTCATCGCATTGCCGACCGAATTGACCCAAAATTCCCACATAAGCTATGCCCAGAAACGCCGTAAACTCGAACAGAAAGCACTTTATTGTGTATTTTAAAGGTTAGCTATAATTGAAATATCCAAAAGAGTGGTGAATTTCTTACATTAAATCCGACTAACGTACTCTGTTGTGGTGACCACGAAAAACACGCTGACTTCTCACCGTCGTGGACTCGCTACGGTGCAATGAAACCAACAAGAGTGTCTCGCTCCAGTCCTTTATTGGCACGCGTCCGTAGTCGTCGAACCTGAAATTTCTGGATCAATCACGGTTTCTGGGAAACCCCCACCCCTCCCCCACACTTTACCCTAACCTTTAATGGTTAATCATTAATATAACAATGCATATCCAAGGGAGGGGTGGGTGGGTAGTTTCCCAGAAACCGGGATTGAGCCAAATTTCCTGTGTGTCAAGATTGTGTACATTTTAAAGTGCCTATCACCCTTTTGCAATTTTGACAGCTTATGAACCTCCGAAACGTTTTGAGTACTTCTGTGAAGAAAGTTTTGGTTTAAAGTGAATACTTTATGTTCTACGCTTGTTTGAAATCGTGTAAATGTGATCTTTCCTGACCCATGACCGCGTAAGTAAAAGCCTGGGTCGAAACCTGGGTAGACGTCATCTTGACGTCATATAATTAATTCGGCTTTGCAATCATTTGAAGAAATACTTAACATGTTGACTAAAATGACTTTTTTCTTTACTAACAACTCGAAAACTGTGTATATTTTCTATGCATCGATGTTGTTGTGATAAAAAGGCGCCATGGAGAATAATGCATTAATGAGATGACGTCTACCCAGGTTTCGACCCAGGCTTTTGCTTACGCGGTCATGGGTCAGGAAAGGTCACATTTACACGATTTCAAACAAGCGTAGAACATAAAATATTCACTTTAAACCAAAACTTTCTTCACAGAAGTACTCAAAACGTTTCGGAGGTTCATAAGCTATCAAAATTGCAAAAGGGTGATAGGCACTTTAACAAGTGTATGCTCTACTGTTCATAATCATATAGCAATAATTGTATAGAAAATTAAGACAAGATGAAAGGCTGACTGTACGGTACTGGGAGTGTACCCTGAGGAAGGTTGGCCGTGCCAACCGAAATATCGGTAATAATTATATATATTCCCAGTACCGTACAATCAGCCTTTCATCTTGTCTTGATATTCGTATATATTTGCTGATTAGATCCCATCCAAGGTGATCCGGTTCCTACACTTCGTCTGAATTGGTCCTTACATTCAGTACATTACATATAGAAAACTAACATTTGTTTTATGTTTGGAAGAGCAACTCAATCCAGCTCAAATTTCACACATTTATTGTGATTCATAATATCTCATTATCCTGACTACTAAAATTTGATACTCGTGTTGAATACTCACTAAATGCGAGAGTGATTCCAAAAATTCCACGTTTCCTTATAAATGGAACACTCGAACACGGTTTTTTCCTCATTCAAAATTTCGAGGAAAAAACGTGAATTGGTCTTATTTCTTCTAACAATTTCTTACAATCTCTTCTAGCAGATCGTTGCCGTTTTTCTTCGTCTCAGAAGGTTGATTGTTCTTGTTTTTCTCGTCAGTCGGTTCATCCTTCTCGTCCTTTTCGTCAGTGGGCGGACGAGTCTTGTCTTCAGGCAGTCCTGGTCCATTTTTCTCGGCCTTCTTGTCCGTTGGATTCTTGTCTTTGCAGTCGTCCACTCGAGGTATGGTGTAGTACACACCGAACCCAATGTCATTCTCTTTACTCCTGAAATTCCATCTAAAAATAACACAAACTATTTGCACCTTATTCGTATCTCATGCCGGCCCGAGAAGAAGTCTGGTAACAATGGTATCAGAGCGAGACCAGTTGTCCCAAAGATCGCAAAAACAGAGTTCGTCAGAAATGTCTTAGAGCAGATTTCGTATGAGTGAGAGAAACTACAGCACTGACTACAGCACGGTTACCGTACGGCATGCCGTGACGTTGAATTGGTTTCTCATTGTTTATGTCCTGCTGATCCAATCAAATTACAGAGATACGGTACAGCACGGTTACGGACATCTGCTCTAGTTTCTATCGTACGGCACTGCTGTGCTCTTTTGTGTCAAAGAAAATAACGTTATTTTCCGCCATCGACTGTAGATTTCGTTTTGATGCCTTATGTACTGTTTAATAAACGAGCAGCAGTGCTTTCTCAGGTTTAAAACTCGAGGGAGCAGTCCGAGAGTTTTAGATCTGATAAAACACGTGCTGCTAGTTTATTAAACGGCTTCAAAAACTTATAATGGTTGCTTTATGAACCATTGAACCTTTGTATTCACAACGCCATGCAAAATATTTGAGTAATCACCGCCTGCGATTACGAACATCTCAAGGGAATCACATGAAAAAATTACCATACTATGTTGTTTGAAGTGGCGTTTCGCAATGCTGAAAGCATTGTGTGGCAAAGAACAAGCTGGGGCAAGAATAACCTGAACTCGAAGGATTTGGTGTGGTGGTTGACATCGATAAAGTTCAAGACTTGGAAAGCGATGTCACTGACCTGACGGCAGACTCTAAATGTTTGACTCCGGCACAAAATATGAAGAGGATGTTTGCAAGTTTAATGCACATTTTTATTATTTTACGGCTTTCAGTTTGGTTTAATAACTAAACACTGACTCGGTAAACAAGTAGTTGGATAACTTCATTTTAAATATTTTTTTCTGTGTATCTCGGTTGTCTGCTGATATTAGTAAATCAAGTGCACAATTTATTATCTACATGTAGGTACCTTATCTTCCTTGTACTTTTTGCTATCTTTGGGTCTTTATCAGTGAATTCTTAATTAGGATGAAACTTTATTTTAAATTTCATGTTCATTAGTATTCTTTATATAAAACGTTCATCCTAATTAGCAATTCAACGAGAAAGCCGAAACATCAATAGAAATTCCAAGAGTTGGAAGGTGCCTATCCATTGTCTCAATCATTAACCCCATTTCCCCCTGGGACAGAATTCAAATCCCTCCGCGGGCTTTTTAGAATGATGAGATTTTATCAGGTATAAAGGAGCATGTATGTGGCTGATTTGCTTCATCTGATTGGACAAAATGCTCATTAATTATTCATGAGTTTTTTGAAGAATAAGGTCGATTGTCTGAACATAAAACGAGAGATGGGATACTTCTGTTCAACTGATCCAGCGGTTAGTAAAATCAAGACCGCAAAAGGAACTATATATGCAGTACAAGGCCTCTACATGCACTGGTATTTTCAGGGAGTTATTTTTACTACATGCACTGTGTTAAAATAAGTCTATAGTGTCATGAGTTGATTCCTATGCCGTAGACGGCTGCAGCGAAGCAGAGCGGTACGGAAATTTTCTCGGATGCGGATAACTATTTAAATAGTCTCTACTTTGTGAGGAAGTTAGCCTGAAATTGCTTATGCATTAATATATACATGAAAAATAATACTATTGGTAAGCGATAACTACATTAATCAATTCGTTACCGTAAGTTTTAAAGTGAACAACGAACATGGATAGACCTCTAAAACTAGAATGGACTCTGAAATCAATGTCAAATCGAGAGTATAATTGAGTGTTGCATTTCTCGCTTTCAAAACTCAACTTTTTTTTCCGAAATAGCTTCCTGTATGTCACTGATACGTAATACAAAATGCCTCCTTCTACAACAGTCCTTTGGGTAACAAGTAGACTGCGACTAAGTCCCTCTATTTTTCTTGGTTATACCGTCCGTGTTCTGTCGCTATTTGTATTTCTGCCGGAGCGAAAATTAGGAATGAGTCAAAATCTTCAACTTTCAAGGGGAGGGGGAGGGGTTGGAGTGTTCTTCTGTCCACCTCTCCCGTTTTCCCGGGGATGTTTTTGGCTCACCTACATTCAATCTTTTCACCCGGTGGCCATCTTGGATTCAAAGCGAGGCAATCCTCTGTCAGAGATTTTTTCTCTTTCCCTCGTAGGGCGTGCACAATTAGCACTACAGCTTACCACTTTACATCACATTCTTTGTTTTTATTAGGCTAAACTCGTTCTGATATCCCTCAGTGCGAGGTTAACCTAGCAAAAACAAAGGATTGCCTTGCTTTGAATCCAAGATGGCCACCATGTGAAAAGATAAAAATAGAATGATTTTCGCAGTTACAGCCGGTAACTCACCTTAGGGTTGCTCCTGCTAGTCTCACCTCGCGCTTCACGTCCAGTGTTTTCCCCCGCTCTACTACTGCCACTGTGGCACCTACTGCTGTGCCAAAAGGCTTCTGGGCCAAGTAATACGTAACAGGGATGTCGCCTCCATAGCAGATCTAACGAAAACAAAACTATCATTATGGGAGGCTACTACAAACTGGTAAGCAGATCTCATGTAAGTTAGAAACACTGGTTAGGTTACAGAGTAAAACCAACGGACTTCCAAAATGTCTGAGCTGATTTCGTGAAAGTTAGACAGACTCCTCAGTTGTTGCCTCCTAACCACGCTATTTCTCTAAAATGGAATTGAATGAAACGGAGGAAAAATAGTGAATTCGGTATCCTTCATACAACTAACTCGTACCGAGAGTAAGGCATTTTGTGTGACTATAGATTCCTTCATGGTTAAAGGAGCTGTATCACGGTGAGGGACACGCCTTTACGTTCCGGGCCGGAACAAAATTATTTTCAGTAGTTTTCATATAAACTGACTATCCTAGCACATGTGTGGGATGGATGAAATCAAAGTAAATGTCTTCAAGGAAAATATTGCATATCCTTTCAATCAAGCATTAAGGGAGGGGACTTTAACTGTTGAAGCCAATTAACAGCCACCAATCGAACATTGATTCCAGACATGCGCAAAACCATGACACAGCACCTTTAAGGACAGTGCAGCTGGAGCAAATTACGAACATGCAGTCCCATTATAAAACCACTCAATTATGAGGTACGAATGATTAGCATTTATGTCGGGACACGATAAGGTCATTCTTGAAAGTCCCGGTTGGGGGTTGAGGACAATAGCCGGATACGTCATGGTTTCAGTATATCGGATTGCTAACTTGAGCATAAATAGGAAGGTCTCTCAGTAGGGAGGTCCTCTCCTAGCTCGAAGCCGTCATAGAAACACGTTCCAAAATAGAGTGCGATATTCCAAAGTTTAAATATTTGGGACAAATGGTTTTAAAACAGCCAACTTTTTACACGCATAGATTAAATTCAGTAGTATTTTGTGCTTTCCAACGACGTTTACTTCTATCCTTCACTACTAGTAATACTACAATGGAATCAAGTGGCATGTAACACAATTTTTTTGCTTTCCTCAGATTTTCATCTATTATTCCACCATCATCCTTCTTTCCCTGCATGTTCGGTAATTACCAGACTCAGACCTCAGTCCTGCGTGTTCGGTAATTACCAGACTCAGAGCTGTGTCTTCGGTAATTACCAGACTCAGACCTCAGTCCTGTGTGTTCGGTAATTACCAGACTCAGAGCTGTGTGTTCGGTAATTACCAGACCCAGACCTCAGTCCTGTGTGTTCGGTAATTACCAGACTCAGAGCTGTGTGTTCGGTAATTACCAGACTCAGACCTCAGTCCTGTGTGTTCGGTAATTACCAGACTCAGAGCTGTGTGTTCGGTAATTACCAGACTCAGAGCTGTGTGTTCGGTAATTACCAGACCCAGATCTGTGTGTTTGGTAATTACGAAACTCAGTCCTGTGTGTTCGGTAATTACCAAACTGAGACCTGCGTGTTCGGTACTCCTGATTACCAGACTCAGACCTCAGTCCTGCGTGTTCGGTAATTACGAGACTCAGAGCTGTGTGTTCGGTAATTACCAGACTCAGTCTTGCATGTTCGGTAATTACCAGACTCAGACCTGTGTGTTCGGTAATTATCAAACTCGGACCTGTGTTTTGGTAAAGTACCAAACAATTTGCAATGAGGTAATGGCGAATTATTGATTTAAGTGGTCGAAAAGTTGTTGAAGCTTGTGAATGAAAGCAGTAAAATTGCTGGACGTTTGTAATCTCTGTGGTCTGTGGTATATGAATTATGAAGAAAGGTTGGACTCCGAAAGGTTTTCGATCCTTTACTCTTGATGAATCAACTTCTCGCTCAGTCTTGTAATACATGATCGTGTAACTCATGGGACTGTACGGTTACACTCGCGGTTATTGTTTTGGTTGTTCAGTAATAATGTTCCTTCGAATTAACTTTGACATTTGGCGCTGACACTCAATACAACATATCGCAGGAATCTTCACAATATCTCACTGATACTTGATTTACCGGTAGAATTTGTCGTAGAAACATGATCAAACATCTGTTCTGTCTGTTGGCTTTAGTAAGCGTGTACCTCTAGTTGTAAAGCGGCGTATTAAAGACGAAGGGGTGTCACGCTCTAAGACCCGACAGAAACATCATTCCCTGGAATACGTTTTCGCGTTATTGTTCTCTGGCCATGTTTAAACCTTTAGTTGTAAAGCGGCGTGTTAAAGACGAAGTCGAATCGGCGGCTGGGCAATGCATGGGGGAGTCACGTAGACGGCTGGAAGATCAGCAGGAGAGTCACGCTCTAAGACCACAGAAACATCATTCCCTGGAATACTGTTTCGCATTATTGTTCTCTGGCCATCTGATAAATATTGCTTTCGATTGTACAGGGTCCGGGGAGGTTTAGAAGCATAGGTTGCCTTCTTGAATACAATTTGAATATCCACAGTTTGCCCGATGGCTCCAGAACGTCACATGTAGATGTGAAAACACCTCACAGCCGAAATTTAATATCCGCTGATGCGAACTGTCAACTTTAACCAATCGGATCACGGACTAGTGTTATTGAAAGCGCGCAAAATTTGAATACTAACAAAAGACAGATCTACCGTAAATATAACTTCAGGTTCATGGCGGCATTTTCTGATCGCCATTTGCTTCTTATAAACCTTGGTCTTCATAGGATTCGTCAGATTGCATACACACATTGAAGGTAAGTTTTCGTAGTTTTTGCCCTATGACAGAGATTTGAGGTTGCAAATTACTCGGAGGAAAGCGGTATAATTTAGTTCAACTGTAACGCGGTGTAAGGTCACTGAACTGTGGTGTGAGTCATTTCATTCGTATAATCAACGGTTATCTACAAGAAAGCAAGCAAAAGCAACTGAAGTCTGACGATATATTTCGAGTACCGATCATGATTGTTTATGACCAATATAAAGTACGTTGTATATTGTAGTTCCGAATATATATATATATAACTCAAGGTACAAGACTGGAGTGAAATTTTGTTTTTAAATATTCAACTAAATCCTGACGTTTCTCGATGCGATTGTTTGCCTGCTTTTCACGTACTTTCTTCGTGAAAAATGTTGAATCATGAGTCGAACGTTAGCTAGCATTTCATGACATTTGATTTACTTGTAGAGCAGCTTAAATTTCCCTGCTAGCCAAGACAGGGAGGGGTCTCCGGGGAGGTCTCTCTCTGTCTTAGTAGTAAACCAAGACGGAGAGACTTCTGCTAGCACCTCTGGGTTCAGTTGTAGGTTAGGACTGTTAAAACTTTCCCTCCTAACCATAGCCTAGGATATCGGATTATGTCTCCTGAAAATTAATATTGATAAAACTTAACGAAAGCCTACGTTGTCTGTGGTAATTTTCAGACTATTTTTTCAGTTTTCATCCCCTCACCTAATATATCAAATATCAATGCATCAATTTGGTCTTCCTGTGAGTGCAGCAGAAATGTCTGAATCCAAGTCATGTTGTGAGTGCAACAGAAATTTGAAGTAGCGTTATAATTAGCAAAGTGATTGTTCGTATACAGTCAAAACTTTGTCACAAGTCTGAGTTTGGTAATTACCGAAAACACGCAGGACTGAGTCTGGTAATTACCAAACACGCAGGACTGAGTCTGGTAATTACCAAACACACAGGACTGAGTCTGGTAATTACCAACCACACAGGACTGAGTCTGGTAATTACCGAAAACGCAGGACTGAGTCTGGTAATTACCAAACACGCAGGACTGAGTCTGGTAATTACCAAACACACATGACTGAGTTTGGTAATTACCAGACACACATGTCTGAGTCTGGTAACTACCAAACACGCAGGACTGAGTCTGGTAATTACCGAACACGCAGGACTGAGTTTGGTAATTACTAAACACACAGGTCTGAGTCTGGTAATTACCAAACACACAGGACTGAGTCTGGTAAATACTGAACACGCAGGGCTGAGTTTGGTAATTACCGAACACACAGGACCGAGTCTGGTAATTAACGAACACACATGACTGAGTCTGGTAAATACTGAACACGCAGGGCTGAGTTTGGTAATTACCAAACACGCAGGTATATAAGTCTGACAAACCGAGTTGGAGAATACTGTGATTTAAAAACATGTGGTTTGAAGTTTAGTGATTCACAAAAATAATACTTTAAAAAGTTCCTAGTGGTACAATGCTAGGACTGAACCGAAATATAATCCACCGAATATCTTACTTTGGTAAGAAACTGATGAATTTAGCAGATGATTGTGAAGCATATCTTATAGTGTTGATGACACAATTTAAATTTGATAAGTGAATACGTACTAGCGAAAAAAACATTCAGAGATATTTGGGTCGTACCGTAGGAATGTACCAGAAAAATCCAATATTATGTCAAAGTTATTGTAAACTCTCAACATTATACCATAATTTACAATTTGGAATATTGTGACCTTTTCTGGAACGTGTTTAGAGTAAACTTCAGTCATCTTTACCAAAGTTGAAATCCCTCCTCCGACCCCTTTACTTCCGTTAAGAGTGACCTTAGCGTTCTCAAATCTAATAGGTGGATGGCGTTGTTATTCGTCCCACCTTTGATGAATGACAAACACTTCTCTCTGTAAATGGATTAGTGAATAAAAGCCACAATCGTGGCATATTAATCCAATCAGGGTCGCGAGTTTCTTCATTCATCAAACAGAGCTTGCCGCTGGCACTTACAGCACACTCACGCTTAGTATGTTAATCTAAAAGGACCGCTCATGAGAATTTTCACGGCAATGCAATGATAATTTTCGCTGTGTAAGCTGCAACGTACCGGTACACTTGCCTCGCCGACCATCCTTGTTAAAGGCGACAAGGTTGACCACGCAACACAGGTAACCAAAAATCAAACTTACCCGAAAAAAAAGAATAAAAGAAAGCAATTGCAAAAAAAACAAACACTGAATTTCTAACGAGACCTGAAACAACAACAGGAGCTGATCAAAGTCAGGACCGGATAATCCACAGATCGAATCGGAATTTAGCGTGTTGGTTTTTGCAGCGGTAGGAAAACCGGAGAACCGGGGGAAAAACCCTAGAACAAGGGCGAGATACCAACAAACTCAACTCTGATATGGCGCCGCGTCGAACCTCGGCCACAGAGGTGAGAGGCGAAGAGCTTAATTACTACGCCACTTCGGCTCCCGGGCAGACCAGCTATCCCGGTATTCCGGCTGTTGTGCAAACTGTGTTTTAAAGTGCAGTTATAAGATGCAGCAGGAATCGTTAATTTGGGTGCAGTAAAGTACTTCAAATCTTGTTCAACCATTTTTAGTCGTAATATTGCTTTACAAAACTTGAAAATACGTCATTTAAGGAACCTTATGCTAATGAGTTGAAAATGAATAGTCCAGTTTCGTATTCGAAAATTACCGCTGAATTCAATGACTACAGACGCCTGTACTCAGGCTTAGCCTCATTCTGAAGTGAAACATTCATAATTACCAGCGAGAAGGTGCAAAATGCGAAACTACAACAATACGCATAGTTGTGAATAGCCCACCTTCTCGCTGGTATTTATGAATGTTTCACTTCAGAATGAGGCTAAGCCTGAGTACATGCGTCTGTAGTCATTGCATTCAGCGGTAATTGTCGAATAGGAAACTGGACTATTGATTCACAGCATTGAATTTGTTTGTTTTGCAAGGCATCAAAATAAGACAGTTAATCCCGCTTGCAATCTTAGGGAAAGATCTTTTATGAAGTGGAGCGGACATAAAAACAGAGCAAAATGAACTAGAATTAGCATATGATTTCAGTAACATATGTTAAAAGACGAAAATGGCACAGACTCTAATTTTTTTCCCCTATGTTGGCCATTTTGTTGTCCAGTTCGACCATTAAATCAATGTTAACAGGCTAGGGCTTATATGCGGCACTTTAACGGCTTTACGACACCAGAGCTGGCATCGCTTTCTTTGTGGTGCATGCGTTAGGTTACCTAGCAACCTTGTAATAATCCCCACGTGACTTTGTCGTGGACTCGAAAAGTGTAAGCGACGTGTAAGGTTTGACCATGCGCACCACACATTTACGGTAAAACCGGTTTCAAAACTTGTTTGGTTCATCCACGGTTGTGGACGACGGTATATCAAAGAAAGCGTCATACACTGGCAGAGTGTCTCTTTCTTCTCTCTCTCTCTCGTCGTTGGGAAGGAAGAGATCTCTGTCAGCAGGGAAGCATACCTTAGAGCTGCACTTGGGATCGTCATTTTCATCGCGACACTTTCCGCCGTAGTACTCGGGTAGGTTGTCCTCGTCGACATACTGCTGCAGCTCCGTCTTCCAGTCGGCTGTGATCGATACACAGGTATCATGTTCATCAAACATTTTAAGCAATCTTTTTACATTACAAAATAAGGAAAACACTCATTATGGAGTGAAAGGGGCAGTATCACGGTAAGACTTTACATTCGTTATTTCCACCGATTTTGATATGAACTAACGAACCTCTCGGCCATGTGGGATGCTTAAAATCAAAGCAAATATGCAAAAATGCATAACAAACAGTGTATATAAACAGTCTCCAGGGAAAATATTGAAAATCCTTTCAATCAAGCATTGAGGGAGGGAGGTTTAACTATTTGTATCCAATTAACAGCCACTAAACGAGCGATTACTCGATACATTCGCAGTACCATGACATAGCCCCTTGAAATATTTACAAATACCAGTTATATGGCGTAAAAGGCGAGACTACGGTAACAAACAAAGCTGTGAGTAGACTGATTCAGCTTGCTCCATTTCAGATCATTGTGACAGCTCTCCAGATAATTCAGTGCGTTGTTTTTGAATTCTAGAAATGTATGCATTTTCTCTTGGGATACATAAAAACAATAATAATAATAAATTTTTAGTCAGGTGATCTGAAATGGGGCAACAAATCGGTCTGTTAAACTCTATTTTAATTCATACTGAACATCATCTTTATAACAAAGGCACCATAAGATGCGCCCTCTGATTGGTTGAAATGGTGTGTTTTACCACAGCACATAACATGTGTAAGGATGTTCCTCTGAATTTCTAACGAGACCTGAAACAACCATGGGGCTGATCAAAGCCAGGTCCCGGCTAATCCACAGATCGAATTGGGATTTAGCGTGTTGGTTTTTGCGGAGGGAGGAAAACCGGAGAACTCAGAGAAATACCCTCGGAGCAAGGGCGAGATACCAACAAACTCAACTCACATATGGCGCCGCGTCCGGGAGTCGAACATGTTCCACAGAGGTGAGAGGCGAAGCACTTAACCACTGCGCCACCCCGGCTCCCCTTCTACTTACTCTTCACCTGGAGGCCATCTTGGATTCATAGCGAGGCAATCCTTTGTTTTTTTTCTAGGCTGAACTCGTTATCATTATCCTTCAGGACGAGGCTAATCTAGCAAAAACAAAGGATGCCTCACTTTGAATCCAAGATGGCCACCAGTGAAGTAAACAAGCAGTTCAAAGCAATTCAACTATTTTCACGTGGTGGCCATCTTGGATTCAAAGTGAGGCAATCCTTTGTTTTTGCTTGGTTAGCCTCACCCTGAAGGATAGGTAGTCAGAATGAGTTCAGCCTAGCAAAAACAATGGATTGCCTCGCTTTGAATCCAAGATGGCCACCAGGTGAAAATAGTTGAATTACTTAGAACTGCTTCATGAAGGAAGTCTCCGGCTCGTGCCTTCAACATTTCTATCATGTTCTTAAATTTTCGTTGTTTTCTGAAAGCATGATACATGACTTATTTATATTCTTTTCTTATTTAAAATTGTCGTATACGATTACTTTATTGTTCTTGTTGTAAGCAAGTTGTACAAGCAAGTTGTACGGTTGATTTCCACAAAGCACATGCATGTCGTAAGCTAATTACATGCGACGAAGTTGTACTGTGTAATTCTGCCTTTACATAGTTTAAAATCACTGTCATATTGTAACGTTATTGCATTTTACACCTTATTATTGTACTGTACAGAGCACCACAAATCTCGTGCTCGATAGTCCGGGACTAGTACATTTTCACGTCGGGCAAGTACTTTTTGTCAGTCACTTACCCGACGGGCAAATTTGCTAGAAGTTTGTTAAAACGTTGACCAATATTTGCGGGGCTAGTTCAAAATTGCCTCAGGCAAGTAAAACACAAGAAAGGGCAAGCTGAAATGTTCATTTATTTGTCAGATCTGCTATGCATATCCTTAATGTTTGGCGGTAGGTAGTTGTGCTTTCTTTTGTCAGCATGTGATGTTGTGTAATTTTGTACATTTTGTGAACTGTGCACGTAGCTTGCATAAAGTAATGTAAACGAATTAATGCATCAAAGAATGGCCCGCCCTGCCGTCTGATAACTTGTCGATCAGCAGATGCAAACTAGCCTAACCAAATCAGATTGAACTTTACTTACAGCCCAGGATTTTGATGCGACTCTTCGTGCATTCACTGAGAAACGGTTTTACCAAGTTGAACGCGACAGGGAAGAGAGCCGGTGCTGCAAGATATTAACAGCAAATAAGAGATATTCCACAAACTTCTTTATCAACCAAAAATATCTCGAAAACCTTCCTTAGAATCTCCCTTATCAGTCTTTTATGCACAGGCTAAGGAGTCCTCACTTGTCTTCCTTTATCATACTTATAGCGAAGTTTCGTGTTAATAAACATTACGATTGTTATGCTAATGTTCCAACCAGGATTTCAAAAGCCCACTTTGTGTAACGAACCAATGGATCTCTGGTTGGCACATTAATGACAATGGTTGACGTGGCAGTGAACATCGCTATATATGGCAATGCAATCGGTTGCAATAACCGGCCGGCTACAAGGTGTTGCAAACTCAATAGCGGAAATCTTGTTACGCGGAAATAATAATAGACTATAGAATAATGAATAAGCTACACATTCAGAGGGCTCACAATGAGACAACTTATTTCGGACTCGAAAGTATCACGATTTTAAGGATCACAACCAAACCTAATAAATCAGCCAACGGTTCACAGGTAAACAAGAACAGATAAAAAATAGAGAGGACAAAACTACGAGGTTCTTCTGGGGTCAAACCCACAACCTTCTGCATGTAAAGCAAACGTGATACCCACTACGGTTAGCGACTATCCAACCTCGAAGTGTGACAAACCTCCAACCCACCCCCCGCACAGACATGTATACCCAAGGGAGGGGTGGGTGGATAGTTTCCCAGAAACCCCCACCCCTCCCCCCTATTTCACTCTAAATTTAATGGTTAATCATTAATTACACATGTATACCCAAGGGAGGGGTAGGTGAATAGTTTCCCAGAAACCTATTAAGTAATACTCCGGTTAAGAACAGGAGCACTGAACGGCAAGGAATGTAAAAAGGTGTTAATTTTCTATTATTCTTTCTGGTAATTTCATTGGTTGATACTCATACATTCAATAGAAATCCATCGAAATAATACATTACCGTTAAATTTTTGATGTTTCAATTTAGTTTTGATCAAACTACTTGTGGTCTGATTTCAGAGTAAATCGTTATTGGGAAAGTTCTCAAATGTGTGATTCAAATATATTTTGTCTTCCCCTTTTCCGATTGGCTGGATGGTGATTTCAGTTTTCACAGCAATAATGGCCAACAGCGTACAGTTCCCTTTATTTTATTTATAACTTTGACTGTGGACATCTCACACAGCACTTTAAGGCATATTCAAACAAAATCGTTATTGGGGATTGCTCATTGCCGCACCCTATTGTATTTTGCTCCTGTTCTTAAGCGAACCATTACTTAATACCAAATGTTCAGTTATGCTCGATTAGTGCCCATGTAAATTCGTTCCGTCATTTAGCGCTAAGGTCAGTTTGGGTTATGGAATAAAAGTATCTACCGTTTTTGTGTCTACTGCTTCTATAGACCTATCGCACGCGGCCGCCATCTTGGAATAAACCTATTCTTATAAATGCTTACCCAGCCTCTGTTAAACACGTTTGAGTCCGAGGCTGAGTAAGCATTAACAATAGGTTTATTCCAAGATGGCCGCCACGTGGGATATGTCTATGAATCGGCGTTAACTCTGATCACGTGATCCAACGTTTACCGCCGCCATGTTGGATGCGCGGAAGACCATAGCCTGGGAACGAGGTTGAAAGACCACGAGTTTGTTTACTGGGGAAGATTCGTTTTGGTAAGTCTGAATATTACCATGAATTTCTTAAAATTTACAAAGTAACTTAATTTGTCACAGCTTTCGAGATATGTGTCAAACTGGTCGAATGAAAGGTTCTCAAAGATACTTTGAAGTTCTAGGTGCCATCAGATTTATTTTGTGCTCTCTTGCAAGAACTCAATATCATCACTGTTTCCCAGTCAGTATTTACTCAATTCGGGCTTTAAAACCAAACCATAGCGGTAAAATCAATCATGCTCGAGAATCCAGCGGTGCTTTGCGCATGCGCATGCATGCTCCTAAAGTCATTCAATAAACCTGTGCATTTGTTTTACACGCATACAGTAGACACACGTACCCACTGGGTACCTATTTTTTGTGATGACATTGGTTTTCCAAAATCTCTGTAAAACAGGTACAACAATCTACGATGACTACCAACCTCTAATAACCAAAATGTACTTCCAAAATCCTGGGTAGTTATTCTCGTAAAAAGTCAAAACCTGGAAAACGAAATAGAGTCAATTATACAACTATCTTCATTGAAGAAATCGTAAACATGAAACACTGTTCATTCCAGCGCACGATTTTGCGAGAATTTCGCGCTAAAGCCTGACAAACACCCGTGTCACGCGTACTGATTCTGAACGTTGCGCTGATTGGGTAAAAGTACAAGACACAAAACCGGATGTAAAAATGCCAGCTCGTCAAGCTTTAATACATCTCACGGTAGCCATTAATTGAACAGCGATTTGGTATCTAAAATGTGTCTTGTAACGAATAAAATGGAATTTATAAAAGCAATGGAACGTGCTTTACAGTTCTTCCCAAATTCTCTTTCTATATGCTCCACATGCATTATGGGATAATTGTGCATACTTCTTAATTAACTTACTGGTCAGTGTCACGAAAGGAAGAACATTATCCCATAACGCTCCACATATCTTCAGATAACTACAATAGGCCCTTTGCAGGACCTGGTCACGTGACCTTTTTAGCCTGTCAATCAAAAAATTGGCGCTAGAACAACATGAATGCCAGAAATGGAAAGAGCAAGCCAAAATTAGTAAAAACTGAAGGAATGGGAAATTTTGAGAACTCTATAATTTAGCTTAATTTAACAGAGTTTGTGAGGCTTTTTTTTTGCTGACTGGCACGGCTTGCCAGTAGTTTTCACTAGGGAGGGAGTTGATTCATCTTATGACGTCACAGGGTCCATGAAAAGTAACCAAAATTAGGGATTAAATGCCAGAAATGTTACAAAATTTGCAAGATTAATACCGTTTTGTGAGAAACAAACAAAATAGTACATTATAATTTTTTTTTTAACTCAAAAGCTTCGAGAACATTACAGGTTTATTAGCCTTGAAGGAACAGCACAACTCTTTGTTAGTGGTAGCCAACAAAACAAAGAGACAGATCATGAGTGATAAATTTACAGAGTTCGAAAATCCGACATTTCAAAATTAATTGCTGAGCTCAATTCATGATGACAGTTGTCAATCTCCGAAAACCGGAAATAAATTTCATTGGTTAAAAGTGATGGCTCGATAACGTAAGCAGACTTTCTCGATCTCTCGATGGCTTTGTGTCAGGCTTTCCTTTCTATTCTCTACCCCCTCTTCCCTCTTGGAGAGCCTGATACTCAGGTTATGACTTGTTCGCATCTGTCCGGTGCGTTCATATCATTATATTTGTAAACTCCATTATCTGCTATAATTTTTCGATTGTTGTAGAAGGAATTGGGTGCGGAGCCGGGTACACATTTCCAATTGTAAAGCACATGACTATTTTCTAAAATGCGCACACTTGTTGTGTTTATATATTAGAAATGTAGATATTTCGTGCTATTTCAATCACGTTTGGGAACATGACACAACAAATGTCCCACTTCGGTTGATTTCTAGAATGAACAAAGATGAAGTGTGCATCCACCGAGTTATGGAGGCACGTAGGAGGTTGCTAATGACGTGAAAGTTTGCTAATCGAGAGGTTGTTACGGACACCATAGGTTGCTAAGGACACGAGGGTTTGCTAAGGACGCGAGAGGTTGCTAAGGATACGAGAGGTCGCTAAGGACAAAAAAGGTGGAAGAGTCACTCGAGGCAAAGTGGATAATGGCAGACTGTCTGCGTGGAAGGTTAGACTAATGATATTAAGGTGCTTTTCATTTACGCGAACAGACTGGTCTGACCGGCCAGTTCTTAAATGGAACGTGTTAGTTCTGATAACTGGTCCAGTCAGTTCCTAGAACTGATGCGTTCCATTTAAGAACTGGCCCATCAGACCAGCCAGTTCTCGTAAATGTAAAGAGCCCTAAGAATACCTTCCGGTAGAATGAGGCCTACTTACAGAGTTGAACAGTGCGATACCTGCAAAGGAAATTAGGGACAAAATTAGTTAATCATGACCTTGAACTACAAAGTAGAAAAAGCTGCAAGAAAAATAGAACTTCCACACAATTCAGATCTCGGGTACATGTAATGCAAGGTTCCGCCCTTGTGTGACGCGCGCATTCGGCATGCACTTGAAGTGGATGTGTCACGCGATGAGAAGCCTTTTTACCATATGACCCGTACGACTTCGCACGCGCTTTCCTTGCAAAACCATTTACAAAGGACACGGGATGGGGTCCGTACATGGGATGGGATCCGTACATGGGATGGGGTCCGTACATGGGATGGGGTCCGTACATGGGATGGGGTCCGTACATGGGATGGGGTCCGTACATGGGATGGGGTCCATACATGTTTCACGCAGCAACAGCAACAACAACAGCAACGCAAGCAGCAACAACAGCAACAACAATAATATGTATCTGAATCATCATACGAAGTCTCGACGCTCTTACAGATTAATCGTAATAAAATGAAATAATTATCGTAGAAACTATTTACAATATTTATTACATATCAAGAAACTAATAACAATTAAAAAGATAAGTCTTTATAGCTGATTTAAAATTACTCAAAAAATCAATACGTCTAATGTGGTCCAGCGGCGAGTTCCAAACAGCGGAAAAAGATTTTTCGCCATATGTGTTGGTTTGAGATTTCGCCGGAACAGCCAAGTGATTACAATCTAACGATCTTAAATTGCGCGAAGGCTAGTATTGATTTAATAGTTCAGTTATATAAACGGGAGCCTGACCATTTAAGAACTTAAAAGTAATTAAAAGCAGCTTAAAAGTAATCCTGGCTCTAACAGGTAGCCAGTGGAGTTTATGAAGTATAGGAGATATGGGCTCAGGTGTTTTCGCTTCAGTTTGTCCAGTTCTGTTCCTGGCAGACCATAGAGTATACAGTTGCAAGAGTCAACTATAAATGAGTTTGGAAGTAACGAAAGCATGGACAAGTCTCTCGCGGACCGAAAAAAGCGGGCAGGAAAAAGCCGTCCGGCCTTGCTTGCGGTCATATGATAACCACTAACGTAACGGATAAGGTCCTTGGGACAACATGGGGACGACATGGGGACGACATGGGGACGACATGGGGACGACATGGGGACGACATGGGGACGACATGGGGACGAGATGGGGACGAGATGGGGACGAGATGGGGACGAGATGGGGACGAGATGGGGACGAGATGGGGACGAGATGGGGACGAGATGGGGACGAGATGGGGACGAGATGGGGACGACATGGGGACGACATGGGGACGACATGGAGACGACATGGGGACGACATGGGGACGACATGGGGACGACATGGGGACAACATGGAGACAACGTAACACATTCAGAGCCTTCATATACCTGGCGCCCACAGGTGCTTCATTCCCAGTCCCTCCATGTCTAGGATAGTAACCACATTCTCAATACGTTTTTGTTCCTAGGAGAACGTGTAAGGAAGTATTATTAAAGATTAGCTGAGAATTATTCTTCATTTTGCAGATGGAAATGCTAAAGAAAAGGCAGCAGCTGAATAGGCCCTTTGCAGCTAACAGTCACGTGCTAATATAATACTTTATTAACGAATGAATAGGCCTTTTGCAGGAAACAGTCACGTGCTGACATAATTATTTGATAATGAATGAACTGGGCTCGTGATCGCCATGGGAAATACGTTGCCATGGATGCTGGACGGCAAGCTATCTTCAAAAACGCTGTTTAAGAATGATCGACAATCGATTGGAGGTGGAAAATAGCATTTACAAACAGGTTTAGCTAATAACACTACCGATCTCGTACAAGTGCATTTAAATAAACGAAGTCAGATTTCTTTGCTGTCCAGCTGTACAACCACATGATTGCATTCCTGCAAAAGGCTCATCGAGGTCGTGATCGCCATGGGAAAGGCGTTGCCATGGATGCTGGACGGCAAGCTATCTTTAAAAACGCTGTTTTAGAAAGATCGACAATCGATTGGAGGTGGAAAATAGCATTTACAAACGGGATTTGTTAATAACACTACCTATCTCGTACAAGGCCTTTGACTAAATTACTTTACAATATCACCTTGACCACGCTTTGCCGTATCATTCTATGATTTTGATTGAATAAAGAGGGCAAAAAAGAAGCCATTTCAATGTCGGCAACTGTGCGGCAGCTATATATAGACCAGATTTCATATCAGTGAGTGGGAACGTTACGGCAATGACTTACGGCACGGTTACTGTACGACAATCCGTGATGTTGAAATGGTTTCCCATTGTTTTAGTCTTTCTGATCCAATCAAATTACAGTGTTACATGTACGGTAAGGTAAGACCACGGATTTGCCGTATTTTTGTCGCACTCATACGAAATCCACTCTATTAAAGAAAATATAGGCTTTGTTGTCTGCCAGGACTTATGTTGTGATCATTTTGAAACTATATCAGTTGAAATCATTTAAAGAAATCAAAAACCATTTTTCATTAGCATCTGATATCATCCACCAGCGTCCAACTGAACTTTGGGTTCTTTTCGGATTTTGTAACTATCTTAGACAAGGAAGCAAAGAACCAATTGTATTTTGGTGGAGGGGGCATGGCCGCTACGCTTTTATGTTATTTATTCCCTTAGAAATGATTGCACAGATCAATTCAAAACATTGCACGGTTCCAGTGCTTCTTCCTACCTTCTTGGACTGTTCCTTTGCTAACTGTAACCCTAGCTCTGCATGCCAACCTTTGAATCTTAGGACCTCCTCCCTCCTGGCAGAATGAAGCAAGCCTGTGATAGATGATGCATTTTCCAGTCATCGTTCTTTCATTTTCTTATTATTAGTGTAACTGATATCATTTGTTAATATTAGCTTAGCCCGTTTACTAAAGCTAATTATATTGTCTAATAATTATATATTATGCAAGGTTTTTTCCAGTAACAAACTTAACCTCAGTTACTGTTTACCAGAAAGGTTAGGATAAAATAATATAATATTTTAACAACAGCCCACTTTCATTAAATGCTACACAAAGGTTTCGATATGAGAATCTCTAAAATTACCCTGCATGGGTGCCAGACGTTAACGTCCTTCTCGCTAGGTTTACCACTGAAGAGTGCCGAAGGTGCGATCAGCCAGTGCCGACGGCGCAAGAAGAACCTCTGGAATAGAGCGCAAGGTTCTACTGTTCTGGATGGACTTTGATACCAAACGTAATATTTTGATTGACACAATCTAAGCCAGTAAAAAAGAGGTATAATTACACTTGTCTCTGTCATGTGCCTCGTGATATTTCAGCGACGTTGTGCCGTCACGTCCTGTGCACATGATGATAACGAGGTGGAGTATTTTTGTCCGCCAATCAGGTAGACCGTTAGAAACAGCTAATCCCTTTGACCAATCAGCGTTCGCCAAAGACATTAAAAGTCTTCTTATTTGCTCGGCTTCATCAGAGAACTGGTGCTCCGTTCTAGAGGTTCTTCTCATGCCTCCGACACTCGCTGATCAGCGCGAAGGACCTTTGGCACCAGGGTACTCGAAATTAGGATAAATTTAATTTCCCCTGGAGACTTACAATGAAACTTTTGTGCATGGCAAGTAAAGTAATAACAAAAGTAGGCTATTGAAAATGAAGCTACAATTACATTGAATCAAAGAGGCAAACTGAAAAACAACAAGCATGCAGTCAAACAAATACATTTAGGCCTGCAATGGATGGATGGTGTGACAAACCTGCATGGTGCCCCCTCCCCCTCAAGAATAAGATAGGCACGACAATGCAAGTATGCATACTAGAGATTAAACTGGAAACTGGTTTGTACTTATAGAGTATATAATTATACATAAGTCATGTACTAGAGTTCATAACGACAGGAAATTTTTGCTCAACGGATATACCCAAATTTCCCTTCAGGCCACTAAAGTACTGGCACTATAACTATATAAGCATTGAATTGCATGAGTATTTGTCACACTTCGACAGTGGATGTTTGCTTAGTATAGTGGTTATCACGTTGGCTTTGATGACCGAAGGTTATGGATTTGGAATAAAAAAAACATATTTGTTCAGTCTCTACTTTTTTCTCTTCTGTTTATACCTGTGAACCCTGCAAGCTGGAAGTTCCTAGCTAGCCCTAAAACCTTGTCACTTACCTGGAAACTCGTTTTCAAAGTTGGTTAGGGTAAGCAGCATTGTTATGTACCACGTGATTGAAGTTTTACATACAACGCAATGTCTGATCTCTTGGCTTGTCAGCCTTATTCCAGCATAAGGCAGTTTATTGAGCTCAAATCCTTGCTAATACATTTCCCTCTCTCGTAATATCGACCCAGCTACACGTACAAACAAACATGCCTTTCAGCGTAAAAGCTAGCAAAGACAATCAAGAATTCTCATCACGTGGTATACAAAACTTTGATCACATGGTACAGAAGAATGCTGCCTCGAGGCTGGCTGCCGACGGGATGTTTTACCACTCTAATGATTTTCATAGTAAATACCTTTAAAATCCACTTGTCCAACAGGGTCCACGAAGATTGGATGGCCTTCTTTGCCAAAGCCATAAAAACCTCCTGGATCATACTTTTCTAGTACCTATATGATGTGAAAGGGTAAAACGTAGTTATAGACACTATATAATAATGAACAGGCATATCATGTGACCTTTGCTGTTTGCACTAAAAACGTTTTCACAGAATGTTTCCATGGAGTGCTGTCAAATAATGCCATTTTAATGCTGTGTGACACTGTATTCTGGAAAAGAGAATCTGTTTACAATATTTGATAATATGGTTTCAATGCAAACTGCAAGCATGGTTTAAAAGTGGGTGTGGCAGAGCACATGGTTGCCTGTATACCAAAGTGTTCATCACAATACAATCAACACAATGGGATATGCATATCTATAGCTAGTGGTTACTGCAAATCATTTTGATGAAGTTTAGCATTTGACCACCCCCCATACTTTAGGCCTTAATGGTTCTCAAAAACAGACAACCGACCTAGACATAAGTGCTTTCATTTATGCTCCTAGCTCCCATCTGGAAAGTAGTTTCACATAAAAACTTGTTGTAAAAATTCATCTCCACATGTCCATGCAATGCAGTGATGTTCAATGAAAATAACCATGATTTCAATTTTTATGGTAATAAACTATAATGTTTAAAGAGGATACTTTACACTTAATTTCTCCCTGCAGTCTCCTTAGTTATTAACTAATTGTTTACCTCAATTAACTTTCAGTACACAATCTAAATTCTGATCATATGATATATAATCTTAACTATAGCTTAGAAGAACAACATTCAAGTCTTACAGCCTGTGAATACATGTAATTGTCATTAAGATCATTACTTATAAATTACCTCGGGAGGCCTGTAGTTTACAAGCACAGAATCCAGATCAAATTTCTTTCTCACCCACAGACTCTGAAAATTATCATAAAATTAATTACACGAAAAAAAAATTGAATCAGACGACATGACTTGTGTTAGGATTGGAATGTTGCATTTAAAAAAATATTAAAACTTCAAATCAATTAATTATCATAATGGCAACAAACAAGTTTCACAAAAACTTTTTAGGCATCAGTCATCGATCAGTACATGTACATATGTTGTAAACCTTAATAATGAAACAGGGATGAGAAATAGGGAGAACTGATGGAAGATAATTTTTGTGATTATGCATGGTTTGCTTAATTTTGTGGTCATGCAACATTATAGTCTAAGTGACATACTCCTGACATCTCCTCTCACTAAATTTGACTCACTAAATTCTGTCATCTTGAACTGATGATGGTTGATGAGAGGCAAAGAGACTTGGTAGGCAAATTATATGATCATAAAAGCAAGAGTTTGGAACACTCATCCCTGTTTAATTGATAGGGCCCAATGCATCGACTTCTTAAAGGGAGCCTCCACTGAAAAACAATGTCTGCATGCTTTCAAAATAATGTTCTTTATGGATGCCTAAATCTATCGCTATGTTTGTCCCCTGTGAATTGTACACTAAATTGTTATTTATGGGCCGATTTTCCTGTTGATAAAACTCATTTGAATTTCCTGCATACTGCCATCTTGGATCTTATGACATCACACTGTTGCCCCTATTGTTTAATACACAACAAAAGAGCTATTGTTTTCTGACAATAGGGGCAACACTGACAATTTGTAGGATACAATATGGTAGCACATGGTAAATTCAAATGAGTTTTATGGACAGGAAAATCAGGCCATTAATGACCTCTATACATGTAGTGTACAATTTACAGGAGACAAACACAGCATTAGATTTAGATATCCATAACGAACACAGCATTAGATTTAGATATCCATAACGAACACAGTATTAGATTTAGATATCCATGACAAACACAGCATTAGATTTAGATATCCATAACAAACACAGCATTAGATTTAGATATCCATAACGAACACAGTATTAGATTTAGATATCCATGACAAACACAGCATTAGATTTAGATATCCATAACGAACACAGCATTAGATTTAGCTAGGTATCCATAACGAACACTTGAGAGCAAACATTGTTTTTTAAGACTGCATGCATGTGGACTGGTTGCAATTCCCTTTTTAAGGCCATTGAACAGCGTACCTGTCTTAACATGTCCTCAGCTTTTTGTACATCAAAGTCTGTTGCTGTATTTGAAAACAAAAATGTTTAAAATGCTGATAATACCAAGCACACTTCAAGCACTTCTACATTGTATGTGTTAAGTTATATAACATTACCATAAAGCCATTTTATCAAAAAGTAGTCATCTTGGTCTGCTTTAAGATAGCTTCCAACTTTTCTACCAAACTGTAAAACAATAATGTACATGTAATTAATTAACAGTGATGATAATAATTATATTTATTATTCTTTCACTAATTAAAGCAAGAAAACACCAGGTTTTGTGTGCAACATTATTAAAAGTAATATTTCAAGAGAAATATAAAAAATATATTTATGGGTGTGACGTACATCACACGTTTACATTGTGCACAAAAACCTGGTAATTTATAGCTTAATTAATACTGAATAATACTCAGAATATTACATGACAGCTTGGAGATAATGTACATGTATGTATGTTTTTTATCTTCTTGTGGTGAATTTGTCGTAAATTATACACTTGTTTGCTGTGCTCACTCAATTTACATGCTTGCATATACACGCATTAATTTATCACTGCTCAAAGATAAAAACTGTATCTCCCCTCTGCCATGTAATATCCTTTATATTTCACAAGTTAGCTAAATGCTAACTAAGTTAACTTTGTCAGAGGGTACATGCAGTAGTGATCGAAGGGGACAAAAGGAACAAGGAACCACATGTTCTCTCTCTATTTTTCTTTTATCCCCTCCTCTCCTCTCCCCTTCCCCTCTATCAATTAAGGGTTTTAACTCATTCCAGAAGTCCAATCTTCGCTCAGACGAAAATATGAAGAGCAATAAAGCACTGTGACCATTTAAAAAATCCAATGACCAAAGCATGGTTGGACTGACTTGAGTTGACATTACGTACCCATGCACACATACTCACACAAAATTGTTTGTAATATTTAAGCTTAAATGCTTGAATATCAATCCATATATTCTTAATTATATTGGATAATCAGTTTTCTCTCTGACAGGAAGCAGAGAGTCAAAGTCAATGGCACTGTAACAGAGTTCTTGCCTATAAATAAGGGTGTACCACAGCGACCATTTTAGGTCCAATTATATTTTCTATAATGGTTAGAATGACATTAAGACCTTAATTAGACCCTGTTAGAAACTTACATACATGACTACTAGTTAAATATGCAGATGATTTGACACTCATATTAGTAATGCATGATTGTACTGATAGCTCAAGTAGTATAGTGAGGTAAATAACATTAGGAATTGGGCTGACGAAAATCGAATGGTATTAAAAATTGACAAGACTTGGGAAATGGTCCTGAGGGGAAATACTTTGAAACCCTTACCTGACATTAACTGTAACTGAAATATGCATTTTAAGTATCTCATACATGTAAATATAGGGCTTAAGTAAGGCTTCATATTATAAGAGTATTACGTTGTATGCATGGCTACATGTATATCCTAGGGAAGATCTTCACTTACTTTTTATTCAATAATAATAGTTTAATTATATATGTCAATCTTTCATTTTAGTACTGAAGTTTGGGGTTGTGCCTATACAATTAATAAGTATCTAGAACAGATTGACAGCTTCCCTCGTCATGCCCACAAATTTGGGTATACTTGTGAACTCATTACTATTGAGGATGTAACTATATTATATATTATGACCGTAATTTATGGAATAGTATAATTAGTAATAATTTATGCAACCTGCTTAATGAACTTTTACCACCCCATGCACCAGAGAGTTAGAAAACTAAGAGCGTGGATATAATTTTATTCTTCCTTAAAGTCTCCACCAAAACTAGATTTAAATGAGTATTTCTTAAATAGGTATTTATTTAACCTTATTTAATGTATTTAGTTAGTGTATTAATTACTGTAGTATTACTGTAGTGTTTCTATATGTATTTAAGTTTCAAGTGTACATGTGTAAATTGTCAGACTCCAATATTGGATGTTAGTATTAGTTTTAATACAGTTATACCATGGTAGCCTCGGATTCTTTTGTTCTCCGAGGCACATTTAAACCACTAATTTTCCCTGATGGTAGGGATATTTAGAAATATGCATTGTTTCTAAGTCTCGAAATAAGGAAAAATACAGGGGCTTTGCTGCAAGCACTCCCTTCCCTTCCCTCTCCCCATTCCCCTTCTGCTCCACCTCCCCCTGCAGTCTTGCCATGCAAGCTACAATCATTCCCATTGGTTAGCACACACTTATACTCATGTGTGCTTGCTTTAGCTAAAGGTATTTAAACTTGTCAGCACTTTTTGCAACTTAGGGCCCGTTTACAAGGAGATAGGGTTACCCTAGCACTAGGGTTACCCTAGCGCTGGGTCATTTCCTCTTATTTTTAGCGATGTGTTTACAAGCAGGCGGGACAACTCAACTCAGCTGCCCGGGTTACCCTAGCGCTAGGGTTACCCTGTCTGAGAGCTAGGGTGACCCTAGCACTAGGGCTATGTTTTGCCCTTGTAAACGGTTTGCTAGGGTTAACCCGCCTACCTGGGTCAACTCTATTCTAGAGCCAAATTTCACATTGCAAGTTTCTGGAGTTCTCTAGCAATTAGTAGGTAACATAACAACATTCAAGGATACCAGACAGCTGCAATAAAGGGCACCACAGAAAGAAGAATCGACGTTAATCCACCAAAACCTGCCAAAACTCTACCCGTGTCCGCCATGTTGTTTTCTATGCTTGAATGATTTTGGCAGCCGCGAGCCTTGCGGTTCACAGGATACCAAAGAATCAGTAAAATCAAAATCACTCCCACAGATCTGTTTGAATCGGATAAAAATTAAAGAAAAGTGGAAGAGTAATAACAGTAGCACATGTTTTTATTCAGTAGTATGACATTTCATAAGAAATGGCTTTTCAAATTAAGAATATATTTGTAAGAGACTCAAACTGGCTTGTGTTGAGGTGACCCAGGCAGTAGGGTTAAACCCTACCTGAATCATTCTGCTTGTAAACCCGAGCTATCTTTGACCCTAGTGCTAGGGTAACCCTAGTACTAGGGTAACCCTATCTCCTTGTAAACGGGCTCTTATTCACATTCATTCATTTGTCTCTCAAAAAAATAATATCAGTTAAAAACAAAATTTACTTAACATCTGTAAACAATTAAAGCTTTAATATAAGGATGACTTGATCTGGTAAATCGGCTCTTCAAAGTTTATTTACATTATAAATTAACCTAGCTTATCAAAATTAATGAACACAACCCATCTTCAAGCTGAGACATTTAACGTTTAAATATTTATGCCGCTCATTTAAACCGAATACAGAGAGCTGAGAGTTTTCAAGGGTTTATTTCTTGTTCAAAACATTACAGACAAAACACTGTGAGTTTAACGCAATTAATTGAATTAGCTACATCGCTACAATATGTTAACGGTAAGGTATAAAATTATGCAAAAGTTATCAAACATTATAAAGCTATCATTCACTTACCTGACAAAGTGCTTCTCTTTGATTCTCGTTCAGATCCTTCAAATTTCGATTCATTTTGCTGAAATTATCATCTGATCTGTTTTACTAACGGTATTTCGTTCTAGAAACCTAAGTGTTAGGGCCATACAAGCAGTAAACGTGACTGAAACGAAAAGATTCCACAGCTCTCTGACCCCTGCATGCACCACAGATCAACTGATCGAACGTCGCACGCACACCTGTTAATCTCCACCAGGGGATGGTAAGTATCGTTTTATTTCTTCCGGTTGCCTGGGACCGAGTAAGGAAAATTAATGATATGCACTAGGCCTCAAAGCAATCAATACCACAGGCCGCCCAATTAAGTTCTGACTAAGGTCTTCCGATAACTCGGAATAATAACGTAAATTTAGTTCCTGTCTTATGTAATACAAGGCAAATAAAGGAAGAAGGCTTACTTGTTCAGGTCGCTAGAACAATGTTTTATGGAAGTCTTGAGTCATAAGCGCTTCACTATGAGGCGCCAAATGTTTCAAAATTATTTTCGAGCATCATGAAGAGAAAACAACATGCACGTGTAAGCCACACATGGAAAAAACGGACAAACACGAAAAATAATGCATATAAACAAACCATGCGCATATAAAATTCCATGCATGTATCATAAAGCCATGCACGTACAAAAAACCATGCACGTATAAAATTCCATGCACGTATAAAATTTCATACACGTATAAAAACCGCGCAAAAATTATTTTGAAACATTTGGCGCCTCATACTTCACCCCTCTAACCGCAGGGTATGGAATTTTCCAAATTTCTTGTCTTAAAAACAGCGTCAGGATTTGAGACTCTCAGCCGCACCCCTCTAACCCCTCCTCCTCCTCCGGGACGCCGCTATCTCGAACAATTTATCGTTTTCCTTCAGAGTTCGAGATACGGTACTAGTTAATGTTACACCTTTGTTGGTTATCTATCGCGTCTATTTTGTTTTCGCAAGTCTATTGACAGAAATAAGTAATCTGTTGTAATAAGTGATTTGTTAACTAATCTCTGACATATAGCCTCTTGAGTCTTGACTCAACTAAATAGCTCTCGTTTTGACGTGACCATGACCTTCTAATAACAACTTCAGTCACATCACGACGCGCACGCTAATAATTCTCAACAGTCTTGTGTCCTAGGCAAACAACTCTCCGCTAGGCTCTCGTAAGTATTTATGGCTACGTAACCTTTTCACTGAAGTCTGCTAATGTCTTGTTTATTTAGAATCGTAATGAACTCGCACAGGAACCCCAAAACCCGATAGGCACAACCGAAGAGAGACTGCAAGCAGGCCAACACCGAGCTGATTTTAGCCTTATTTCGAGCAAAAACTGAATGAAAATGGGGTAAACAGAACTAGCTGTGGGTTGTGAGTATGTCGAACGTTTTCTTATACCGCTCCCTACATAAGAATTTCACTTTTATCCTGTCCGATTGAAGCCAATTCGTACTCTTACGTACCGACCGAGAAAACACACAGCATGAGTCATGTAATCGATGTAATAGGTTACGAAACAACTGGTACAGCATTGATTATAGAGTTTCTAACAAAATTCCGATTATTGCCGGTTTTACTTTGGCTAGTTCTGTCATTTAGCAATAGTTTTCGTAGTTTCATCGTCTCAGAGACAAATAACTAGCATATTTGTACATTTCATGTAACTGATTACACATGTACACGTCACGGCGCAGGGCTAGCGCAGAGACGACCCCTAAGCTTATCAATGACGCTGCGAAAAAGACCAGCATAGGCCGCAGCATCTTAATCAAATTCCGTGTGCCAAAATTATTGAATCCGGCATACGAGTAACGGACAGGAACACACAACGAACTGTTTCTGCAACATATCTGTTCTTCTTGGCTGTGACTCGGCTGGCAAATTCTGCAGTCTGATATATCTCAGCTTGCAAATTCTGCATTTTTTGTTTTCAATAAAAAAATTGAATTTTACAGGGTTTCGAAATTTGTCTGACATACCTATAATGGCATTAAATTTGAAATATTTCAACCTTTTCTTGTTGGCCTGCCGATATTTCAATTCCCCTCTACATAGTTTGTGATTTCTTCATGATCTTGACTCATTTCCTACCACTGCATTCACTAAATTTTTCAGTTGAGAAGTTTAGACATTCTTTATGAACTTTAGGCTGGCTGGCACTGCAGAATAGCTGTTAAGGCCCGTTTACACAGGCGATTTTTGATGCAATTTTTGTCGCGTTCCACTGCAATTTTTCTCGCCGCAAATTTGCATCAAGTTGCATCAAGTTTCGAACATGCTCGAAACCAGTTCGATTTGGTGGCGACAAATTGCATCAAAATCGCCGCTAGTTTACACGCGCGATTTAAAAGTGCAACTTCGCTGGCGAGCAAAATTGCAGTAGAAATCGCGAAAAAAAATGCACAAAAAATCGCCTGTGTAAACGGGCCTTTAGTCTGCCAGATGATTAAAAAAAAAGTGTTTAAATACATCTAATCTGTTATAAAAACGTCAGAATATTCGTTGTCATGACTGAGTTTTACCGTTGGGTGTCCCTTCCCGTCTTGTTCCCTTCCCTTCCCCTCCCTTCGAATTCCCCGTCCCTTCCCCCGCTCCGGCTTCCCTTGAGTTGAGAGCCAGTTTACAGTCGCTGCTCTTAGCTCTTTAGACATTGCCATTTTAGATAGAAACAGTAACGATTTAGTCGTACTTTAATATTCTGTTTCACAACATGTACAGGCAGTGGTAGTCTGATTTCTCTGTTTGTTGGAACAACACGTGTTTTGTATAAATGTTTTGATAAAAAGTAATCCCAATCTGATCCAAAACAATGATGCATTTCAAATATATCAACTGAGAACTAACTGGAACGAAAATGAAGCTTCCTTCGTCATTCAAGCCGGATTGTATGGTTGATAAACAAGACATTTGTATCTTCACTAGACCACTTACGTCGACTTTGCATACATTTCTAAAAGACAAAGCCACCTTGCCAAATATGGGTGCTGCTGTCCATTGAATTCGACGGCCGATTGTACACTTCACAAAGACTATATTAATCATGATAATGTTTACTTATACGGCGGCCTCGTGTCTTGGTTGTAGTTTAGGGTTGGATCTCTGCAGGCGGGCAGGTTTATATCAGTTACAACAAGAATACTTTTAAAGTTGAGAATTTGTGGGAGAACGTTTGTATACTTTGTATGACAATTAAGCCCCTTTAATTTTCAATGCAAATGTCTTTAACTCTTTATCAGGAGAAATAAGAGGGTACAATGGCGGACAACAGCAAAGGATCGAGTGATGAGAGGCACCTTACTGCCGAAGAGGAGCAGCCACCCAGCGACGACATCCAAGAAGAACCCGCGATAGAACACGAAACCTCTGCTAACGATTCGGCGGACACCCAAAAGCCCGAAGACGTAGTAATCGAAGAGGCAGAGATGGCAAGGCCATTAGACCCAGAAGAATGCAAACGAGAAAGATTCAGAATCCTAAAGAACATCCTAGTTGTTAGCAGTGGCTTCTTGTTTCTCTTTACCGCCTTTCAGTCGCTGCAGAATTTGCAGAGCAGTTTGAACCCCGACGAGGGGATGGGGCTGGCTTCGTTGAGCGTGGTCTACGGAGCGTTGATATTGTCATGTATATTTGTCCCGCCTTACATGATAGGAAGGATAGGCTGTAAGTGGACTTTGGTTGTCTCTATGCTAGCCTATGTTTTGTACACGGCGGCGAATTATTACGCAAAGTGGTGGACACTCATTCCAGCTTCCATACTGCTCGGTAAGTTTAACTTATGAACATCACAAATTTATATGACACACGCGTCATGAAGAAAGCATATATATTGATAACGCAATAAGACACGGTTATTGTCTTATAGGATCGCTCATAATTTATTACACAAAGGCTACAAGAGGAAAGCTTCTTTTAACTATAATTTAAAAAACAAATGCGTGAATTACATAAGAGATTTTGAATAAAGCTCGAGGTTGTGAGGTTTCATCATTGCTCGAGGACTTTGTAACTTTTAATTTCTTCTCAGCCCCTCTCCACTCAACAGGTAACGAGAATAACAGCGTTAATTAACATAATTGCAAGTTATTACTAAATACGATATTTAAGCGGAAGTGGGCAACTTAATCAGTACTTACTACAATGACGTATTGCTTGATTCGCGGCCGTTGACTCAGGTAGGTTTTACTGGAGAGTTACGTTGGGCTTCAATCAATCAAAACAAATCAGTGTGAATTGGCTTCCGTAAAAATACGGTGAACGTACAAATCCCAGTCATTAGTGCTACCTTGATTGACAGGAGTCTAGTACCAAGCTGTCGCTGGGGTATCCTTTTTACCAATCTCGAATTATTAAGGAAAACTTATTAAAGTCCCCTAAACTCCTCCACAGGTGCATCGGCAGCTCCATTGTGGGCCTCTAAATGCGCCTATCTTACAACCACTGGTATCCGTTACGCCGAGATCAGCAGAGAATCACAAGACGCCGTCGTGACACGATTCTTTGGCATCTTCTTCTTTATCTTCCAGACTGGCCAAATCTGGGGCAACCTTATTTCCTCCCTTGTCCTTGACCAAGGTGGTTCGGACATCTTTAGATCCGACGCCGGACAAGTTTGCGGAGTGCACTACTGTGGGAACCCCCCGAAAATCAACCTCACACGGAACATGTCAGAAGTTGATACACTAAAGAAGCCCGAGCATAGCTTTGTGGTTAAACTACTAAGTATTTATTTTGGTTGTGGGATATTTGCTGTTTTAGTGGTGGTAATATTGCTGGACAGACTAACGGGTAACTTGTCCCGTAAGAAGGACGCTGTTAGTGGTGTGACGTTACTAAAGGCTACACTCAAGCACCTCAAGGACAGGCGTATGCAGCTCGTGCTGCCGATTACGCTTTATAGCGGACTGGAACAGGCGTTTATATTTGGGGACTTCACGAAGGTAGGTTGAGGGGCTGTGTCACGGTGAGAAGCATAGACTATATCGCAACCCCGCCATCGCAGTGCACTCTGGGATGGATATCTCAGTTTTCCATTGTTGTTGTTGGGCGGCCATCTTGGATTTAACAACAGAAACTGAGATATCCATCCCAGAGTGCACTGCGACGGCGGGATTGCGATATATTCTATTTACAGTTACAGTCTGGGCCAGCCACATGCAGTTATCTTCAGCGATGTTCTTTTGAACTGCCGAACCGCGCGCACATGTGGAATAGTTAATATCAAAGCAAATATTAAAAAATGACTAACAAACTGTGTATAGACATAGTCTTCAAGGTAAATATTGTATATCACTTAAGTCAAGTATTGGGGGCGGGGACTTTAGCTGTGTATAGCCAATTAACAGCCACCAATCGAACATTGACTCCATACATGTACAACACGATGACACAGCCCCTTTAACTGTTTGTAGCCAATTAACAGCCACCAATCGAACATTGACTCCATACATGTACAACACCATGACATAGCCCCTTTAACTGTTTGTAGTCAATTAACAGCCACCAATCGAACATTGACTCCACACATGTACAGCACCATGACATAGCCCCTTTAACTGTTTGTAGTCAATTAACAGCCACCAATCGAACATTAACTCCACACATGTACAGCACCATGACATAGCCCCTTTACCTGTTTGTAGTCAATTAACAGCCACCAATCGAACATTGACTCCATACATGTACAACACCATGACATAGCCCCTTTAACTGTTTGTAGTCAATTAACAGCCACCAATCGAACATTGACTCCAGACATGTTCAACACCATGACATAGCACCTTTAACTGTTTGTAGTCAATTAACAGCCACCAATCGAACATTGACTCCACACATGTACAGCACCATGACATAGCACCTTTAACTGTTTGTAGTCAATTAACAGCAACCAATCGAACATTGACTCCACACATGTACAGCACCATGACATAGCACCTTTAACTGTTTGTAGTCAATTAACAGCCACCAATCGAACATTGACTCCATACATGTACAACACCATGACATAGCACCTTTAACTGTTTGTAGTCAATTAACAGCCACCAATCGAACATTGCCTCCATACATGTACAACACCATGACATAGCCCCTTTAACTGTTTGTAGTCAATTAACAGCCACCAATCGAACATTGCCTCCATACATGTACAACACCATGACATAGCCCCTTTAACTGTTTGTAGTCAATTAACAGCCACCAATCGAACATTGCCTCCATACATGTACAACACCATGACATAGCACCTTTAACTGTTTGTAGTCAATTAACACATTGACTCCATACATGTACAACAACATGACATGCCCCTTTTAATAAAGTTTGCATTAAACTGACGCGATGGCGCGAATACTGCACGTGAATACTGCACGTGAATACTGCACGTGAATACTGCACGTGAATACTGCATGAAGTTGCACGCATTTTGGTACCCTGGATACCAGAGGTTCTACTGTCCACCTTCGCGAAAGTTAGGCACGAAGCACCTCCATCGAGGAGCGAAGCGACGAGAGTCCAGAGAGTGCAGTTCTTCGTATCTTCGACTACAGCTAGATTGCATTGAACGCTTAAGAGTTTGGGAATTCGAGTCACTTGGCGAATCTTTCCACCACTACTTCAGATTTACATAACATTTTGTGAAAATAGAAACTGTTTTCTATTTCTTTTATGAAAAAGATCAGAGCACACGTACCATTGAATCTATTTTATAAAGCCTCATGCAAACACGGGTAACAGCCAATCAGAGCACGTGTACTATTGAATCTATTTTACCAAGCCTCTTGCAAATTCTAGTAACAGCCAATCAGAGCGCGCGTAGTATTGACTCTTTCATTTTATAAAGATCAATGAATACTTGTTCTTTTGTGATTTTTCCTTTATTACCATAATCGTCAAAAATAATCCAAAATGGCCTTTTTTATTATGTATCTCAGTATTTTCCTAGCTAGAATGTTGATTACATCAACATTTCCAATCATGAGCTGTTGTCGTATATATGATTTCGAGCATCTACAAAATGTCAAAGAAACCGACTTATAGGATATATAGTTGAGAAGGTCACATGCAAGTCAATAACATAGACCTCTCCCTCGGTTAATAAGAACGAAGTATGTTACGAGTATTGTACATGGGGAGCCAGGGTGGCCCAGTGGATTAGTACTTCGCCTCTCACCTCTATGGCCCAGGTTCGATCCCTGGATAAGGCACAATATGTGAGCTGAGTTTGTTGGTATCTCGCCATTGCTCCGAGGGTTTTTCTCCGGGTTCTCCAGTTTTCCTACCTCCACAAAAAAAAACCCGCTAAATTCCAATTCGATCTGTGATTTAGCCGGGACCTGACTTTGATTAGCCCCTATGGTTGTTTCAGGTCTTAATAGAAATTCAGAGTCATATATATGTATTTTGACGAGCCTTTGGACGAGACAAAATGCACTTAATTTGGCTCGAAAAACACACAGTCGTGTTTGCTGGATAGCCGACTAATAAGTTGTTTATTATATAAATATCTGTAAAAAGACTGCACTACGTGGACAACAAGTAAGCGATTTTATTTTTTACTTTTCCTATCCAATTCATGTGCCGAGCTCAATGCTATTACGCTTTAACAATGCATTAGCTCATTGGCATTGAGTCCGGAAGATGAGTGGTTGGCGTTTGAAACGTGCCGAAAGGCCAATCCTTGCTGACGTCATTGTTTACATTTTTGCCTCATTAGCATAAATTAAACTTCAAGCTACAAACAAACAGACTACATCAGTTGAAAGAGAATTTTAACCTTAGTAAACACCGAAAATTTGAGATTGATATGTTAAATATTTACGGAGAAGTTGACTTTTCAAAACTGTAAAATGGGCTGGGTGGCAAGAGTTGCTACAGCCATACATTCTTAGTAAATTTTGAGATTTTTAAACGCCCATTCCTCAAAATATTTTTATCATATCACTCTCAAATTTTCGGTGATTATCAAGTGTAACATTCTCTTTAGATTTACGGTCTCTGTTTGTTTGTATGTACGTCGCTTGAAGTTTGATGTATGCTAATGAGGAAAAAACGTAAAGGAAGATTCGCCTATACTACTGGCTTACCAAGTGTCTGCAATCCTTTTGGCCTAAAACTTAGCTCCCTATTATCGCATGAGCAAAACAACAAAAAGTAATCCTTAATCAAATATTTCTTGCAGGCATTCGTGACGTGTTCGCTGGGAATTCACAAGGTGGGATTCATCATGATTTGTTTCGGCGTGACCGACGCTGCGTTTTCGTATATATTAGGCAAGCTGACCCAGTACACGGGCAGGCTGGCTATTTTTGTGAGCGGGATGCTGGTTCACCTCACGGTTATAATCATCATGCTGTCCTGGAGTCCTAACGCCGATCTTGTGTGGGTGTTCTACGTGTTGGCCGCGCTACAAGGCTACTGTGATGCTGTGTGGCAGACGCAGATTAACGGTAAGCAAGTCCGCTGCCCAACTTAAACGCGCAGGCTCACTTGCGTACTACAAACTTAGAGTAAAATTAGGCAGTCGGGCATACAGACACTAATTAGGTTTGGTGGTAAAACAAGTCCACTTTACGAGATCAAGTACATGTAAAGGTTTTGTGTGTATGTATGTTTGTGTGGTGGTGTTGCACTATAGATCATACGAACAGTCTTAATCAATTCGGGGAAAAATATATTGGCTGAGCTAAAATTGGGTGTGGGGGGGGGGGGGGGGTGCATGGAGGGAGTCCACCGCTATTCGTGAACCACTATTCGCAGTCTAGTGGTACACGGGGTGCATGGGTGGCACAAGTGGCAAGCGCGTCGCCTCTCACCGCTGTTAAGATTTATATTCTCGAACACGGTAAGGTATTGATTATCTCGCCCTTCTTCCGGAGGTTTTCTCTGGATTCTCCGGTTTACTTCCCTTCTCAAAAATTAACTTAAGATTTCGATTCTATCCAGGATTTGCGATATGTTTAAAATAATACCCTGGCTAAGGAAACAGCATCCCATACTACGACGTAAAAGAACTTTTTGCTTTTCACAGTATACCGTTAAGATTTTCTCCGACAATGGGATTACTTTGAAAGGTTTTAATAACCTGCCATATTTTGGAGAGACCATTCCGTGTCGACTCTACGGTGCTTAAAATCATTTAGTATATACCACACCAGTGAAAATGACTTTTCGCGCGCTCTGATTGGCTACTCAAACAGTGAATATTATTTCATATTCACCTCCGAGCGAAGCAGCGATCACTTCGCGCGAGTTTTTGTCCATTTGACAGAAAATAAAATAACTATTTGGTGCTGGATATTCACCTGGAGTGTGGTATATACTAAAACAATTATTCACCTCAGTGTTGGTGAATAGTGTCCACTTCGGTGAATAATTGTTAAATATCCTCTCTCCTCCATAGCCTTATATGGTGTTTACTTCGCTGACAACCAAGAAGCAGCCTTTTCTAACTACCGCTTGTGGGAGTCGCTAGGTTTCGCAGTAGCGTTCGCCTACTCATCGGCGCTGTGCACACACGTCAAGCTCATTATCCTGATGATTGTATTAATAATTGGGGTGGCCCTCTATTTGGTGTCCGAATACGTGCACCATAATCAAGTCCAGGAAATGGACCTGACCACCGGAAATGAAGAGATGAAGTCCCTGCAGACGGTCAATGAAAACGAAAACGGCAGTAATGTCACGGCCTAGTATGTAAAAGATAATGACGTGACGCTGTATGTCGTTGCGTGACTAGGGTGTTGCATTACAAATCATGTCGTTGGTGTGTGTTACGGCACACAGGGGCGAAACGTCGCGCGCATGCGCTTTTGATGAGTCCAACGCACGCGCGTCTCCCCAGTTTACCGCAATCACCCCGTTTCTAATTTTATGTACGAATGTGAAAAAACTACTTAAAAGCTAAGCCTATGACTTTAACAGATTGAAGTAATTCACCGCTGAGTTTACTAAGTTATAAAATTATTTGCCAAAAACGTTTAAGCCCTCACAAACCAGAGCCTTCGTTCTTTCGGCCAGCGGAGCTCAACGTTTTGCCGCGGAGTTGTGTTACATACTTGCTGCAGGATTGTCTCGCGTTTTTATGTACATCCGCATAATGAAAAACGTCTGCGCATGCGTGAATTTCACCCGAGAAATTACGTTCGTGCGCGTCATTTCGGTTGAAACTTCACTCAAAAGCATTTTTACAAAAAAGTACAATCTTCGATTTTTAAGTACTCATAATATGAACCAGTCCCAAATTTAAATGGCTTAATGTCTAAACTAATAAAACTCTTAACACTTGCGATTTTTCTCTGAATTGTGTCTTTTCTGCGATGTGTCGAGTTTCTCAACCGAAACCATTTAGAGCTGCGCCCGCGATTTATACCGCTGAGTGTCATGTGCAGCATTTTGCAGCGCTGTCATAATGCAAATAATGTATTGTGACTACTGACAAGAGACGTCATAAGTATAGTTTATTGTGGGATAGTCACCAGACAACTTCGTACTCTAATACACTTAACTAATTAGTATAAATTGTATTATTAACTAATGGAAAACTGCCAGATACGAAAAACCGCTAGAAACCACGAAAAAACCACCCTGGGGTTGTGGCCAAAAAAACGTAGAAATGTGCGGAAACGTATATACCTCGACCTAATGTTGCAACCCGAATTCTCCGAGGGCTAGATAACTAACTATCGACTTACTAAGTTAATACAAAGTAACCGTGGCTATAATCAATAAGATATATAAAATAAATTCGAAACAAACGTGGAGCTGACTGGCCTAGCTAGAATGACTACTTTTCCCGCTCGAAGCATTATATATGCTGGAAGCATTACCTGCCATAATGCCATTGTCTCCTCTCCAAACCGCTTTACTGTGCCGGCAGAATATCAATTTCTGATTATATCGCTCCTGCGTCGCTCTAACATCAGAAATTACATAAAGCGGCGTTAGATGTGCATGAAGGTCGTGTCCGAGTCAGCCAATGAAAAACGTACTACTTATTAATTACTTTACTATACTTTAAGTAACTAGGCAATACCATCAAATTACCGTCTCCTATAAAAATATGCACTTTAAAAAAGATTTTCTCAGTTCGACTTCAGTGCTCGAAGTCGTCAGCCTAAGAGATTTTCGGAAACTCAATATCAATGATGGAGACAATAAATCAGAAATGAATATGCATAATGTTTTGAAAACATTACGCATATTCATTTCTGATTTTCTCTTTCCATATGCTCCACATTATGGGATAATTATGCAACATCTTCACAACATGCACAAGGTGAATTGTTATAAACCTGCATGTGCAGAGACAACTTCTACAGGAAACCTGAGAGGATATTTACTAAAGGTGTGTCCATTTGTCGGGACATCCTGACATACATAGGTATCTATCATTATGACAGATGCTCCTCGAAGGCTAGCTATGAGCCTTAATATCGATGCATTTATAATCTACGCCTTCAGCAGAAATACTGATTCAATCCATCTCGCTACATATGGCGAGAATAGACACTGGCTTATGTGGCAAACAAAGGATATGATTGAACTGATACTTTGATACAAACAAACCTGGACTTGATCTCAGATCTGTCGTACGACGAACATATTCTAGTACTGTAATCAAGGACATAAATATAAGTGTTTTTTCCCTTAAAGTTAAAATCTAATGCGCAGAAAATCTGCTCTCTTTGAGCAGATGTTAATGCACCAAGCATTACTGTCTTTAGTGTTAGGATTTTAAAATCAAATTGTTCCAAAGGGAACAATATCTTAACATAATTGGCAACTATTGACATGACACATATCCCATGTCGAAGACAACCGAGACTGGTGTCCTAAGGTTGTACTGACTCCCTTGAGAAGCCTGGTAATGAGAGGATGTGAAACAACAGATACACGATGAGCGGTATGTATTTACAGTACAATAGTCAGCATAGCATTATGCCAGAAAATTTTGCAGCCTCATGCGGTATAGGAACCTGAAGTTGATTGATCTGTTTCTGAACATACCAGGTAGACTGCGTTGTACTGCTTATCAATTCCAGATGATAATGGCACTCTGATGATCTTGATTACTTCTGGTGATCTTGATTACTTCATCAGAAAATCCACGGTCTGGAAGGGATTTCCAGATAATATCTAAGCAGCTAGCTGCAGACTGGTAAGGGTGAGAAGGTCGTCCTACTCTGATAGGAAAACAAAATGGTCTATCAAAACCGCAGTAAAAGGAGGTACTATGCTTGGATGGTCCACCCTGAAGCAATGAGAAGCACTAGGCTCTTTCGTGGTGTATTACACGGCCAAAATGCTGAAAACGAATAACACAGCAAATACTAAAGGCGTCAAAAGCCGCCCGTGGCACCGGGTTCCGGATGCCAAGAAATAAATTGACTAATCTTGTCATTAAACCTCGAGGCAAACTATTTATTTCCGAAATAAATGTAATGCTAGTAAACAGTGTCTAGAGATCCAACTTGAGTGAGAAATCTCTAGATAAATAATCTGGTATGAAGTTCATTTCTCCTGGGCAAAACATAAATAGTCCTTGCAATGCACCACTCCCGCAAGATTTTGCTAAAGAATCTATACAAGGCGATATCATGCCTCCCATCTTATTAATGTAAGCAACAGGCAGTGGAGTTGAATATTGTACAAGTTGAGAACAAAAAGCCTGTTAAGAGCTGCTAATATATGTGTAGACCATTGGTCGCTCCCCAGCCAGTTCTATTGGCATCGCACTCTATATGTACACATCAATTTGACGATGGTCGAAACATAACCATTCAATAAACTTAGAATATTATTTGTACTCCAATTTGGGTCCAAGGAAGCCTGAAGGCTTAAGTAATGGTCCAGATAAGAACTGTAGTAGAATCCATTGTTCTACGGCAATTAGCCTCCCCCACATACGATTTTGCTTGAATTTGCCTTAAGTGCTTTAGGAGGTATCTACAGTCCAAACTACATCTCGAAAATAAAGTAGTTTTTTAAGCTATTGGCTCTTTTTTCTGTGAAAACGCAGAGAAGCCACCATCCAGCCAATCGGATATAGAGAAAACAAAGGATTGTTCAATCGCAAATTTGAGAACTTTCCCCACACACGATATTCTTCGAAATTAAACCATAGTTAGTTTAATCAAAATAAATTCAAACCACAAAAAGATATCGAATAAAAATGCATTATTTCGATGGGTTTCTATTGAATTTATAAGTATCAACCAATGAAATTACGAGAAAGAATAATAGAACATTTACACCTTTTAACATTCCTTGCCGTAGACACTACAGTTCTTATCTGGACCATTACTTAAATGATAGTGTTGATCAAAGTTTGGATTCTCCGATAACGCTTGAGATTAATTTAACTCAATGCATCTGTTATAACGTAAACATGGATAGTTTACAGCAGGAAGGGCTGAAAAACTAGCAACCAGTCACATGAGTTGCCTCTCAGACTATATGCCTATTTTTGCTTCGTGCAAGTAAAGACAATTTTGTAATTGCTCTGCTGACATGAACAATTTCGTATAATAAAAGTCCAAGGTTTGTGACAAGGTCCAGACTGAGATTTGGTATCAGTCAAAGTTAACAACAAATCCCAAACTTTGAAAGGATTGTCTAATTAAAGAGAGTTGTGCTCGCTGTGCTATGCACGGAGGAGGGCTGGCAACAAGTGGAATAACATCCATAAAATGGACCTTGGTGTAAACATTATGAACTGCGGGTCAAATATTATTTATTATTATTTTATGTTTGTTTGTTTGTTTGCACACTAAAAAAGGGCGTCCTTTAGGAGGCCATATAGTACCCCTTGAGTAACAGAACTAGCTGCCAACCCAATATCTTTCATTTTTGAAATGAATTCATTTAACGGCTTCAAATTAATAACTTCTCACATATGACCAATTTTTTTGGGGGGTTCGAAAAACAAACTTCATATAGGCAATGGTTCCTTTTCTGATCAGTGTATCAACCTGATCGAATTATAAACCTACTGATTCATCAGTTGTTTATCCCCGTAATTTTTAAAGGGGAGATGGCAAAATGGCCTACATGTATGTAGAAGCTCGCGATTATCGCTTGAAGCAAATTGTGTCCGATACTAATAGCCATTGTTTTCAATGGACTTTAGTGATAAGACTCATAATCTAGGCAAGATAGTATCCCGAACCAGGGATTACTGGTACCAATTTGTAACTTATTCAATGAATTACAGTACCAGTACAAATATGACTGACCTTCCTCACTAAAAATTATGCGAGGTTTGGTATGAGACATTACCAAAAAAGTGGTCAATGAATCTGGTAGATAAGTCATCTTATAAGACTTTCTGGTGGACTCCTAGTGATGTTTTGTTGTTGACTAAATAACAATTCAGTCACCACATTACCATCTGAGACGGTTTGACTGTTATTACATTTCTGGAATTTTTGTCTTCAGTTATAATGGCAGCGCCTTCTACTTAGCCTGAATTTCAGCCGTCTCTTCTGGTTCGTTCCTCCCGAGAGAGACGTCTGAATCCAATAGCCGATAATGTAGCCTGTACACAGACTTCCGTAATCCCTTCAAAGGAAGGAAAAGGAGGTCTGTACTATGGATGAGTTAATCGTGTTCTAGGTCACGTGGATAGTTACAGGAATGTTGTAACCAGTCGCTGATTGGCTGGTGCCTCATAGCGGGTGCTGATTGGCTTAGCAGTTATGTTGACCTTCGAGCTCGGGTTTTCCCACGGAGCCAGAACTATTCACTCTGGTTTGGAATTGTATTAAGACGAATTGCTATGTCATTTTGTGTCCTGTGCTCGGTTAATATCGAGAAAAAAATGATAAGAATATTGTTCATGGAACTGCTATATTTCAAGTCTGGGAAGAAATTATTTCTCTCGAATTTCATGTGAAAAGTCGGCCTCAACATATATGCAGAAAGTGCCTAGGAAGTTTGAAGAAGAGAAGAGCGCTTAATATAAAGAATTTGCAGAAACAAACGAAATTCTTCTTCAGATATCGTCTAGTTCTTCAAAACGAAAAGAACGTCCATTTTTGCAAAGCGACATATCAAACAATTTATTGAGAAAAGTGTCGTTCCTGAGAGCTCCCTGTGATATTCCATATATGGTCAATATATTCCATATTTGGAAAGCAGGACGGATCGTCGAATACTAGAACACGTTCAGGAAGTACAGCGAGCCGGCAGAAGAGAGGCGGATACAACGTAGGCTACAGGAACTGCGATTAAAAAAATCGATAGCGAAATTTGAAAAGGATGAGCGTATGCCTCACTAGCATCTAGTCAGGCCCAAATATTACTCTGAACGACAACAATTGTTTGATATGATAGCTGTGGGAGACGATCAACCAGAAGCAATATCAATAGCCTCGGCGGTTAGGCGAGTTGCTACGAGCCGCGAGGACTTCTCAAACTTCGAGTTCCCATGGCCCTCAAATTCACGAGTTGATCCAATCTTCAACTCCCTCGAGGAAAGAAAGATCTCCAAATCCCTTCTTTTGAGTGGATTACGGAGGTTCGTGTATAGGTTGTCGAAGATCGCTAGAAGGGAATTTATTTTATTTTCCCCTCTTCGCAGCGTCCTCCCTCTTAGTCTTTGCATTGCCGTTAACAAATCTACAATGTGTACCGAATGTGATGTAAATGTGTACAATGTGTACCGTCTAGTGTTTCTCGGCCAATGGAAATCGAGATGTAATTTATGCAAAATTATGCCGGAACACGATTAACGACAGTGTAGCACAGACGTCCCTTCCCGAGTTTTGAGGGGAGACGGACGGCTGTACACAGGCTAAGATCACTACCAGGTTTTCTGGTAGTGACGTCACTGGACGGCATTATCGGCTATTGGATTCAGACGTCTCTCTCGGGAGGAACGAACCGGAGGAGACGGCTGAAATTCAGGCTACCTTCTACTCAGTTATTCAAAGAACCCGAGTTTTGTTCCGATCGGGGTTTGAACCCACGATCTCTCACTCAACAGACTGAGTTAACCGGGAGGCGGTGTTGATATATGTACCCTTTTGCGGCACTTGGTAATTCGCTTCAAGAGCTTGATTAACATAGTACAACAGACATCACATCATAGTTTTCGGGTGTCGGATACTATTGTTTACAATGGACTTTCAGTGATAGACTTATAATTCAAGTCATTTGTTCCGAACCTGTAAACCTTCAAGCTGAAGGTTTCGGTGAGGTAGAGCACAGAGGGGGAAATTGTTAATAACCCGTCGTGCATTGCAGTGGCCGTGTTGGCTCCATGCAATACAATACAATCTTTATTAGCATTCCCATGTACATAAATGGTATTGCCAGAAATAGTCATAAAATAAGATAAAATCTATGTTAAGCTATCTAAGTTATATTTTGGAGAACTAAATTTCGTTTTATATCAAATGCTTCATATATAAAATGTGCTAATTTTTTGGACAAATAAGGATCAACATTATTAAACAAAAATATAATTTTATGATTTTCATCTAAATTTAAAAATTGACTATAATTACTATTTATATCTTCAAATAAAGACTTCCTTAGCTTATCATATAAAGTGCAATGTAACATAAAATGTACTTCATCTTCAACTTTGTCAGAATTACAGTGTTGGCATATCCTTTGGTCAAGAGGAATTTTTGGACATCTATGTCTGCCAACTTCGATGAGTAATTTATGATTTCCAGACCTCGATTTAACAAGAGATTTCCTATGATTGACATTCTTAATTTGGTCAAGACAATCGGTGATTTTAGTATCATGTTTGAACATTGAATAAAATGATAGTTTCCTATTTATACTTATAAGTTTCAATTGTTGAAGTGTTGAATCTTTAATAATTTCAGTCTTTATATTGGATAAACGTTTCTTTAATGTCAAATTATTATCTCCTTTCTCGTATGTATCTATCAATTTATTAATCGAACTCATAAAACTTAATTTTCCCGAGGATGCTAAGAAGCAAAGGGTTCCATTGTATTCCGAGATACTGTACTCGAAACATATCGGTTTCGTCACCCAGAGTCTCTATTAAACCCTCGATTCGAAGATTTCAGTTGACAGCGGTCGAGTCGGCTCCACTGTTGGCTTCTGAACCAGAAGCCGCGATTATAGCTTGAAGCAAAGGGTTTCATTGTATTCCGAGATACTGTGCTCGGAACATATCGGTTTCGTCACCCAGAGCCTCTATTAAACCCAGAGCCTCTATTAAACCCAGAGCCTCTATTAAACCCAGAGCCTCTATTAAACGATTCGAAGATTTCAGTTGAGGTCGAGTACGGAGAGTGATTAACTGCTCAACTCCTCTGGCATGACAGCGGCCGCGTCGGCTCCACTGTCGGCTCTTGAACTTGATTCGGTTATAAAGATTCCCGTCATTATGTTCTGAGATCTTGAGCTTGGACCAAATCCCTTTCGTCGACCTAACAGTCCGTCTGTCGGATATAGAAGGCCGTCTGGTTTATGACCGGGGGGGGGGGGGGTACTCCTGTTTGTGACGTATTATGTATGTGCCGCGGGGGTGGGTCAGGGTTTTGAGCTCGGCGGTTTGGGCAGGTAGAGTCAGGGTTTTGACCTGATTTGGGCAGATCAGGGTATAATTTGGGTGCAGTCAGGGTCGGTGTTCAGTATTTTTTAGGCAGTTAGGGTTCAGTTTTTTAGCTACTATGTCAAAAAGACATTCTGTTGCCGCATTTTGATCGCCTGCCCACATGCAAGTACTGAGGCTCCCATACATAACGTGACGCCGCTAATTCGTACTTCAGTACTTATCTATGTACTTCATCTGCTAATTTGTTTACCCAATGACACGTCCCGACTTGAAATGTTCCGTATTTTGCATGCAATCCCGGTACGCAGTATACCGGCCGAGGTATATATCCGACCGTGTTTTGAAAACAATTTAAAGAAGGGACAGGGTTTTGGAGCTCGGATTGGGTCAAACAGGGTCAGGGTTTGAGCCTCTTGGCCTCACATACATACCCATTTTTCATGTAAGTACCCGGGGTTTATGATTCCTCTGCACTGGAGTCTGAGTTGACCCGACACGCGTGCAGACCTGAAGTAGAGCTGCAGAAATTCATGACCTTCACGAAACTTATGAATTCAGCGACTGTAGCGGAATGTGGTACATTCCAAGTTGATAGCCGGACGAACCAGCGGGACGTCTTCAGGAGTTTTGGCAATCAATTCTCGCTTATTAAGCTTCGACGGTTGATTCAACCGTCAGCGAAGTCTGCGAAATACATCCATTCTCCGAAGAACCGAGTCGGTTCGTCTGTGGAGAAGAATTTAGCGGTTACATTGGCGAAGTTGCCATGATGTACGGCCACGTGTTCGGCGACCAAACGGATCGATCGAGCTGACGCTTCTGTCCTCTCCTATCCTTGCGTTTGAGGTCAGTCTAAATTTGCTCAACGAAAACAGAACAGAAGGAATAGTTTAGAGAAACAGCAACAAGCGTTTCGATTGAGACTTGAAACATAAATGAACAAGAATAATAATATGAGACTACTGACCTTATTGAAAGCACGAAAGGAAGAACTGATTATTATTCATTGCGCCTTGGGTTTTATATTGTATCATTTGCATTCGAAAGCTTTAAACACGTGACACTGACCAGTAAGTTAATTAGGAAGTATGCATAATTATCCCATAATGTGGAGCATATCGAAGGAGAATCAGCCTTTCTTCGTTGTTACTTGAATATCTTGTTAATGAAAAATAAAAGTCACCATCGCAGACTGTTTTGGTTTCACTGTACATAGTCAAACATTTCCACATATTTGTTTTCCAATGTTGTATGAAACTCAGTAGCGCATTTTAAGAATTATTCGCAAATTTGTGACGTCATCAAGCACGTGACTGCTGTTTACAAATCTTAAAATTGCTAAGGACACTAAAACCTATATTCTGATGAGTTCTAGTATGAACTGCAATATGATACAAGAGTTTTAAGAGAAAAAACTATTCTTCGAGGGGGATCTAGCATGTTCTAGCGAAACCATGCCTTAACATGCTTGAGTTGGTTGACACATTAGAGGTGGATGGTTAGGTTAGAGGATGGTTAGAAAATTCGGCAAACTTCAAAAGAGCTAACAAAGGCGCTGCGATTTATGTTAGAAGGGGGTAAGACAAACGATTGTGCACGGTCATGGCTCATTAGCGTCCCCTGAACGACTGAACCCACACGTTTCTATTGGCCGATTGATTAATATATTCCAATATATGTTGTGTGTTGTGTACGGTCATGGTTGAAAAAAGCGAATAAAGACATACAACAAAGAAGGTCGCTGGGTTTCATAACCATCTCCCTCTATTAACTATGGTTGACAAGAAGAAGACAAAGCTCATGCTCGTTTCAGACGCCGGGCGAACTTCTCATGCGCTGTATCTAATGCTAACGAGCTAAATCTATTGTTTGGTCATTAGCACGACATCGGCGCATATAAAGTCCGCCGTCTGAAACGGGCATAATTCAGCTTGTACATTTGTTGTCCCAATTCAGGTCACCTGACTTTTCCCTGGAGTAATATTTCTTGTTTTTCTGTATCCCAATCGGAAATGTATCACTTTCTCTAATTGGAAAACAAAGCACTGAATCCTCTGGAGAGCTGTCACATGATCTGAATTGGGACAACAAATGTACAAGCTAAATCGGTCTATGCAGTGCATCTGGGTAATATAGTGACAATAGGCAAGTTTGTTTTATTCTCACGGAGGAGCTGGAACAAGCCTTCAATGGAGGTGAATGGGACTTTTGAAGGAATGCAATCACGTGGTTGTACTGGAGGGCAAAATAATCTTAATTCGTATATTTAAAGGTCTCGTACGAGATTATTAGCTAAACCTGTTTGCAAACCCAATCGATTGTCGATCTTTATAAAACAGCGTTTTAAAGATAGCTTGCCCTCCAGCATCCATGGCAACGCCTTTCCCATGGAGATCACAAGCTCAATACATTCGTTAACGAAGTATTGTATCAGCACGTGACTGTATTGTATCAGCACGTGACTGTATCGTATCAGCACGTGACTGTATCCTATCTGCACGTGACTGTATCGTATCAGCACGTGACTGTATCGTATCAGCACGTGACTGTATCGTATCAGCACGTGACTGTATCGTATCAGCACGTGACTGTATCGTATCAGCACGTGACTATCGTATCAGCACGTGACTGTATCGTATCAGCACGTGACTGTATCGTATCAGCACGTGACTGTATCGTATCTGCACGTGACTGTATCGTATCTGCACGTGACTGTATCGTATCAGCACGTGACTGTATCGTATCAGCACGTGACTGTATCGTATCTGCACGTGACTGTATCGTATCTGCACGTGACTGTATCGTATCAGCACGTGACTGTATCGTATCAGCACGTGACTGTATCGTATCAGCACGTGACTGTATCGTATCAGCACGTGACTGTATCGTATCAGCACGTGACTGTATCGTATCAGCACGTGACTGTATTGTATCAGCACGTGACTTTCGATATATGCTGCCCTTATATGAGGCTCCGATTAAATTTATAGTATTCTCGGGAACAGAATAAATTTAATTTACCCCGGAACCTCATGTTGAAATCTTTGCGCTATTCTCAGCGGTCTTACCCAAGTACGAATAAGAGGCGCAACCTACAGAATCACCTCACCATTTGAGCGAGGTGGCCGTATTCGGCACGGAGTTCGCCAGCCTCTATATCCTTTTCTCATCTCCTCTCATCCTACTCCATATGGCGGCTGCTTCCGGTCCTTTCCCTTCCCACCCACCCTATTGGGTGACTCCTTCTCCTGCATTCAAGCACGAGGAGCAGCCGCCGGATATCCGTAACTCAGTACGGGTGAGATCGATGAGAATAGGGTATTATTTAGCATTAGAACAGATGCCCCATTATAGCCTCCAGCTCGTCTGGGAGAATACGATACTTGCGGCTCTTAATGTAGTGATTTTAAACATATGTGATTTAAATAAATATGTATTAAAGTTATATACTGTAATTTTGTTAACTGGAGACAAACAAATATATATTGATATTCACCCTTGTATAGTATCGAAATGTTAATTTCTCATTAACATTTAGTATTTTGTACCTTTGACACAAGATAAAAGATTACCGTCTTTCTTTTTCTGGAGATTGTAGGATACGAAGTAACTCTTTAAAGTTAATATTTCCCACCCATTCGCCTTACTTTTCGACTAAATGTTTTACTTATCACATGTTGTGCGCAACGCCTGACAAAGTTTCATTGGTTCGAATGCAGTAGGCCTTACGTATCATGACGTCATGCTTTTGTCATCACCGCCAAGCCTCACTTTGGCACGGCATTTATTTTGACCACGTTATGACGAAAATCATCGTCAATAATGGACACACAAAAACTAACTTCAGTTTGTTAAGGTAACTAGTGTAAAATCGGTGCGAAGAGGACCGGTGCGAAGAGGACCGTTTGAGAAAGTCAGTCGTACAATCATCAGTAGCTGCTATACACACATATCAATCCACCCCTCCCCCACCCCAAACGAGAGACGGTGAATTGGAACCGGAACATTCCATACTAATGACACGCTCTACTAAGATCCTGGTAGTGTCTATGATTGGCTGGGGTAATTCAATGATATACGATTTACAGCGCAGCCTATATATCTAACAAATGATATCAGCAAAAAGGACGTTTCACCCCTGTTCTTGCCCAGCATTAAAAATAAATATATACTTGTCGTATAATAGAGCGCAGTTATTATATCTATGAAATATTTCCAACAAATAGTACTAAATAACACTAATTAAACAATAGAAAACAAAGGATTTAGTCGACTATTTAGCATTATTTAGTGTAAAAAGGTATTCATTTATATAGCGCAAATTCCGTGTGAATATATTCAAATGCGCTTCACAAGGTTATTTTTGTGATACGGACTGTTATTGTGGCGCAATGTGCTGCCGTGCAGTTTGCAATCATGAGTGATTCTTAGTACCTCTTATACTTCCCTGCCCAAGGACGCGGCCGGGATTCGAACCCCTGACCTCCCGCACTCTAGACCGTGCTCTATCAAATGAGCTAACCAGTGAGGCGGTAAAACTTGTTTCTCGTGACTGCGCTCTCTATTATCGTTGAAGTCAAGTTTCATACTGCGTTTTGTATCATAATATAATTTATTATATTATATGCACATGAAAAAATACAAAGAAACTGAAAATCCCATTGGTTCTTTTTATCATGCTGGCTCGTACTACGGTAACTAGAAAAAGTACGTAATAAAATAATATACAATCACTTCCTTTATTACTTGACTCGTCAAAACTCTATTTTAAGTACCAGATAAAGAATGAGCGGACGATCTTTATGGGATTTACAAACTCGAGCTGAAAGCGAGAGTTTGTAAATCCCATAAAGATCGGACGCGAATTCTTTATCGCACTTACCAAACGTCTAGATGTAGAGAACCATGTTTTCAGTTATTTTGGCGATACGACTTATTTTGTCCGAGAAAATCCAAGCCAAAGTTTATGTCAATCAGGAACGAAATCGCTAGTAGAATTAAAGACAGATGTTTTATTAATTTCCTTTGTTTTTGCTTCATGAAGTTATTAATGAGTTTGATAATGTAAAATACTATAGTTTCCTCTCTTTAATCTTGCGAAGACTTTTATGACCGTTTGAAAATCAGGCTAGTGCGAGGAGAATCGAAAGATGGGCCTCATTTCAATTCTTCATTTGAAATGCCGTGGATCAGGCCACTGGGAAGAAACATTGTCAACGTTTGGGACCGGTGATGAAGTTCGATCGATTGGCTATTCAATAAGATTCCTGTGATTAAGGCTCGACTCTTCAAGTAATCATATGTTTATTTAATAATTCCTGTTGAAAGCGTTTTAGTCCACATTTTAACGATCACGGGAAACAGAAAAAGCCTTCATAATATTTTTTAAAGTGAGAGCTTGTCCTTCGGCACTATTGACTAAATTAATGTGACAACAGTCGGCTACTGTTTTCACATCAATTTAATGAATAGTGCCGAATAGTTATTCCACTTACATATAATAGTCGTATCTGTAATGTCTTACTATGAGTTTATAGTAAAAAAAAATTAATTGAAGCATCTGTAAACAAGTGTAACTCCGTAATACGATAGTGGCAATAAAAATGTACGATATTTGGCGTTTACAGCAACTCCAAAACCTAAAAGCTATGGAGTGTCCTCTTCTTCCTCCTCCTCTCCCCCCTCCTCCTCTTCCTCCTCCTCTTCTTCCTCATCTTTCTCCACTTCCACCACTTCCTCCTCTTCCACCTCTAGATCTGCCTCCTCTGCCTCCTCTTCCTCCTCCTCCTCCTCTTCCTCCTCATTCTCTTTCTCCTCTTCCTCCTCCTCTTCTTCCTCATCTTTCTCCTCTTCCACCACTTCCTCCTCTTCCACCTCTAGATCTGCCTCCTCTGCCTCCTCTGCCTCCTCTTCCTTCTCCTCCTCTTCCTCCTCCTCTTCTTCCTCATCTTTCTTCTCTTCCACCACTTCCTCCTCTTCCACCTCTAGATCTGCCTCCTCTGCCTCTTCTTCCTCCTCCGTATCAACAGTATATGTTGTATCGTCGCCTTTCATTTCAGTGCCTTCCACACTATCCAATCCATGCATCTCTACTTCATGTTCAGTTGAAATGGGCGGTTTCTTAGAACCAGGAAACTGAAATATCAGCTTTTCTTCTCCATGACTCATCTTACTGTCCAGCAGACAAACCCCTGAATCTGGAATAAAAGCAGAGTCCTCGTACTCGTCCTTTTCTTTGTCCTGCGATTTCAATGCAGTGCTCTTGAAATCTCTGGATTCATTTCGTATCGGGCCAAGTGTGCTGTTCTCTCGATGCACTATCATATGTTCAGTTTCCGTTTTCCATTGTGGCTCGTCAAGGATGGAACAAGTTGATTCCTTGTCATTTTTCCGGATATAATTCCAGAACCTCTTTTCGGCACAAACCTGCATGGCCATTTTATGGACCTCGGGGGATTTGGGGGGTCGCTGAGGTGGTCTTTTAGTGGATCCAGCCTCCCTTCTCCTACAGAAGGAAACGCTCGGGTCCTTCTCCAGGTAATTGGAAGGTGCCCAGCCAATGGAAAGGCTTTGGGTTCGCACTAACCACCATCCACCTTCTGACTGCTCCAACACCTCCACAGGACAGCTTTCACGTAAGTTTACTTCTGTTTCATCCTCCTTGTTATACTCTCCAACCGCGTAATATATATTTGGTTCACCATCTGTCTCCTGCCTTGCGCTTATCTCGCTTTCTCTCTGTGCTTTGCCGTCATCTCCCTCTGTTGTTTCCTCCTTTGCTTGAACTAGTTCCTCATTAACCAAGATATCTGCTAAAAGCGAATGAGGATCGTTTGTATTTTTCTCAATCTGGTCGATTTCGTCAGGCAGGCTCTCTTTGGAACTCTCGGAGATGTTCCAGGTAACTCGACCCAACATTGGAATACCTGGAGGCGTTAATTGAGGGAATCCGGAGCTCTTCTCAGACCCAGAGCTACTAGTACTGGAGCTTCTGCTTTTACGTGGTGAAGCATTTAGGATTGAATGTATACCCCGTGAGGTACACTCACCTTCTGCCTCGGGAATAATGGATAATTGTTCCGCTTTGTGAGCTGTATTTTCAGATTCAGATTCCTGACTCTCTGAACCAGATGATGGCACCTTGTCAAAATCTATCATACACATGTCTTCGTCTTTCTCTCGTCGCCGTATTCGCTGTCGTGTTTGCTCTTTATTATTTGCGTGGAACTCCATGTTGATGTACGAAGGGCCTTTTACCTCATTGTTCTTATCGTCATGGCGCTGTTGAAGTCTCTTTGCATTGTTGACACCCGACGAGGTACCTTTCTTGTGAAATTCTAGGTTCACGTATGATGACTTCCCGTATGATTCACCTTCATCTGTGTTGCCGTTGTAGTCTCGCCTCTTAACAGACTTTTTGCCAGCCTAAAAAAACGTAGAATGCATGGGATTATTTCTCTACACTTTGGATACATTATTAGTGGTTATAAAGATTTGAAGATTGAACATTTGACGACACATTTAATATCAAGAGCGACTAGATGACCAGCGAAGGCATTAACGCCAATCATTCAGTATCTACAGCAAAGTAATCTTATTATTTACCAAAAGCAAGAAGGAACTATGGACTTTTTAACATTAGGTTACAAGGACCAAAGTATGGAATTCATTCAAAGAAAACATGAAATCGTCCTCATTATCTAAACTTATAAAAGCATAATTGAAGCAATAAGTTTTAGATAAATATTAACATTGTGGCATTTTCCTTGTATTAGTATTATTATAATTTATTAGCCCACAGCTATTCTACTAGTATTTCCTCCAGTATTTCCTGTGTGCGAGACATTGACAATGACATTGTGTAAAAATATGATCATTAAGAAACCTGGATCATTGTCGGGAATACACCTAGAATGCATGCGCTCACGATTGAGATATCTGACGCACTCTGGGACATTGAGAGACTCCAGGTTATTTTCGGACTGTCGAATACATCTCGTGAGACTTCCGAGAGTACTCCGAATCAGAGCTCGACATTTACTCAGTTCTGGTGACTCGTGTCGTACTCGTGAAAACGGGCACTAAAGCCAGGATATCGAATTTAAACTGATACAACATTTTTGAACCGACCAGTTTAATTACAAAAATAGATAATCATGCGCTCTATATCGGGCCAAATCATTATCCATGGCACTAACAATAGCCTGATAATGATGTCGTTAAAGAGATTCTTACGATCTGGATCTGGATGCCTGAGTACTTATATACCTTAATGTCCTCTCCAACATAGATGTTAAACCACAGACCTTGAAAGAAGACTCTTTAGTGGTTTCAAATTCATCCCTATTTGGGGCTACATGCTTAAACCTAGAGTCATTTTACCCTGAACCATTTAATTATAAGATTGCTCGACTTGGCATAGCACAAAAGAAGTAATACAATTAACATAACGTACCTCAGCATATCACATAGAAAACAATGCGATTGGTTCACATACCATCATTTTCTTTCTCTTTGGAGGATTCCATGTGCATCTGTGACCTAAAACATATCACATAGAAAACAATGCGATTGGTTCACATACCATCATTTCCTTTCTCTTTGGAGGATTCCATGTGCATCTGTGACCTAAAACATAAACCACGTCATCGCATTAGAATGATATTGATGGTGCAACTATAAGCGCAATGATTTAACTTTCAGTTAAAAACTCCATCGGCGCATCATACCAACTTACCATAGAACTGTCTACATAAATATCTAGCTTCACTGATTCAAATGGAAATTAACAAATTTACGGTGGCATCTCCTATTATTTATTACGATTTGTGTTATTGTTGTGGATTCACGAGGCGCTAGCCGAGTGAACATAACAAATTTTGACCATGAAATGATGAAAAACGATCGTAAATTTATTTTTTACAACAACCATCCAAAAGTAGCTAAGGCGACAGAATCTTGATGACTAGGGAAATTGCGGGGGGTGGGGGAGTGATACTAACGCGCGCTACTGCGCATGCACGCAATCGAGCTTGCGCGAGCAACCACGCAATCTACCGTGGTATGTCCTCTAATTTCCAATGACAATCAGTCCATCAGAAAACTAAAATCTGAACAGTCGTTTTAAAACTGATAGTTCAACTCACCAGTGATGGCATATAAGCTGTTAATTCGACCTACATCTCGTAGCATGGTCCTGAGTGCTGCCGCTTTTCCTTTTTGACGAGCGTTCGACGATGACGTACATACTTCACGAAGATTCATGGCTGGCGCCCAACCCATCTCATCGCCACATCTGAATAGAAAGAGAACTTTGGCAACGTACGGAATACGAGACTGGATCTTTCATTCCTTTAGATTTGTCATTTACGCTATCGCTTCCAATAAACCACCGCACATAAAAAGATGGCGGATTGTACTTTTACATCCAATGCTTTGGGCGCGAAAATACCTTTTCAAATCGCGATGAGAGGTTTTGAAATTATATCAAAACCAAGCAAGTAAAATTCTGGTCTCACAGCTCTATCAGGATCGCAAGGAATTGTGGTCAATTAAACAGCCGCCATCTTTTTCCGTACGGTGGATTGAGTGTATCTGTCAATCACTCAAGCAACCAAACAGGTGATTGGCTCCTGCGATAAACGAGCTCTGATTGGACGTGCATTTTTATCCAATCACTTCAATATAAAGGTTTTGAACTCAACAGTTTGTCTCTTAGCTCTTATACGGATGGAAGTCTGCTGCAATGATTGCAATCTTTTCTATCGATCGCGATTGAAGGAAAAGATTTGTAGGAATGGTAATGATAACAAATGTTTTTTTTTACTGAGTACAGTTATAGTATTTCCAAAAGCGTATTAAGAAGGATAATTGTAGCCAGAACGTACATGATCAACCACCATCCATCAAGGTTCTTCTGCTTCACCTTTACAACCGTGCCAATCTCCAAACTAACCTCGTCATCATACTCAGGTTCAAAGGGAGCCATTGTGATGTACATCTCCTCTGTGGATATACAGCTCATTAATAACCTTTATAATATAACCCAGATAGTACGAGCGGTCTGATTGGCTTATAGACTCAAAAATATATTGTCTATTGTGCCGGTAAACACATAGGAATCGGCCCGCCTGCTTGCGTTGTGTCGTAGTTATATCATAAAAGCAATAGACTACACATTTTAATTGAAATGTGTGGTCTATTGCTTAACTAAAGGACACAATTCCTATACAGTCACGGTAGCTGCAGGGAGTAAATTACATTTCGTTTTCTTAAGTACAAGGACTGAACGCCCGACCTCCCGCACAACTTCCTTAACTAGCGTCTTGCTAAACTAATGACTCTAGGTTTCAGGGTTACACAGTCACGCTCTGACACCAAGTTCAGTATATGGCAGGCGTGCTAGGGACCGCGACCTGAACATGAAATTAAGGTTAGGCAGACATACATCATCCCCAGAGTAAATACGACCAAACACAGAAAATAATTTCATATCTGGGAAACAATCTTGGGAATAAACTTCCTGCTAGTTTACGTTGCGAACAAAATGTAAATATTTTTAAACGAACAATTAAAACGGTTAACCTGAAAGGCCTCTGTGACGATGCCAAGCCTGTCTTGAGTGACAGCTAAATTGAATTGTAAATTGTACACGGTTTTTATATGGGTTACTGTTTTATTACAGTGCATATGTATATTATTGTTTCCTGTTCTTCTACATTGTTTTTTAATATGTTTGTAACAAGTCTTTTTATGGTTCATCTAAAATCCGAGTTGAAATAAAGGTTATGTATGTATATATGTCATGTGTATGTAACATAGTGGCGCGCTTGCTTTACATACTCAGGTACGTAGATTAAAGCTTGTCAAACCTTATTTTGGCTAAACAAATGCAGGGGGTGGTCGTAGCTAGTATATAGCGTATCCTTAAGATACCGTATTTCCTCTAATAAGCGCCGGGGCGCTTATTTCAAATTTTGGCTAAAAGGGTGGGCGCTTATTCGAGGGGAGCGCTTATTGACTTCGAAGATAAGAAACTGGTTTACTACTTTGATAATCGCGTAGTTTAGGTTAAATATTGTTTGTAAAAAGTAAAACGAATGAGACAAACACTGATGTTGGTCGGCTTGAATTGTTGTGTACTCTCTTTACTGTATTAACCCCGGCTTTAATCCCTTAATAGCCCGACTGGAAAAGTGACGGGGAGGGGAGGGGGGCGCTTATTTCAAATTTTTACTAAAATGGTGGGCGCTTATTAGAGGGTGGGCGCTTATCAGAGGAAATACGGTAAAAAATTGTTGTATAGCAGCGATATTGGTAACTATTTAACAATGGATTATTTTGGTGGTGTTAGGGTGGTCACGTGATCTGTCACGCCCCAATTTTCAAAATTTCATATCAAAAAGTCCTTGTTCTTTCTCTTATTATAATCTTCTATTTATAATATAGAAGCATTAAGACAGTAGTGCCTCTTTGTATCTACATCTGGATATCAGGAGATATTTTAATTTACTCAGACTTATAGATTAAATTTATCCGCTAAAACTGATTGAGGTAAAATTATCCAGATGTAACTTCCAAAAGAACTCCAGCGGCCAACAACTGGTATAAACTAATTTTCATTTAAATAGGTTTAGAACTCGGACTTTTGAAGTAAATATTTTAGCAATCTGGTTAGCGTGACATGAGTACGTGACATGTCACAAAGATCGATATCAGATTACGTGTTCTTTTAAAGTTTTCATGGTGTAACTTAAAGCGCTGATGAATTTGTTCAAAAAGTATTTCTTAACGAAGTCTGACCACAACTCTACATTTTAAAACAAAGCGGATACGACCCGTGACAAGCAACTGAAGTACGTGACGAGTTTGAAATCTGGTTGCTTTCATTTACGTATACAGTGCCTTCATATTTCTGATATTTACGGACCCAGTTTGTGCTTTATTTACTTTAACTGCCATCATTCACACGTTTCCGAAAACAGATCGGCCAATTAGAATCTTACAGGGTCGAGTGACTGATACCAAAGCGCCAGGAAATGTCAAAATGAGGATCTTACCTTCTCCATCTTCAAAGATTTCCATAACATTGTCATCCATGCTGCCATCTCTGGGCTCTAGGTAGGAGGCTGGTACCCAGCCCAGTTCACAGTCAAGATCTACGAACCACCAGCCTGCATGACGAACGAGAAATCACGTGCTCAACATTAGCAATCAATTGCATGCTTAAAGTGCCTCTAACGCTATTTTGTTATCATTAATATCGATTCTCCATCAAGGGAATAGTTGAATGGAGGAATATTTCTTAATTTGAGCATTGTGTCTATGAGTTATAGAGGTTTATATATCCGATATGCTAATAAATGTAAGTCTAGCCAGGAATTTACTGTCATTTCTTTCCCCTTGTGAACTATTCTCCGATTTAGTCAAAATAATTGGTAAAATCACTCTGATACAAACTATATAATTATAACATGGATGTTTATAAAGGGCACTTATCTCTACCAGCTTGTTTTTGTATAATAAATGATTCCTGGTTTGACGTCACATTCACTGAATAGCGTATTGAGATATTAACTCGTATACGCAGCACTCAAATCAAGAATTTATGATTTCTTTATGATAACAAAAAACAACGTTAGCTAAAGGCACCGGAAGTGCATAATATTCCAGTTTCGCCACACTGCGGCAATACAACACGCGCATGCGCTTTTGATGAGCCCAGTGCGCGCGTCCCGACATTCCCGCCAAAACTGAAAGAAAACAAAGACAATCACCCTGTTTCTAATTTTAGGTACGTATGTTGAAATGTTTCGTCAGAAACAACAAACATTATTAAGAGCGGCCGTCTGTAAATATCGCCTAAAGTGTTTAGGATGAAAAAAAATGAAATTCCTCAAACTTTCTCAGAATAATGGCCTGGGTGAGTGATTCATATAAATATAACTTTTAGTTGAATCTGATTTTTATTTTCGCCAAACGGCGACAAAATCGGTTTTACGGCTCTTAGACCGGTTTTTAGGAGATCGATACCACACATCGTTAACGGCTCGCCTAAAAATGAAAATAGAAATTTATAGCAATACTGTGCAGCTAAATACAAAGAAAAGATAATGATTTCTCTTTTCATGGGTTGTTTATTACAAATTAAATATTTTATCATTTTTTTATTATTGTGTTAATTTTAGACATTTTTGGTACGCAAAATAATGACCAAATTGAGAAGCCAAAATCTCCAATGATACATGACCTGGCTATATTAGAGTATAACCTAGCGAAAGAGCAATGTTTCTTCTTCAAATACATGCAATAAAATTTTTGGGCAATTAAAACTACGAATTTTCAGGGCACCAAACGCAAGTGGCACCGACGTAAGAATACTCTCTTTTCTCACAGCGTTCGAATGCACAGAATCTAGGATGAACAGAGGAAAAAAAATATGATATCAACTTCTATCAGGTTAAATTTAACACTAAAGAAGCCTGAGTACTTTCAGATAGATTATATATCGGTTTCTACCAATTATGTACAAAATCAGTGGCTTTTAGCGGTATTTTTGCGATGACATATTGTTGAATCTTTACTCATGCCGGAGCGCTGACAACTTTCAATTGATAGACTACCTTATGAGACTTCTAAGTCAATCCGAATGATCTACAGTTGAACTATTCACTGTTAGGAATGTTAAAAAGTAATTGTAATGGCTTAATGTGTACCTTTCATGTGGTTTTTTAGAGAATCGGTAGTATAACTAGAGGTTGTCAAATGCAAGACTGCCGTAGTTCAACTGTCAACAGCTGAGATTGCGTTACACACAGGAAGCCCGCTTTATCAGGAAATATGAACGCGTAATATAACTATATATGGACTTTTGGTATACGTTCCGATCCGGGAAACTAGTTATATTTTATGTAGGATCTCAGTATCACTGGATTTATTTTTTGTCTTTGAGTTTGGTCGCCAATTGAAATCAAAGCTTCACGTAACCTTATCTCCCATAGGGGGAGACGGGAGTACTTATGTTATGTCTCTTGACTGTTTTGGTATGACCAGTTGGCGAGCCCGACCGATTATTATAATTCGCAACCCAAGCACGGTTCTGAAGCAAAAATGTAGCAATCCGTTAGACTTTCTTTCTCAAAATTTTGGAAAAAAAGTGTTTTATAGCTACTTTCCGCACACCTGGTCAGGTTCCGAAGCTGACGCCGGCCGCATAATAATCTCTCGGGAGTTCTAAAATGGCAATTACGTATATTCAATATTTTCACCCAGTGGCCATCTTGGATCGAAAGCGAGAAAATCAGTTTTGTTTTTAGTAACGCTATAACCTCGCACTGAGGGATATTAGAACGAGTTTAGCCAAGCAAAACCTCGCATTGGATCCAATATGGCCACCGAGTGAAACAAACGTGAATGCAGCCGCGTTATTTATGGTTCGGTTTCCGTGAGTTTACTTTTCGCTTGCCTATCACAAGCGTAATTTTATGATTAATGGTGTTGCAGCCATGGCCATGTAGGTTGACCAAACAAGAGAAGTTAATGTATCTATCAATTCCAAATCTGCCCCCCCCCCCGGTATACGTGTAGCATTTGGCCGCGCAGTCTGTCCCAGGATGGGGCATTTTACCAGCAAATAATAGTTGGGGTGGTGAATAGCCCACGTTCGATATATGTTTCACTTATCACGCACAAAGGTTTCAACATGTGTCTCCGGGGTAAATTAAATTTATTATATTATTTGAACAAAGAATAAAATTAATTTAATTACCCTGGAGCATCATTATACTGAAACTTTTGTGTGTGACGAGTGGAGCATATATTGAAAGTCGTGTATTGGTGAAAGAGAGTCAAGGTTGCGGATTTTACATCAATATTTATTAGAGATTTGCACTCGTTCCTAAGCCCCACGGTTAGGTATTTGCAAAGCTCTGATTCCCAAAAGTCAAATGCTCCACAAATGGGGGAGGGGAGGGGAGGAGTGGGCAGGTTTGGAATTGCTAGAGAGATAACGAGTCATACTTTATAAAGCCCGGTTTACCATAGGATCGTTACGATCGCAGCGATCATAGATAGCGATCGGAGCGATCTACATATGGAAACCGATCTATAGTTCTATTCTGCCGATTGTACAATCCATGGAGCCCGTGGGAGGAGGACTGTGTGGCGGTTATGATTTCCGGGTACGAGTTTTTCACAAAAAGACAGGTTATAGACGACTCGGAATAATAAAACATAAATCCGGGTTCGTTTTCACAATAACTTGGAAAATCGGGTTTTGGAACTATACTTTCTCTGAAAACCGGATCTGGATCGGACCCCATGGCGGCACATACGTACGTACCCGTATTGTGATTAATATATTGTTGACATATCTGACTGATTTATTTAGCATAGTGACCGGATTTCGAATTTACCATGGCCAGTTGAGCCACCATATTACATGCATTAAGATCGAAGGTCACATTACTTTGCTATTTTAAAAAGGGACGCTTATTTATGTTTAGACTCTGCCAAAATGGTATAGATAGCAGCAAAGGCTAAATCATCCGATGCGGTCAACAGACATTCGATCTTCTCAGTCTATTATTCGCAGTCTTCTGAGCCTTACACGGATTACTATTGTGGTCAACTTCATTCTTATGTTGTCCCCTTAAATTATTTTAATTAGAATTCAATAAAAAGGGTACAGCCATGGCCACATAACGGACCCCCATGCTCTATACCAACGCGTATACCGTACAGTTATGGTGTTAGTTATTTCTAGCCAACACAGCTACGTTTTTCACACACCTCTACCATTTAATAAATTTTGCAAGTGCTACCCTTCCCCCATCCCGGATATTTCCATGCCTGGTATTAAAACAGCTGATTGATAGTAAACTTGCTGAATTTGATAATCTCTCGCGAACCCAAAAGACTCAACTGATTGATGGAAACTTGCAAGAATATTGACTTACATTGTAGGTAAGGTACCAAAGAACTTAAACAGATGTCGCATTTATGATTGGTAAATGATAGATGACACACAGTGGCGGATCCAGGGAGTGGGTTCCCCCTTACTTCTGGATATCACTCAGAAATGAATAGCTAAATACATATTTCAATGTATGCTACTCAGACATGAAAAATTATCATAGAAATATCATATGAAACCTGTTACATATTGTAAGTATAGTTCTCTAGTATGACACTATTATTTTGCATCCCCCCCCGTCCTATGACTCGCTTAACCCACCTTATATCACACTTGACACGGTTTTCTTTGTTCTTCATAGAGGTGAAACTCTGGTATAAACCCGTTGAACAATAGACTAATTAAATCGTCAATCTGAGGCTTATAACTGTTACAGGGAGGTTTATAACTCAGTTTTAAACCTCCTTTCTATTTGAGAAAACCTCGCCAAATGTGATATAAGTCAGTTTCATACCTCGAACCTTCGGTTCTAATCCCTAAACATCCCTCGGAGCTCGGCCCTCGGGATGTTTAAGGCTTAGAACCTCGGTTCTCGGTATGAAACTCTTATTTTACAAAATCCTGGATCCGTCCCTGAATGAGTTGTCTTCTTCAACAGTAGTGGATGACTCTAAATCGGCTAAAAAAAACGCAAAACGATCCCACAAGCGCTTAGATAGAACGAAGAACAGAATACTAAGTCCTAAGCACCTTCGGTACATTTTTGCGGTCTTTTTGGGCAGAACTTGAACATAAATCAACATCTCTTTAACATCAAAGTAATATATTCACTGCTGATAAAGACTGAATAGCTACTTCCAGAAAAATACTTCTATACTACTACTAGTACTGCTTGGCACATGATACACTTTTCCTCCTACAGTCGGTGCCTGCATTCTCCAGCGTGTTTAGCGAAACAAATCATACTTTAGACATAAACAGGCCGACCATTACCCGGATCGTTATCGTTTTTTTTAGATTTTATATATAATGCCATACGTATTGTTTGCTTTCATCGCGAATGTAGGCTGGTTTTCATTTGGTCGTTCGCTGCGATCGCTGTAAAGGTGAGTCGGCTTTAGGGACCGAACATTATTTAGCGGTAGGGGGGTGGGGGCTACTAGTTCTGCATTGTGGCTTGCCCCAAAAAATGTGACCTTGCAGTTCTCTGGTCTCACAAAATAATTACCCTCCCCGTAGATAAGCCTATAAATATATTTAACCTATAAAAGAGGAGCATAAAAAAAATTGACCCCCCCTTAAATGGGAGCATAAAAAATCGTGACCCCCTACAAATCTAGTAGTCCCCCTCCCCCAACGCTAAATAATGTCCGGTCCCTTATAGCGATCGTAGTGATAACATGGAATCTACTCTCAAGCGGTCATAGCGATTACGATCGCCAGGATAGAATTTATTGTTGTACCCGATAGTTCGGTTCAGTTCCATTTGATTGCAAGATATAATCGCTACGATTGACAAGTACTTTTTTTCAGCGGTCGCTGCGATCGGAGAAACGGGCATATGGGATATAATTTAGCATGGGGAGTGTCATACACTTTCAAACCCCCCAAAATAGAGGGTCGTAAAAAAGGGTTGGCTGTAGGGGGAAGGGCAAAATATTTCATACTTATTGGTAGGGTTATATATTTTTAGACTTTTTCATTTCATTCTCCATAACGTATGGTACGGACCTCGTACTCAGATAATGAGAGGTAGATACTTGTGACTTCCGGCACTCTCTTCTTCGACATTTTGGAAAAAGAGTTCTGACAGTCTTATAGCTACTTTCCGCACACCTGGCCGACGCCGCACAAGTACCCTCCATCTCCCAGCAATTGTAACATGTCGATTGCCGTCCAATATACAGTTTGAAACTCAAAGACAAAAATAAAAGCCAAATCCAGTTACACTGAGATCCTATATCGAATATAACTAGTTCCCCGGATCGGAACTGATGTAAATCAGAAATCCACAGTTATAGATTTCTAGCTTCGTAAACACGTTGTTCATTTGTTCCGAAAAAGCGGGCTTCCTGTGTGTAACGCAATCTCAGCTGTTGACAGTTGAACTACGGCAGACCTGTTTATAAATTAAGCTACCGATTCTCTACGAAACCACATGAAAGGTACATATTAAGCCATAATAATTACTTTTTAACATTCCTAACAGTGAATAGTTCAACTGTAGATCATTCGGATTGACTTAAAAGTCTATCAATTGAAAGTTGTCGGCGCTCCGGCATGAGTAAAGATTCAACAATATGTCATCGCAAAAATACCGCTAAAAGCCACTGATTTTGTACATAATTGGTAGAAACCGATATATAATCTATCTGAAAGTACCCAGGCTTCTTTAGTATTAAATTTAACCTGATAGAAGTTGATATCCAATTTTTTTCCTCTGTTCATCTCAGATTCTGTGCATTCGAACGCTGTGAGAAAAGAGAGTATTCTCACGTCGGTGTCACTTGCGTTTGATGCCCTGAAAATTCGTAGTTTTAATTGCCCAAAAATTTTATTGCATGTATTTGAAGAAGAAACATTGCTCTTTCGCTAGGTTATACTCTAATATAGCCAGATCATGTATCATTGGAGATTTTGGCTTCTCAATTTGGTCATTATTTTGCGTACCAAAAATGTCTAAAATTAACACAATAATAAAAAAATGATAAAATATTTAATTTGTAATAAACAACCCATGAAAAGAGAAATCATTATCTTTTCTTTGTATTTAGCTGCACAGTATTGCTATAAATTTCTATTTTCATTTTTAGGCGAGCCGTTAACGATGTGTGGTATCGATCTCCTAAAAACCGGTCTAAGAGCCGTAAAACCGATTTTGTCGCCGTTTGGCGAAAATAAAAATCAGATTCAACTAAAAGTTATATTTATATGAATCACTCACCCAGGCCATTATTCTGAGAAAGTTTGAGGAATTTCATTTTTTTTCATCCTAAACACTTTAGGCGATATTTACAGACGGCCGCTCTTAAGACTTAAACAGGTTTAAGGGTTCTTAATTTGTAGCTATTCACTGTGAGTTTACTAATTTAGAAAATTATTTACTAAATAAGGTTTAGCCATTGGGAACTTTACCAAATCTGTATTTGAACAATCTCCTCCCCAGAGCCTGCATTCCTATTGGCCAGCGGAGCATCACGTTTTGCCGCGGTGTGCAAAAATTCGGTATATACTTCGTGGTAGTGTTTCGTTCCATATAGTCCCCTGCATAATACTGTAAATGATTATGCAGGGAGACACTATGGAACGAAACACTACCATGAAGTATACCCAAAATTCGATGACTACAGACGCACTAACTCAATGTCCTCAATGCTAGTCTCCTCATTCCAATGTAAAATATTTACAAATACCAGCGAGGTAAAGAAACTACAACAGTACACGCTGGTATTTATGATTTATTTTTTATTTTTGATACATTTTCTGTTATTCAATCACCTTTATTTCACTAAGATCCCAGTGAATTTCAATATATTGCTCATTAGATATTCAAGGCTTTTATATGGAGGTATTTATATGATACAAAGTCCTTGAATATCTCATGAGCTATATAAAGGCTCTTGAATACATAATCAGCTGGTATTGAAATTCACTGGAATGTTAGTGAAATAAAGGTTATCGAATAACAATTAAATAAGTCAGTTAAATACCTCGGTATTTAACTCTTACATAACATCAACACGAGGCTGACGTTGAATAAATGCGTCTGCAGTCATCGTATCCAGCGGTAATTCTTGAATATTGATTCAGCCGTCCATGAACTGCATCATGACATCTTTGGCTTCATGTTTTCTTGTTATGGTAGAACAGATTTCTGGAAGCTGACAATTCCGTAATATTACTCCCAAACAGGGTACTCTCGTTCTGACTAAATTGCTTTATTCATTGAATCAGTCGTTTGCAGCCTGAAATGTTATTGGTTAGCTAAACAATAGACTACCCCGAAAACAATACAAACCCTAACCCTAAAACAATGGATTCTTTATCAGTGAAGTCCAATAGGATACGATCTACAGAACAGTGAAGTCTAACCAATCGAAATTTGTCCCTGAATGTTGAATGTCTCTGAGGAATGTAGAGCGATATTTTCAGTTAGTCACGCCCGTGAATAACGAGATATATTTTTATGCCGAAGTTAACACGTCAGTGAACCCGTTTCCTTGATGGCAGGCCAGGATGCCAGGACATTCATCAAAACCGATATACACATTCAGTTATGTATTTTTGGACCGCGTATCGACGGAGACATGGAATTCGAATTCAGCATCAAGTTACTCTCGGTGAAACCGTTGAAACTTTTATACAGGGAGGTACATCTCTACATCTGGAGGGAGGATGCAAGTTCATATTGTCCTTGTGGCACAAGGAGTTCTAATCTAATTAATAATTAATCTGAGGCAACAATAATCGTTAACTAGGCAAGTGAAAGTACAAAATGTAATTCTAACATATGATATAAATAACTATGATATATAGTTAAATTAAAGAATTTAAAGAGTTAAAAATATTATAATAGAACAGAGGGATGATTTCATACATTCTTTTAATTTCACCCCCTTTAGCCTCGACATCACGCGGCGGCCATCTTGGACATGCAGTAGCGTAGCTGCCTTAAGGCAAAAAAGCACGTGCCTACACAAAAAAATCCAAGTTCATGCAGTTCATGACCCCCTAGATGACCCCTCGCTTCGCTCGGTTGCTCGTGCCTATACTAAAACGGGACCCTGGCTACGCCCCTGGTACTGCTGGTCCTAGCACAAGGGTCAACCTCCCTTCGTGTAAACAGGCCCTATGATGCATGGGCGGGATGGGAATCGTAATCCCTCGAGACTGTTTTACATATCGTCAACACTGTTGCTCGTGCCTATACTAAAACGGCACCCTGGCCACGCCCCTGACATGGGTCCAATCTCGGTCAAACACGTTGGTCTTATTCCAAGATGGCTGCCGCGTAATAAAAGGTCAATTTAGAAGCCTATTATTATTATTACCCATGATGCTTTTCTCACCGTGATCGTTCTTCTCGATAACATCGACAATGTTGCCGGCTTTGAGATTCAAGTCGTTTTCGTCTCTCTTAGTGTAGCCACAGATGGCGACGTATTGCTCCAGTAGAATCGGTTCAGAGATATGTTGTGGATCTGATTTGATCAATACGAAAGAAGGGATATGATATATGTCATACGTCAGTCATGATGACTGGGTAAGAAATTCTTAAACAGCGGCGTAGCCATGCAGAGTTTGCATTAGAGAGTTATCGCGAGCGCGTAACGACTGCATGCTACAAGCGCGAGCTCTTTTGGGGTCCTAAGGTCTCTTAATGTCATTTTCTACGTTTTGAGGGAAGGAAAAATACTCGGTAAAAACAACTTGACAAATATCAAGATCTCCTTTCTTTTATTTATTTCATTTTTCTTCTGGGCTTGGAAAAAGGTACCCTGGATGCCAGAGGTTCTAATGCCCGCCGTCTCGTTGCTTCGCTCCTCGCCGATTCGCGCCTAAATTTTCGCTTAGAGGGGGCAGTAGAACAAGCCTCTGGCATCCAGGGAAGAAAAAAGGCAGAGGGAGAGGGTTTTCCATTAGGGAAATAAGGGTTACGGAACCCAGGAACCTCCCCCTGGATAAGCCCATGTTAAAGAAACTGAACAAGATCAATGGATGTTTTACATACAGTTCTTATCTCTGGAGCCTCTTCTTTCTTTTAGATTGTTGCTAAAGCTGTAGGAGAAAGGAACAACCAGTGTTAATGAGCTAATCTCGTGGTATGCATCACTTGTTAACTGTCAAGGGACACGATTTGTACGTCTATTAAGAGGAATGTTAAATTCCCAAGCTTAAAACTGATGTATCTTTATCTTTTTACTTTCAATAGAGATGTTGTCCAAAGAATTACCGGCCAAAGTAATGTACTCTACTTGCCTAACATTAATATAAGAATCAGCTCTTTTCGGTCACTCGCTGTTACTTCCAAAAATAAAAATTATACCAAGCACTCACTTCGAGCGCATTTCGTACGAGTGGGCAAGTTACGGCAATGTCTTACGGCACGGTTACTGTACGACATGCCGTGACATTCATATTCAATAGAGTGGATTTCGTATGAGTGGGCAAGTTACGGCAATAACTTACGGCACGGTTACTGTACGACATGCCGTGACATTCATATTCAATAGAGTGGATTTCGTATGAGTGGGCAAGTTACGGCAATGACTTACGGCACGGTTACTGCACGACATGCCGTGACATTGAAATGGTTTCCCTATTGTTTTTGTCCTGCTGATCCAATCAAATTACAGAGTTACGGTAGCTAAGTAAGATCGTATTTCGTATGGGTGGGCAAGTTACGGCAATGACTTACGGCACGGTTACCGTACGACATGCCGTGACATTGAAATGGTTTCCCTATTGTATCCAATCAAATTACAGAGTTAATGTACGGTTATTAGGCTACGGACATACCGTATTTTTGTCCCACTCATACCAAATCCACTCTAGTAGCACGAGGTAACTAACCTGTCGTTCTGTGGAGGCTCCATGTCATCGGGGATCGGACGGAAGAAATTGATGACAGGTTCCGACTCGGAAATATTGCTTGGCAACAGCACCAGAGACTACAGAGTGAAAAAACATTGTTAGTGGAAGGTGATTGTGGTATTCAATGTGAGTTGTGTTCTATTTTGGTAACCCTAGGTACCCAAAAGTACCCAAAGATTGGACAGACCCATGCAGTAGCCCATAACCAAGCGTCCATATCTCCTATCAGTAGCTGGCACAGCGTTTTCACAAGTTGGGCTATTTTTGCATCATTAATTCTCCCGCCAATTAATGGTTGAACCAGTGGCGGAACAAAAGATGCCTAAATTTATTTTAGCTACTTTTGTAATACCAACAACATGGCTGCTACGCTGTTGTGATTTTATTCCCTTAGGAATGATTGCAACCCAAGAATAGAGGAAAACCGTCTAAAAATAACCTAACTTATGAACACGCTCAACACGCTGTGACATAGGCCAAGTATGCGGGATGGACGCTTCTGATTATGGCTCCTGACACATTATTGTACGTACCAGTCGATCGTCGCGGAGTTATTTATTGTAGCAGCGATAACCAGAGCTAGCACCGGAGACTGACTCGTACCCAGTTGTTGTTTAACAATCTAAGACACAAAAAGCAAGAACAAATCTGGCCGAGGAGAATTGGAACGAGTAATTACGAGGCTCGAGGGGCATTTTGGGAATGGAAGAAGGAAAATCTTACTCGTTCCAATTCTCGTCTCCGTCAGCTTTTTTTCTTTCTTGCATTTTCTTTCTTAGATGATTAAGTAACGACTGGGCATGAATCAGCACAGGAGACACATTTTGCTTTGAGATTTGGTTAATTTAAGCCCCGGCTAAATGAAACGCTCAAACGTTTTCATCAAACATCGCATTGACATGCCTTATCATTATTCAGCCGCCTCTTTCCCTATAATGTTTTATGTTTGATCTAGATGAAACATTTTCATTCAACATTTTGCATGATGAATATTTTTAATCGTTTCGCCACCTCTCAGTGTAACAAAACATGCGCGTGCAGGCGGTATTGCAACATTGAGATTCAGCGGTATACCACACAAAAAATATTCTGCGACCTCAATAGTCCAGTTTCGCACACAGCGGTCAAACGTCTGCGCATGTGTCAAAAGTCTTACAACAACAACCTATTCCAAAACAAATTCAAAGCGAGTCGGCGGCCGTCACTGTTCACAAACCCGCTTTCAAACCTTGAGAACTTCTTTGGTGAATTACGAAACAATTTGGTAAACTCACAGTTTGAAGTTTGTTCAATTTCCCGTCGACTGTGAAAATAAAAAGCTTAACTTTCACGTATTTTTCTTAACTTTGGCGGGTAGAAGTTCACTGTAATATGTTTTAATGTAACTTTTGAGCGGGAAATTCGCGCGGCCGCCCACGCGCAGACGTTTGACCGCTGTGTGCCAGTTTCGTATTCGAAAATGACCGCTGAGGTGGGCTTAAGGTGGGCTAACCCTGTGTACATGTGTCTGTATTCATTGCATTCAGCGGTCATTTTCGAATACGAAACTGGGCTATTGTGTAAGATGTTTGATGAATATTTGATGTGCAGGCGGCTACTTCAGTCAAATGTTTAACTTAACGTTCCAACACGATTTTGAGCGTACGTAAAGGCCATCATCCTTGCTGACGACTTTCTTTACATTTTTGCCTCATTAGCATAAAATAAACTTCAAGCTACAAACAAACAGACCACATCAGTTTAAAGAAATTTTTTAATCATCGAACATTTGAGATTGATATGTTAACCATTTATGGAGAAATTGACTTTTCAAAACTGTAATTAAAATGGGCTGGGTGGCAAGAGTTGCTGACAGCCATACATCAATTATTTGTAAATTGGGAGATTTTAAACGCTCATTCCTCAAAATATATTTATCATATCACTCTCCGGCAAAGTTTTGGTGATTATCAAGTGTGACAATCTCTTTCGATTTATGGACTCTGTTTGTATGTATGTCGCTTGAAGTTTGATGAATGCTAATGAGGAAAAAACGTAACAAAGATTCGCCTATAGCAGGTGATGTAAAATCGACGAAGCAGAGCTAGCTGCGTTCTAGTATTACCTTGAGGAACTCCTCGACAGGATCGATTCTTTTTAGCGCTTGTTTTCTTTTCTTGATTGTTAAATTTTCAAAGACTGTTGTCTCTGCAATGAAAAGCAGACATTGTCCTATGGGTTGCTGCACCGCTGTTAAGTAGGAGACTCTTGAGTTATTCTTTCTTTTGACGAATTCTATAAATTTATATCAGCAATTGTAGGTTAAAGCTAATTTACGTGCTTATAAGCCCTAGCCAGAAATCATAGATTTGAGTACAGTAAAGTGTTTTAAATCTTGTTCAACCGTTTTTGGGCGATTTATTGTCGTAATGCTTTAAAATGCATTATAAATCCTTGAAACGGACGTTATTTAAGTCTAATTATGCTCATGGCTTGAACATGCATAACATTGAATTTGTTTATTTTTTATTTGTTTTTCAGACGTCATACATTTAATTTTTGCAATCAGTTATAGAAATATCTTTTAATAAGTGGAGCCGTGCAAATGAACTAGAATTGGCTTTTGCCTTACATGACGCCATTGATAGTTGATCCCTTAATAAACGAAAATGGCAGCCATTAATAATTTTGTTTCCTAAAGATGTCGGTCATTTTGTCATGAAAACTGGCGAGGACAGTATGTCACGTTTTGTATGTCACGTTTTGGCATGTCACGTATTGGGTATGTCGCGTATTGGTATGTCAGGTTTTGGTATGTCACGTTTTGGCATGTCGCGTATTGGTATGTCGCGTTTTGGTATGTCGCGTTTTGGTATGTCACGTTTTTGGTATGTCACGTATTGGGTATGTCGCGTATTGGTATGTCACGTTTTGGTATGTCACGTTTTGGTATGTCACGTTTTGGTATGTCACGTTTTGGTATGTCACGTTTTTGAATGTCACGTATTGGGTATGTCGTGTATTGGTATGTCGCGTATTGGTATGTCGCGTTTTGGTATGTCATGTTTTGGCATGTAACGTTTTGGCATGTCACGTATTGGGTATGTCGCGTTTTGGTATGGCACGTTTTGGCATGTCACGTTTTGGCGTGTCGCGTATTGGTATGTCGCGTTTTGGTATGTCATGTTTTGGTATGTAACGTTTTGGCATGTCACGTATTGGGTATGTCGCGTTTTGGTATGTCGCGTATTGGTATGTCGCGTTTTGGTATGGCACGTTTTGGCATGTCACGTTTTGGCGTGTCGCGTATTGGTATGTCGCGTTTTGGTATGGCACGTTTTGGCATGTCACGTTTTGGCGTGTCGCGTATTGGGTATGTCGCGTTTTGGTATGGCACGTTTTGGCATGTCACGTTTTGGCGTGTCGCGTATTGGTATGTCGCGTTTTGGTATGTCATGTTTTGGTATGTAACGTTTTGGCATGTCACGTATTGGGTATGTCGCGTTTTGGTATGTCACGTTTTGGCGTGTCGCGTATTGGTATGTCGCGTTTTGGTATGTCACGTTTTGGTATGTCACGTTTTGTTTTGGTATGTCACGCTTTGGTATGTCACGTTGGATTACATTGGGTTGTCTTGGAAACTCCATCATACCAGAAGACATCGTTATTTGTACTTTTATACACATTCTTTGTGCTCGAAAAACTTGATTTCTGTTACAGTAAACCGATTTCAAATTGCTCTAAATTGTTCTCTTAAGAAGCACTATTTGTCATCCACTCATCAAAATTGTCTCACTTTTTCTCCAATATACCTGGAAAGCATACTCTACTAATCTGAGTATTTATTTTTGTCTTTGTCATGAGAAAGTTTATCGCCTTTAACCGGCCAGGCGTTAAAAGGTACCTTGCAACTATGAAGTGCTTACCTCGCAACAGAGATCCTGAGCCGTGTCCATTCTTGCCTTTTTGATGCAAAATGAAGTCCTTAATCGTTTGAACTTTGTGCTGAAAGAATACATATTGTTCAGGAGTGTCTTTTGCATCACAAAATGGAAATGATACTTTTAGTTTCTTCGAAAGCAGTAGATCTAAAATTTGGAAGAAGTCTCTGAATAGACCCTTCCACGTTTTTTTTTTAACTTTTCATATATACGTATAACAGCAAAACCGTCGATACTACTGAAAGGATCACCTCGAAGTTAGTCAAAATCCCAAATTTGAGAGTTATATCTTGAATAGGAACAAAGTTATAGGCCCGCAAACTCGGAAAATGTCGGAAAAATTTACAGACGTTTGTATGGATATTTTGATTGGGGGGCAAGTTTTGCTGTTATACGTATATATCAAAAGTTCAAAAAACCGTGGAAGGGTCTATTTCTAATTAGTATAAACCAACTAGTGGACTATTACAAATCCTGCATTCTGATTGGCTACCCTACTATAGGTCTATTTGTGATAGCCCATGGTAGAGAAAAACCGCACTCATTTTCACGAAATAACAATATGTTTTTAACTTCAATTTGTTTCTTTCTATTATTTTCTACTGTCCTTCTAGTTAGTTTATACCGAAAACAATTAGACCCCTCGCCCTCGTGGGCTACGAGTTAAATAGCCCATTCGGCTGCGCCTCATGGGCTATTGACTCGTAGCGGTTTAATTGTTAACTAGACCTGAAACAACCATGGGCGGGGCTGACCAAAGACAGGTTCCGGCTTCTTCAAAACGTCTTCATGGCGTCTTCAATACGTCATGTACCTAAGATTTTACAGAGAAAGCCCGGCTTCACTTAAAAAATAGCAGCGTTACAGGCCTCAACTGGCAAAGGCTTACCTGTAATTTCAGCATTGTGTTATAGCTTCTGTAAATCTTGGTAATGAGCCCGTCTTTCCAGTTCACTTGGATCACAAAAACCTAATAAAGTTACACTTAGTTGCCTGATGTTATATTTGAAAAAAATAAATACGGAACGTTCATATTATAACTTAGACACAAATGGGTAATTTTGACGTATTATATATCACTACGGATTATAGTATCTGTGGCATCACTATGAAGTAAATACCAAAACATCTCTGAGAATATTCGTGCTATTCTAAAGTTATCCTCAGGACTCTTCGTTTGGACCATAGGGGCATGTTAACATGATAGATTTCAACGCAAAGCATCGAACATGGAGCTCGAGTTCATTTATTTTGTTTCAGTACTGCTCGATTTTCCTTGTAAAAACCGTGAAAAGTTTCAGCGTGATGGACGACAGTGTTTTCCCGGAATAAACAGTGAGTATACCAAACTTTGTATTATACCGTATGATATACATATTTTTGTCGGCCTAGCCAGTATTTTTTCGGGTTCCTTGAAGGTTTATCTTGAGGTGTGGGACCTGCATGTGAGCATGATAGACCAACTAGAGTTTTGGTAGAGAGTTCTCGACAAAATAGGGACCTGTCACCGGTCTGATTCTTGCCTTACCTTGCAGCGTAATATTTCAAGTATAACTCAGCACCAAACTCTTTTCATTATGATTTGAACTTTGATTTAGCTTTTGAGAGAATATGGCAGCGTGTCGTTGAAACTGTATGAGAAAGTCTTCACAAGTTCAAATTTACGCGTTTTCCAGGATTTAATAAATCGAACAAGTGGTGTACTGCCATGTGATTGGATAATACCACATTTGTAAATATCGTCGTATGTTACGATAATCGTACTGTATAGGGATTTGAACCTAAATAATTTAGACTTCAGAGTCCGAGACGACTCAGTCTCAGCTAATAAATGACGGTTACTAACGAAATATCTTATTCTGGACATGCCGAGAAAGAAATCACGATAACTTGGAAATCCGGGTTTTCGAGCTACCTTGATCTTTAAAAACCGAGCCAGAATTTGTAATATAAGACCCCCCGGGAGAACTGAATAAATGCAACCTTCAAGTTATGCCATCGCCGCTATGTTGGTTACGTCGTAAAGTTCTATTCGGTTAGTTCAACCAACTCAGTCATTATATTATACCAAGAGCCCATAACCAAGAGCGAGAATCTCCCATACTACCGTACCTCGATCTATGCTACGGCATTTTCACAAGTCAGGTTATTTTTAGAACGGTTTCCCGCTATTATTGGGTTGCAATCATTCCTAAAGGAATAAAATCACAAAAGCGTAGCAGACGTGTTATTGGTATAACAAAAGAAGCTAATGAGACATATTTTGTTCCGCCACGGGTGTAATCCACTAATTGGCGGCAAAAATAATCTAAAAATAGCCCAACTTGTGAAAACGCCGTAGCATCTATATAAGAGATATACACACTATGCATAACTCGCGCGGTCACAACACGAAAAAGAGGTCGGTAGGTCTTCTGGAATGTTGAAGCTAAAATACTAGCAGGAGGTGTGAAACGTGTTGAACATGATTGTTTAGTTGAAAAATGTTGCTAATCTGTCCTCATTTATCCTTTATTTTTCTTTATAGTATAACCAGCCAGGCGCATAGCAAATTAACGGCATTGTTTCACTGAACATTCGTTCAGTGCATTTCACAATCTCCCCGGGCGCTTCAATTTCAACATTCCAGAGGACCTACTGGCCTCGTTGACATGCTAGTTACCAGGACTTATGCATAGGGTATATGGACGCTCTTGGTTATGGGCTCTTGATTATAAATACAATAACCTATTTGAGGCGTCGAAATATGCCCTGTTATTTCGTCCGCGGAAATTACCTGATCCGAGAAGAGAAGAGAACGAAGCTCGAAGGAAACTGTGACGATCAGATAATGTACAAGGACAAATATCAGGGCATATTTCGACGCCACAAGGTACTCTACTAGATTATTGTTGTTATTATACTTCAAATATTTATGTTTACAGGGGGTGTATTCGCTGATATTTCCCGCTCGCGCAGAGAAAATATCGAGTCACGTGACCCATTCAACCAATCATGCGCGAGAGAAAATATTTGATGCATTATAAGGCTGCACTGATGTCATTTGAATATTGAGAATTCGGGTTGAAACCGAAGATTATTATGTTCCGATTAAACTAAATTATATTATTTCCCTGAAGCCAGTTCTACTCAACATCAAGTGATACGACCAATGAATAACTTTTTATTATTTCTTAAAGAAGCTTAGAAACTGGAAGAACTTGAAGAACTGAGCAAAATGATGAGAATGAAGCAAAAGAAGAAAAGTACAACCTTTGTGACGGTAAGATCAGGAAAAGCTCAGTTCTAGATCTTGTGTAACTTATAATTAGTTCAGTTTACTTCGTTAAATCTCGTCGAAACTACAAGTTCATTTTACGGCTGTGCTGAAGCTCTCAGCCAATGACTGGTCACGGATACTGGTCAGCAAAATAATAGGCCAATAGACGTCATTGTTTATGTGTTTGCCTCATTAACATAAATTAAACTTCAAGCTACTAACAAACAGACTACATCAGTTGAAAGAGAATTTTAAACTTAGTAATCACCGAAAATTTGAGATTGATACAATGTATGTTAAATATTTACGGAGAAATTGACTTTTCAAACTGTAACATGGGCTGGGCAAGAGTTGCTGACAGCTGTACAATCTTTGTAAATTTTGAGATTTTTAAACGCTTATTCCTCAAAATATATTTATCATATCACTCTCAAATTTTCGGTGATTATCAAGTGTGACAATCTCTTTCGATTTATGTTTGTTTGTATGTACGTCGCTTGAAGTTTGATGTACGCTAATGCTGAGGAAAAAAACGTAAACAAAGATACTGTATAGTCAGTGTCCAGTAAAAATATATTTAGTGCGCATGTACAGTAACCAAACGATGAAGGGATCACTGAAACGACCGAAACTATCTTAATTAGCTAGAAGTAGCTAGGGGTAAGGTCAATTTGTGATACCAGTGCTCAGATACTTCAAGTACCTAATTAAACACAAGTAAACAATCACTTCTTTGCTGCTGGCTTGACTTCATAGTCCGGCCTAACCAAAAAATACTCTGAATCTTTATCGACTATAGGATTTTGGTTAAATATTTTGGTTAATTAATGAAGCTTATCATAACAAGCGGCTTAATATTGGACCCATCCATCTGTAGCTTTGGATGTAAACTCACGCACTGCACGAAGCTGTCGATCGAGTTTTCTGCATTTGTTAACTTTACAAGTTATTTCTTTTGGTAGTTTTACAGGCTTGCGTTAGCATATTCTCGACAGGATCGAAATCATTTCAGCGAGTTTTTAAGAAATTATTTACGTGAGAATTATTCAAATTGAAGACAATTATACTTATAGTAAGCTGACGTAGACCGTCTAAAGTTCCGTATGCTGGGTCATTCATGTATAAACTAATGCTGCATAGCCAAAAAAGAGAAATTTGGGCTTAGAACTTTTTACATTGCCGTTGCAACCTAACTGAAAAGTCAACAGAAGCCAACGTCACATTCGTTCAACTGGTGAGTACAAATTATCGTATTTGACTTTCAGTTGACAGAAACATTAAATAGAATTTGTTTGCATGTTTTATGAACAACACACTAAATTAGCAACCGATGACAGATTCATGGAAGGTTACTCACATAATGTTTCTTTGGTAGGATTCTTTTCGCGATGTTCTCGACCGTCACATCTTCGACCCTCGTTAGACTCATCTTTGCAGTTCAGCTTATCAGCAACTAAACCTGAAAACAATTGAACACTTCTTTTATGAGAGAAAAGTATGTACCAATCTGTCCTAGGAGAGTAATTGAAAGTTCACGGTTATATAATTAAGTCACAGGGAAAGACATGTTACAGTTGTTTCTCGACCCGATCTAAAGCTTTTCTATGATCATACAATTAAAATTGTTCTTGAGGAGTTTTAACTTCTAGATTGTCCTTCAGCGTTATATTAGATGCCACATACGATCTCTTTAGTAAGTGACGTCAAAACAATAAATTTAGACTGTAATTAGTAATGTGTGTAATAAGTGGAGCTGTCATGATATCGCGTGGCTAATGACCGGTAAGCATGAATACGTGACTTAAAAGGTCAAAACTAGGAATATTATTGAAAGTAGGAATTTGAAATATCTTTCGCTTTATCAGCCTGTCCCTAGGTTTACTCCGCTATAATGAGGTGCAATTACTTTCCGCCTAGCACTACTCATTCAAGGCGTATGCATCCCGCTTTTTCCAGTCTTCATCTTCAGACTCTAGCTGTTTATTAAACATCTCATGAATAATTCATGAAGCAACAACAAAGGAAATCACTGAGCGAAACGACCTTTAAATGTGATATAGATTTCATCCTAATTAACATAAACTTTAACTTGGATTTTCTCCGCCGAAATAGGTTGTATCGCCAAAATAACTGAATTATATGACTCTATACATCTAGACGTTTTTTAAGCCGTTTTAAACTACAAAACTCGAAGCAGTGCTTTATCAGGTCTAAAATACTCGGGCTGCGCCCTCGTGTTTTAAATCTGATAAAACACTACTGCTCGTTTTGTAAACTATACTAACGAAATCAGGATACTTATCACATACGGAACCTCTATTTAAAGATGAAGGTTTACTTACTGTCTATAAATAGCTCAGTACTCTAGTCATAAATTTAACACAAATCAATTACCTAAAACATTCAACACTAAATACTTCTAAACTTAACAACATATTCATCATCACAACATCAGACTGAATCACACAATTACTAAATCATTTCTTCATTTCTTACACCGGACCAAACGTTTGGAGAATTGGCAACTGAATGTAAATCTTCACACATATTTAAAAAAAAATGTAAAGAAACGATTCATGACAAACAGTGGTAGCACCTAATTTTCCTTATCTGATTTTTTCTAATTATGTTTCATCACATGTCACTTGCTGGTCATTATTATTTATATCAATATTTCAAATCATTAATATTATCTAGCTGAGAGGTTTGCTCATTATTTCACCAATAAGATTGTGAATATTCGTAATAATCTCTCGTCTGATGCATGTGAGGTTGATTTTCCTGATTCAGCTTCACTTTGTTCTCGTGAGTTTTCTTGTTTTGAGCAAGTAACAGTTGAGTATGTAGAACATCTCATAAGCATGTCAACTATTAAGTCCTGTCCTCTGGACCCAGTACCTGCAAGTGTGCTTAAAGGCTGCTTACTAGATCTCCTGCCTGTCATCACCCAGATGGTCAACCTGTCCTTCCAGACCGCGATCATTCCTGATGTCCATATGGAGGCGCTGCTAGACCCTCGTCTTAAGAAGGCTGACGATGACTTTGAGGAGTTTAGTACTTTTCGACCTGTTTCGAATCTTATATTTACTTCTAAAGTATCAGAAAAAGCTGTCGCAGTTCAGTTTTTAAATCATGTTGCTGTTAACAACCTGGGTGAGCTGTTTCAGTCAGCGTACAAGAAGCTACACAACAATGAGACTTACTCTTAAGTTAGGCATCAGTCTTCAAAGCTAAGTTAAAAGCATATTTATTTAAGGAAAGTTTTTATTAGTTTAGTTATTGCTTAGATCGTAATTTTTTTATATTGCTTGTAAATTAACTTGCCTGTTTTCCAGCTATGTGAAGCGCCTTTGGATGTTTAGGATTAAGGCGCTATTATATAAATGTAGAATTATTATTATTATCTTATTGAATTTTATTATTGTTATTTCGTTTTGTAATAAGGGGTCTACAATTAATAAGCAATGTTATGCTTCCTAGTAGATTCCCCATCATTTCCCTTATAATCTTGTGATGAAATATAGAAAATTAATGGCCCACTTTAGAAATGAGTAGGGGGCTGGGGCGAGTTCGGTTTCGCAAAGGTGCTTGGGATCGTTACTGGGGACACCCTAATTAAAGAATACAAAGAAACATGGCAACTATCGCAATTAACTGTCTCCAGTAACGATCCCAGGCACCTTTGCGATACAGAACTCGCCACAGCCCCCTACTCGTTTCTAAAGTGGACAATGGACTGATTGTTTCCTTTATTCTACCATAGCCGACTAACTAGTTGATAGCATAAAACTGGATTTATTGAATGAGCTAGTTTATTACGTCGCCTATTGCATGCTATGCACAATCTCACGAAGACATGGTTTTCAACCAATCACAGCGCCTGCTAGTGAAGTTATAGTATTAGAAAATTAATATCGAGGACGAGTTATAACTGCATTGTTAACAAATAAACAACTGCTTTGAATCACAATTAAACATTTATCAAATTATAAGCGCTAATTAATTGTGACAAATGAACAATTGTATCTTTGAATCGCAATTAAATATTTATGAAATTATAAGCGTTAATATAAAGTCTCGTTTCCTTAGGGAAAGTTGTTCAAGAACGGACTCAAACGACGCTTTCGCTTTATACGTGCAAAAAAGGCACCATTAATAATGCTACACACAGAAAATATACAGATTATTAAATGATAATGCTATTAACCCAAAGCGATCTTGGAAATACTCTACCTGACTAGCTCTACGTGACACATTCAGTAAAATCGACTTCAATATTCTAACTCCAAGCAGGTGATTAGTTAATGCAAGTGCTTTATTGGTGACTACAGCACCCTCAGTTGGAATATTAAAAGACTTAGAGACTCTATGTTTGTGTTTTATTGACAAATACAAGCATTGCTGACAGAAAGATGAACTCAAACTTTCTTAATACTGCATTCGCCTTAATTTTCGTTCATCGTACAGTCAGCGCGTGTTTGTATTTGCACAGGCAGCCCAAGCTCAAAGTTTGAAATTATTTGACAATTGAAGTACGAAGGTTCAAACATCCAGAATATCTGGTATTTTATCGCACTAAATGGGAAATGAATAACATAATAACCTATCTAAAGATTAGAGTAGATAGAGGGAATCCAGGTTTTCTAGAAACTCGTCAAATCGGCCCCCAAACCTCCAAATTCAAGACACAACAACATAATCTTCATCAAAGTAAGTTTATTGTGTTATTCATTTGCCATTTAGTGCGATAAATTACCAGATATTCTGGATGTTTGAACCTTCGTACTTCAACTGTCAAATTATTTTAAACTTTGAGCTTGGGCTGCCTGTGGTATTTGTCAATAAAACATGCACTTGATCAACAATTAAGCGGTTATGTACTTAACTGATCGCTGTTTATTTTTAGGAATATACGATGACGTAGTAAAAACTACACGTTAAGCTGTCTTATCAGAGATTTATTATTCAATTATATTTTCAATTCGTTCGCGTTATGAAGCATTCAGATTTAGTGAAAAAGACAAACCTGTCAAACAGGTTTTATTTGAGTGAACCATATCTTTGCATGAGTTCTGTCGTGTTTCCGAAAATATATGAGCCAGAGAGTTGAAAATCTTCTACATTTATACGGTTTGGAAAGAATATATAATTAATTAATTAATTAATTATATTCTATATATAAGTTTAAAAACATAATTATATATAGAATATAATTAATTATGTCAGGGGTAATGGGCTCCTGATTAGATATCTTATTCGGCCGTCCCTTCATGTAGGACGAAACGAATTGCTACCAAATTGTATTCTATTGTATTGTATTGTGTTGCGTTCTATTGTTGTATTGAATTGTATTGTGTTGTATTCTATTGTATTTTTGGTAAAAATTCGTGTCGTCCTACATAAGGGGATTGCCTATTATTTGATTCCCAAACCGTATGATCAGTCACGAATCTTGTTTTAGTATATTCATCACAATAATCCCATCCAATAGACTATATCGCAACTCCGCCGTCGCAGTGCACTCTGGGATGGATATCTCAGTTTGCCATTGTTGTTGTTGGGCGGCCATCTTGGAACTGAGATATCCATCCCAGAGTGCACTGCGACGGCGGAGTTGCGATATAGTCTATGGGATACGGTACTTGTACTTGGTCCGTTGGTCCTTGCATCTTAGTAGTTTATAGATATGCGTCTATATATACGATCGGAATTCATAATAGTCCCCGGGTCCGTACGTAAACTATCGGCGTTCAATTCAAATCACCTTAGAGTAGTAAAGCGCATGCGCAAGACACGGAACTGACGGGAGCGCAAATTTCCTAAGGTTTTTTTACGTCAACCATCGGCGCTCAATTCAAATCACCAGCTTAGAGGAAGTATATACAAGACACGGGAGAGCAAATTTCCTGAAGGTTTCGGTATATTAAAGAACTCTACAGACTACTTAAACCATCGGCGCTCAATTCACATCACCTCAAGTAGAGTAAGAAAGGCCGCACAAGAACACGGGAAGTGCCAATTTTCCTAAAGTTTCGGTAAGAACTCTACGTAAACCATCGGCGTGCAATTCAAATCACCTTAGAGTAATAAAATGCAAGACACGAGAAGTGCAAATTTCCTAAGAAAGGTTTCGGTAAGAACGTTATGCTAACTAATTGGCGCTCACTGATTCTAAATAAGTAGAGTACGAAAATGCAAGACACGGGGCCGGGAGTGCAAATTTCCTAGGCCAAAAGTCTAGGAAAAATTGCGGGTGCAAATTTCCTGGGACACAGGAATGAAACTCGTACCATGCAATATCATATAAAACACCCCGTCCCATTTTTAAGCGCACCGCATATAAATAACTGCTATAATTACTATTATTAGCAGATGCAAAAGTGAGGCTTTTAGTGACATCACGGCTAAAAAGTGAATAACTAATAACCAGTCTCTAATCCAGTTCAGTTTAGTGGTGTTGTTTTACGGCAGAACCCAACATACCTAATTAACATGAAACGATCTCAAAGCAAACTCATCAAAAAGTTGGAAGACCGCCATGCGGTTAGCAAGGTTGAGCCAGCACTCAAATGTAAGTTAAACTTTTCTAAACAAAATATTACGTTGTTATATACCAGGCTGTCGAGTGTTTCATTTGATACAGAACTCGGAAACTAAAAAGATTTCATGGGACGATTTAAGCTTGCACTTTTCAGAAACAAGTCTTGGAAAATTGAAATGCACGCCACTGGCACCGTAAAAAAGCGACGTATCACAAATATTTTATGAAATATTTAGTTCGATTATCTTTACAGCTAATCTGATCTTTGTATGGCGAACAATGTGTCAGTGAATTGTGCCAAGACTGTGACAGTTCTCTTATATACCTTTCTAACAAAAAATGCATCGGAACGATACTTTCAATTTCAACTCACAATTCTTAAGGAAAAGCAATGAAATGTTTATACTTACTGTAAGGAAGATATTTTAGTTTGACCTTCTTAGTAGAATTGGCAACACATTATTGAACACCACTTGTATCCAAATTCATGATTTGCTAAAAGAGAGCTTGTACCTCTCTTCATATTCTGTCGAGTTTAGCAAGGCAAACAACATGGCGCAAGTTGAACTGAAACAAAGACCGAGTTGATAATATCTGCCAGAATTACCATATCTATTATACTTTTTAAGTCGAAGGTTCTGCTTTGTATTTTATTAGTTAGTGACGCGAATGCAAACATTAGGTTTAGCTAGCTATATAGGGTAATGCCTTTGCATCTTATTTCACTTTTAAAACAATTACCTTCACTGCAGAGATTAAAGTTCAAAGAAAAAGTCCAAAGTCTGAAGGATTCACAGATTTCTATACCCGCAAATCCACAGGAGAAATTAGGCGGTTGACAAATTGACAGCGAAGTTGCTGAAGTTTCAGCTTAATAAAGTCTCTAACACTACAACCATAACCGACGGTGAATGACGTTTATTCTGACCTTATAGACCTTAATTACAGCACAGTACTGTTATCTTGTCATTCATATGAGTTGGTAATAATTCCTTCGTTGCGAGGAAGTAAACCTAAAAAGATTTACAGCGTCATACAGAGCAATACAGCGAGAGGTTTTGCTTTAATAATTATTTATTGCTGACTTAGTTCATTTATTATATAACGTATAAAATATAATAATTGGGTTTCAGTTCTGCGTTTGATGTACGCGACTATAGGCCCGTAGGCTCGAGCCTACATATTTTACAGCCTACTTGTCTTATTACAAATGAATGTTGCTCTTGAGGTTTTGCTAATAACAACACCGATCTCGTACAAGGCCTGTAAATAAATGAAGTCAGATATTTTTTGCTCTCCAGTACAACCACGTGATTTGTTAGCTGCAAAGGGCCTATTCCCATCTTGAGCGCAGTTCCCATCTTAGCGCACTCAGTATAATCTAATGATCTCGCAGCAGGTACATCCCACTGAGCTCCTTGTTTTTAATTAGTGGGGAGCATCCACATTTCGGGAATCACGAGAAACGTTTACCCATCAATACCTCCGACATTTTCAGACAACACTTGCATGGCATACGCTGATTGAAGCTTCATTGGTTGAAACCGATTTTCCTTCGCTCGTTACTCTCGGCTAAAAATCCTCCTTTAATACAACTTTTCACTCTACGAGTGTGGCCCTATCATTATAGAACTTCATGGATGAGGCCTTAAAAGTTGTATAAGGATCCTTCTAGTCAATCCTTATAAAACTAAGGACTTCACCATTAAACTTTATAAAGACACTCACTCGTACAGTGAAAATCCTTGAAAAGATCCTTAAAGGGGAATCTCCGTTAACAAGACAAGATTCAAGTGGCTAGAAAAGCAAAGGCCCTTTGGCTCATAGTTATTTGCAGGCAACCAGCCTAACATTATGGGACCTAAAGTTTCGCTCCGTATTCCAACTGCGCATGTCACTGACGCACAACGTAGCTATAAACAAATAATTCTTCACTTTTCATCTAAATTTCTGAAAATTCTTATCTTTTACAAGTAACGTTTTTGAAGCAGTTCAATAAACTCGCAGCACGTGTTTTATCGGGTCTAAAACCACTCGGGCTGGGCCCTCGTAGTTTTAAACCCGATAAAACACTGCTGCGAGTTTATTAAACAGTACTGAACTGATAGAGCCGCATCGTCAGCTCCTCGTTCAGCTGAAGATGTGGCTGTATATCAGTTGTCTTGTCAGTTCTCCTTGGTAAGTTTCCAGCAACTTAGTAAACTGATCATTCTTCACCGCAGCCACTCTGCTCAACTAAGGGATTATTACTTACTTCGGGGAGAAATTGCTTTCAATACAAATACCAAATACATGCACAATATCGCTTTTATCGTTATCTAGTTTCACTATAATTGTCTCGGATTTTTAAAATGCTGTTGTTCGCCTTTACAGTTCAGCTGCTATACGAAAAGAACTGTGATGTAAAGTGGTATGCTGTAGTGCTATGTGTGCACGCCCTACGAGGGAAAGAGAAAAAATCTCTGACCCAAGTGGGACTCGAACCCAACGACCTCCAGGTTGCATGTCTGGCGCTCTACCAGCTGAGTCAGATGAGAGCAATCGTGGGTATTGGTGCGTTTTATGGGGTCACGGCGATTATATATGTATATGTAGTTATGATATGAAATCATGTTTGCCGCGTAGTACTAGTAAGTGTAAAGAATGTGATGTAAAGTGGTATGCTGTAGTGCTATGTGTGCACGCCCTACGAGGGAAAGAGAAAAAATCTCTGACCCAAGTGGGACTCGAACCCAACGACCTCCAGGTTGCATGTCTGGCGCTCTACCAGCTGAGTCAGATGAGAGCAATCGTGGGTATTGGTGCGTTTTATGGGGTCACGGCGATTATATATGTATATGTAGTTATGATATGAAATCATGTTTGCCGCGTAGTACTAGTAAGTGTAAAGAATGTGATGTAAAGTGGTATGCTGTAGTGCTATGTGTGCTATACTATGCTATGTGTGCTATACGAAAAGGCGAGTTTTCAGGTAATATTGGAAACCAGCCCTGGAATGGTTGAACAGAAACCTCAGTTTTACGTTTCATCTTGGTGGACCGTAAAACCCAGCGTTCCCGCCACTAAAACGGTAGTGTGTGTCCGTTACACCAGACAGATCAGTGCTATAAATTATTAAAGAGGAACAGTAACAAGGCCATTGGATCGGAAAACCCACTCACCATTTCATGCCCTCCATACAGTCATTCAGCCTGAAACCTCTTCAGACAAACGCTTTCTTGTAAGCTTATAGTATGGCTTCAGAAGGTTTTGTCTGGTCATCTTTGCATGGGAAGGTTCCAGCGCAGCAACTTACCTTTTCCTGCAACGCCCACCACTTCTTTCTCAAACCAATGTCGTTTTCTATTGGCTCTAGCAGTGTCCTCAGAATATTGAGCTTGGACTGGAGTTAAGTTTCCAGTCCTCTCCAGTGCCCAACATCTCCACTGCTGGGATCCCACACAACATTCTCATCAAAAAATCTAAATATTCTTGTACTGAGGACATGAGTGTGACCTGCGATACAATCTTCTGTACTGCAGTAGTGGAGGAGAAATCTGCAGTCACTGCGTGCACGGCTGTAGTCAACATTATAGAAGTCTCCTCCGCAGGCATGCAACTCAGTCACAGAATAACTTACAGCTTAAATTCGGGGATCCGTTGCCCATCGTCCATTTATCCACAGGAATACCGATATTATAGGAAAATCACATGCCTGACGAGGTAATTCCACGTTAAATTGCACGAGAAAACCGATATCGCCCGAGTCGCTTCGACGATCTTTCTAAGCTGTTTTGGGGAGTTTCAGCGGGTTTTCTTGTCTCTTCGTTGCAGTCTAGAAAAACTTTAGAGAGTTTTAGATCGTATTTGGCTTTTTGTGCTCGGAATATTCATCGTCATGCAGTTCATCTAAGCTGTTTACATCTTCCTCTGTTATTTTTTCAAACCTGCCGCCATCTTAGCAGTTAAAATAAAAACGCTACTCAGTACGCGGATGTAGTTTCGTATGAATTATATCAGTGATTTATTTCTCAGTAAAACACTATCATCCATATATAATAAAGAGCCGTTTTCTGCAGTAAACTGATCTAACTTCAAATGAGTGTCTTTTTTCCCTAGTGCTCAACAAACATCTTGCGAACGGAGTCTATCTTAGAGTTGTTGTCGATGGCTTTGGCCACTTGCCTGGTTACACAGGACCACCAGTCATCAGGCAAGACCAGTAGCCTGAGGAAATCGTCTCTCTTTGATTATAGTCTATCTAATTTCACCGTCCTCAGGCTAAAAGACCAGTGGAAGCTATTTAACGAAATAACATTGTTTGCGGCGATGTTCGTTCTGTACTCTGGCAAAAACATAGCTGGAGCTGTAGAATACGACAAATGAGTAGAGAAATCTCCATAGCAAATCCTGCTCTTTCTTTTTCGTCGCCCCGATGATATTGTCAACAGAGCCTTTTGGTTTTCTTTAATTTCAACTTGAAGATGAATCGTTAGTCCAGTCCAAAATTTGATACTTTCTCCATTTTTATTTGTAGACACGTGGACATGACGTCATTCCCATGGTCTACAATTTCGCAAACCAATCAGAGCGCGCGTTAATGAAATATGACGTCATTTGCGTGGTCTAAACTCTCGGCTTCAACTCATGGAATCCCTTCATTTACAAATGCTCTTCCAGAGAGCCGTGTGTCCTAAAACTAAAGTCTACTTACAATATGTTAACTCTTAAAAACATTATTTTAAAAATTAATGTAAATACTTTAAATTATGGTAATAGTCGATGCTCGGAATCTGAGCTGTGTCACGCACTGATTGTTCCAAAGAATATTTTTCGGCAGTTAATATTATTCATATATTGCCGTTACCTACTTGTTGCCTAGACTGCCACCTTAGTTTTCGTTTATATCTGTAGCTTACAGATACTATTATAAAACAGTGCTGGTTAATTTTATGAAGTATCATTCAGCTATCAATGGCGATTTCGTGCTTCATTGAAAACTCGGCAGGTTATGACTCGTTTAAGAATATATTCCTATAGTTTTACAGTGCATACATGAGCCCCGGGAAATGAGCCCAAGTGTTTTTATCATTAAAATCGATTCTAGTACATGAAGTAAATAGTTGAATAGTAAAATATTTCTTGATTTGAGTGTATAGAGGTTTATATTTCGAATATGACGTAATGATATGACGCAAACAGAGCATCGCTTATTATACACAAACGTGCTGGCATGGTTGGATGTAACAGTTCACAAAGGTCATTTAAATTAGTTACATATACATGTATTTGGGCTCATCATTGTCACGGTCCTTGCATTTCCTCAGAAGAGTAGTAAAAAATCAAGGTTCTTGGAAGATTTCTCCAAATCAACTGAGCGTTTTTGCACAAATGGCCTCAGTGTGTTTGCTTTTACACGGATTATTTCATTGATTGATTGCCATAAGAGAGTCGAGAGAAGCCAAGCAAGCAGAGTCGATCAGATTTCGTCACACTATCACAATCGCTGAAACGCCCGCGACATTATCTGAAACGCCTACCGATACGCCTGAAACAGGCCGATATCCTTTTAATTCTGGAGGGTTACGCAATTTGGTAGCGTGTTCGCGTTGTACATGCAGTCGCCAGACGTTTATCACTGCTACGCCGGGAAACTTCGATAAAGTAAGTCTGATCAGCTACTCAGTTTCAGTGTCATATAATAGCCTAAATGTTTAACTACTAGAATCCTACCGCAGTACAGATATTTACTTTTACCTTTTTACTGGGCCTTTTCATCAGTGCAGTTCTGACTGGCATTCGACAGCTAGAGACTGTCAATACAGTTGGCTTCATTATGATCAAGCACGGCTTTGAGACGAAACCTTTAAATAGTTGTTTATACCTAGTTATGATTATTTTAAAACAATTCTGGTCAATCTGTTGAGTATTTTAAGCCATGGAAACATGTCTTAACAAATACTCACTACTATATTAGGTGGTCACGCACTTTACATTTCAGTCGGCCTCTCTCAAGAGTAACTATTTGTAAACAAAATAAAGGGTTTTGAAAAAATTCTCAGTGTCAAAGCCTAGAATGACAACTCCACGAGCACATTCACTTTTTTCTCTTTTGTGGATTATTTCGTCTATTACCATTGATTACAACTGCCTAGACTTTGGGTAAAAAAAGTACCCGTACTTTTGGATCTGAAAATATTTCACTTTATATACTTCCCTTTCACACAACCTCTCAACCTTAGATCTGTTTCATGCATGGGATTTCAATACTCGCTCTAAACACTCGAATCCCTATAATCATTTTCTAGTCGTTTCACTATATTCACTACTCGGTATCCCTAATTTGGGTTGGCTATGCCAGCCGAAATATTGGTTTAAAATCGCCTCACGGTCTGTTCGATGTCTGGGTGCGAATAGACCCTTTGCACGTTGCGTCATTGGTGTACAGTTAACAATAGATTATTCGTTAGCTTCTTTTGTTCTGTACACCAACATAGCCGCCATGCCCTTTGTCATTTGAATCTCTGGGGATTGAGTGCAAACCATGAAAGTGTCTATACCCGCACTTAACACAAAAACCTAACAGCAATGGACGCTCGAGGTCTGTAAGTGAATGCACGAGCGAAACGTGAGACCTCGAAAGTACAATACTTTTTATTGGACATATTTGTTTCTAATATAATTTATATAAAGTTATAAAAAACAAAATAAATCCGAACATGCTAATGCATGATGACCTTTTATTAACATATATCTTATATCTGAAGGTTATATAAGTAATTGTCTACATCAGAAGTAAGTTTCTTTCATAAGCAGCATAAGGAGAATACTGAGCGATTTCTGTAGCTCAGTTTTTTAATGTTCTACAGCTTCATTCAGGGGAGTTTTAATTTTGTCAGAGTACAGAACACAACATACCGCCTTGTGTCAGTCACTTCGGATCCTTTATGTGACAGAATTTCACGAGCGAAATGCACAAACCGTAATGTACGCTCCTTGCCGCTGGCGGCAGCTAATCAGTCTAGCTTGTTTTAATTTCTACTTTTTTTGTAACCCTTGGACAGCATTGCCTGACAGCGTCAGCAAAGCTTCCACGTCTCTAGTATTGAAAAAAAAACGCCAAAGACCAGTTGAAAATGTGTCATTGTCACTATCCGGAAATCAACTGTAATTGTAAATGCTAATTGTATTTTGAACCGGCTGCATGACTTTATAGAAGCCAATAGAACTGAGAACATTATTTGCTGCTCACCATCTTGATAACAGGAGAGATCTTGCTCTTTGGAAACTGATAGTTCACACAGAGTTAGAAAGAGTTCGCCTACACGTCTACACTTCAACAAATTCATGATTACACAAGGCTTGCATACATGTACAGCAATGCATTAAAGCACGGTTGAACCGTTGTTAGCTCAAACAATGCAGATTCCACCTCGTGTAATGTCACAACACGATCAGATCCGTGCAAAGCAATGTGGTAAAAAAAGACGATAGAAGTGATGCATTGTGGTAAAAAAAAGAAATCAAGATTTGGACCCGCTTACAGATTAGAACTGCTGCCAATGCTCGCTCGCTTCAGGCGCGTTCGCTGCGGCAGCAATAAATAATGAATGCATATCAAAATCATTGCACACAGAACAGACAGAAGAGGACATTTGGTATTGGTCATCGCTTTGAAGTAAATGCGATTGTGTTTGAGAGAGAGAACAATTTCAGTCGCATTACAAGTTTATAATGTGGCTTTCCTGTTGATACCGGAATCATACGAAAGAGAATTCTCTGCTTTCGTTTTGACCACTCCAAAATCTCTCTTACTGCAGCTCCTGCCATACCAACTGGTCACACAAGAAAAAATGGTACCAAATGGAAATTTAACAGCGATTTGTACCACTCTAAACTCGAGAAACCTCGATGATATATACATCAAAATATTGGAAATTTATTGTTCTATTTGAATTCATCGATAACAAGTCAGTTTAGACATGCGTATTCAAGCTAAACCCAGGTCAGTTATCTGCTCGGTAGTTCCTAAACCAGTAACGCCTTGTAAAAATTCACTTCACTCGCGAAAGCAAATTCAAATTTGTACGGTCGAAATCTTAACATAATCACTCTAAACAGTTACCAGTTGCAGATTAGATGTTACTTAACTTTGATTTGAAGGTAAGTAGAAGTCATAAAGCATTTTAGAAGGCAAAATAGCTCCCAAAGGCCATGTATTTTCGAGTGAGATGACTGGGCCGATACCGGAAGTGAGTCACCGGATATCGATATGTAGGCTTTTGTACGCAATGACTTTGATATGGCTAATCCCTACCAGGGTGAAGCTAGTTACTGATTCGCATTTCCGGATTCGGCCGTTTCATTTACTGATTCGAATCCGGGGGGTTAGCCCTGAAAACTTCAATTGTGCTCTAAAATCGACGTAAGGGCTAAATGTGAAGTTGATTTACCTAAATATCATCACATTGGTATCTAACCTTGTATAACTCTGCGATATATCTTCCAGTTCCACTGCTTAGTGTTTTTATCCCGGTGCTTACTGTTTCACGGTCGATTGACCTCACCAACTCAGATCAGAAGCGCAGCGAATCGCTTAAATGCTCCTAACTTAATTTTGAAACCTTGCATGTATTGTTACCCACAAAGGAAACGATATACTTATATGTGTCCCGCATTTGACGAGTAGTATGTTCGATTTTCAAGCATTTACTGATTCATCGCATGGTTAGTTAGCTTGAGTTTATTTCAACTTGCCGGTTGAATCAGGAACTGTCCCCCTCGAGCTTTGTATTGTGAAGTCTCGAATCAGGAAATGACCTAAAATACGCACGATATTCACCGTAATGCTCTTTAAGAGCAGTATAATGCTTACTGATAGGTGAAAAGAATAACGTGGAAGCAGTTTAAAGTCAGTTGGAGTTTATTTTAACTTGCCGGTTGAATGAGGAACTGTCCCCCTCAAGCTTTGTATTGTGAAGTCTCGAATCAGGAAATGACCTAAAATACACACGATATTCTGAAGTGTAGAATCAGGAAATAACTTTGAAATAGGCACGATATTCTTGCTGAGGAGAATAAAGTGAGTTAAAATAAAATTTTACACTCCAATCCAGCTTCAATGTGTTTGTCATGGTTCAATGACCCGGGTAACACAAGAAGACAATGACGTAATTAAGGAAATGATAACCTGACGAAAGACATTTAACATTTACGACATGAATGAGTAAATGCTTGAAAATCGAACATACTACTCGTCAAATGCGGGACACATATAAGTATATCGTTTCCTTTGTAGGTAACAATACATGCAAGGTTTCAAAATTAAGTTTATATAGGAACATTTAAGCGATTCGCTGCGCTTCTGATCTGAGTTGGTGAGGTCAATCGACCGTGAAACAGTAAGCACCGAGATAAATACACTAAGCAGTGGAACTGGAAGATATATCGCAGAGTTATACAAGATTAGATACCAATGTGATGATATTTAGGTAAATCATCTTCACATTTAGCCCTTACGTCGATTTTAGAGCACAATTGGAGTTTTCAGGGCTAACCCCCCCGGTTTTGAATCAGTAAATGCCCGAATCAGGAAACAGCCGAATCAGGAAATGCGAATCAGTAACCAGCTTCACCCTGGTCTAATCCCTCTTAGCCAATAATGAAACCATGCGTTCTTAGGATGTTACCGTTATAAGCCGTTTTCACTATGATGGCAATTGACTACAACTGCCAGAAACCTTATACAAATCTCTTTCGTATTCAGCTGAGAATACCAATTTAGACAATGCCCCCAATGGTCTAAATTAGAAGCCAAACAAAAGAATCAGCGCAAATGATTCTAGTAGTATTAGTAAACTGACGTACGCGTCAGTGTATATAAATGGCCTATTTTGTTGCGATCAAGACATCGACACGGACAAAACAATAGTTAGTCATTCTCACGAAATACGACAACTGCGCGTGAAAATGCACGAACAAATGCGAACAAAAAAGAATCGTAAGGCCTAAAAAGCTTCTATTTTATTTTCAGATTATACAGCTTCATAGTGAGCAGCTGCCAGCTATATCAACACAAACTAACCACTCGTTTAGTCATCAAACTTGCAGTAACGTTACTATGGGACAAGCACACTCATCGTCGTTATCAGGAATCAAAGAAGCCAGTGGAATCAAACGGGTTTCATTAGCCAACAAAACACAAGTAGCCCTTCCGGATGAAGTGCTCAGAGAAGATCAAGCTTCAAATGGTTTCACAGAAGACAAAGCCAAACACCTCTTTGAAAAATATGCAAAGGCCATGGAGCAACAAAATAAGTTGTCAAATTTATCCCTAGAAAAACGTTTAGAAATTATAAAAGAGAGGATTGTCAGTAGGGAAAATGTCGGTGAAAGGGTTGCCACACTAGGCTCCGATGAGAACATTTACGTTTACTCTTCAGGAGGTGACTGTGGATTGTTTGCCTCTGTTCTCACGGCTTATAACTACCACTGGACCTTACGAACCTCTCCTGATGACTGGTGGTTCTGTGTAATCAAGCAAGTCGCCAAAGCCATCGACAACAACTCTAAGAAAGATTCCGTTCGCAAGATGTTTGTTGAGCACGAAGGGAAAAAGACACTTGAAGTTACTGTTAACTCCCCAAACATCTATGATGTTGACTACAGCTGGTTCTTTGATGAAATGGCAAAGCAGATATCACAGAACGTCAAAGTGCCAGAATACGTGGATGCAGTGACTGCAGATTTCTCCTCCACTACTGCAGTACAGAAGATTGTCTCGCAGGTAACACTGATGTCATCGGTACAGGATTTTTTTGACTTCAAGATGAGAACGTTATGTGGGATCCCTGCAGTGGAGATGTTGGGCACTGAAGAGGACTGGAAACGACTCCAGTCCAAGCTCAAGATCCTGAGGACACTGCTAGAGCCAATAGAAAACGACATTGGTTTGAGCAAAGAGTGGTGGGCCTTGGTGGGAAAGGTATTTGGTAAGTTACTTGGAACTTATCAAGGAAAACCAGACAAGACATGGTGGAGCCATATTATGAGCTACAAGAAAGCTTTTGGTTCAGGAGCGATATCAGGTTGGAAGGGTTGGATCGTAGAGTTTTTGGAAGGAAAAGATCGGCGAGTGGTCCAGAGTGGATTCTCCAGTGGCCTCGTTACTGTTCCTCTTCATATCGTTGATCCCTCTGGTGTAAATGACACTGCCGCTTTAGTGGCGGGAATGTTGGGGTTTACGATACACCAAGATGAAATGAAAAACGTTTCTGTACAACCGTTCCAGGGCTGGTCTCTAATGCTACCTGAAAACTCGCCTTTTCGCTCCGCAGCTGAACAGTAAAGGCGAACAACACAGCGGTTAAAAAATACGAGAAAATTATAGTGAAAATATATGATAAGTATTTGTTATTTGTAAGGGAAAGTAGGTATAAATGACCTTCCATCTCCCATACTACGTCTATGCAAGAAAGAATGAGGCAAGAGAACGAATTCCCCATACATATGCCTATCCCAAGGATAATTATTTGAAATATAATTTTAGATTAACACCTGGGTATTTTAAGAAAGACACCTGATTGGCATAAAGTGGCGCACTTGTGCTAATAAGGAGTGATTTATAACGATGCTATGAGGACCCAGGGGATATAAATAATGGTACTTAACGGGGGTAGCCTATACCAGAACAATATAAAAATAATTTACAGCGCGTGTTGTGATAGCCTGCTATGCAGACGTATTTTTTTCCTCTCATAAATTCAAAGAAAAAAAGTAACGTCTGCTTACCCGAGCGCTTAATTAGTTTCCCATATACACACCTCATTATGTTATGGACCAATCAGATTTTACCTTCCATATCCTGGAAAGTGACGTAATGTTGCATTTAAAAGGAATTCAGACAATACATTTGCCATTGCCCAATCATAGGAGAGTGTTTACTGGCGCGCCAATTCACTAAAATTCTAACAATGGAATTTGATTGGGAAGAAAAATAAAACAAACGTGCTGACGTCTATGGAGCGGCATCAGGGTCAAATCGAGGTTATTCAGCTGAAGTGACGAGAGCCGGTGTTGAAGTGAGGCTTTGTACCTTTGAAGTGACGAACCCACTCCGTAGTTAAGCGAATACAGAATGATCAGTTCATCTGAAGCTATAATCCAATGAAGACAAGTATCTTTGAAGTGATAATCCTTCTTTGAAGCGAGGGTTGGCCTGTGGTATGGCTTTTTTGCTTTTAACTGAAGACAACGTACCTTTGAAGTGATCATCCACCTTTGAAGCGAGGATAGGCCTGCGGTACTTAGAAATGTTGGTCAGCGACCTTTACCTACAGCTACGGAAATCGAGCATGCACGAGAGCAAAATGGAGGACAACGACAACCGGAAAATTCGAAGCATTTTTAAAACTGAAGCGGAATAATTGAAGACTGGGCGCGTTCCATCTACACGAACTGACTGGTCTGATCCGGCGGCTATTTCTCTGGAATCTCTCAGAAAATAAAATCGGCAATTTATTTTCAAATTAACTTACCATTTGTATCTTCGCAGCTATCAATGCATGCATAGCAAAATGCTCTAAGTAATTCTCTCAACATTCGTTTTGCGTTGTCCTCTATTTTGCCCTCGTGCATGCTCGATTTCCGCAAATGTAGATTTCAAAACAATATCATGGGGCACGGTGATTCATTCTCTTACCTCATTCTCTCTTGTTCTGTGATGCAGCGTATTTACAGTAGGCTTGGATAAATTCTGCTCGTAAATTGGCGTATTATGCCTGCTGGCAATGCTCATAAAAATCAGGCACGTATTCTGCTAAAAATTCTGCTCGGACATAGGTATTCTGCTCGTATTCTGCTCTGACATAAGTATTCTGCTCGTATTCTGCTCGGTAGAATATTATATTATTCTGACTGCAGAGTAGTGATCTGTGGGCGTTTTTAGTAATGTTGAGTTAGTTTAAGTGCGAATCACATTGCTTAGTATTTTTTGTCTTGTTTTAAATTTGTTTTTATTATCATTATTTGAATTATTATAACTTTTTAAAAAGACAGATTTTCCCTGTATTCTGCTCAAATTCTGCTCAAAAATCGAGTATTCTGCCGGGAGAATGTTTACTGCCGCAAGTGGTGTATTATGCTTGAAATTCTGCCGGCAAAATTTACACAAGCCTAATTTATAGACCGGGTTATGTTTAGTATGTGTTTCCCGCGAGTTCGGTTAACTCCGCTAGCCAATCACAAGCGTTTGCGTAATTAGCCTGAATTTCAGCCGTCTCCTCCGGTTCGTTCCTCCCGAGAGAGACGTCTGAATCCAATAGCCGATAATGCCGTCCAGTGACGTCACTATCAGAAAACCTGGTAGTGATCTTTGATTGGTTCATTGGTTCATATTCTATAATTTCGCATAATTATCATAATTAACTCATCCGAGAAGACGGCAGGATTCACTTTGGACTCGCGATTGTTGATCGTTGAGTTTCAGTGGAGTGATTGTCTTTGGCAAAGACCTTGAATTTGTAAGGAAAACATCTGGAAATGGATTGAAAGTGTCCTGCAGAATAACCGGCCGACTGTCCTGTAAACATGTACATTTTATCCCGTCGCGTCCGCGGGGTTGTTGATAATCGATTATTTGCTCACACTCGCAGTGGTAAAGACTTTCCCATAAAAGAGTCTTCGTATTTCTTCGAAAATTCTCCATTATCCTTTCATTTTACATAGGTAATATATATCTCGTTCGGGGGTAGAAGCGGAATATTGAATATTGAATATCGTGGTTGAAAACTGAGGAATATTGAATATTTGCCTGAAAAATATACTGAATACGGAATATTTCAATGAAAATTAAAAAGAATAAGGAATATCCAAAAAATTTTTAGTAGGGAATGGGAATATTTACCTCAGGAGAGCAGAGGAATACGGAATTTTTAGAGTGAAAATATTCTGCTTCTACCCCCGAATCTCGTAGCTGTGTCGATTCGAACGGCAGATCGCGAGACAAAGGTCAACAGAAAGACAAAGATCAACTGTACTTTGCCTCCAAATATAAAATAACGATTTGTTGCTTCGAAAAGGTTTTCACAACATAAGAGGCACTTGAGAAGCAAATGGGTTGGAGATATATATATAGGTAAGGCTTTTATTTTGGCCAGCATGATCTTAAATAATTTCTCAAGGCGAGTGATGGCTTGTTTTTGACCCACGAACTCTTACTACCGCCGTGACAGTTTATTTGCATAAATTAAATTGTTAATCCGCCTTGACGTCACTGGACGGCATTATCGGCTATTGGATTCAGACGTCTCTCTCGGGAGGAACGAACCAGAGGAGACGGCTGAAATTCAGGCTATTGCGTAATTTTAATTCAAATGATTAATGATGTAGCAGCCATGCTGGATAACCAAAGAAAAGAAGCTGACGAGGCATATTTTGTTGACAACATGCCGCGATGAAAGCGAACAGTTACAAATTAGATCTAAAAATAACCCGGTCTGGGAAAACGCTGCATCACGAATATATTACGACATGGACGCTCCGGGTATAAATGGCTCCTGTCTTTTATTGGTAGCAAATATTTGGTACAAATTACAGGGAATACCTGGTAAGATACTAACGGTAAGATACTAAATTTAAAATCGGAACCATTGAAAGTCGAAGGGTAGAAATTATAAAATAAAAATAACTTTCTCCTTACTATATCCGAGTTTACAGTTCTGTTTTAAGGAGTATATTTGAGCTATCAATGACGATGTTTCGTGTTGATAAACATTACAATTGTTATGCTAATGTATCAACCATGATTTCAAAAGGCCGCTTTGTGTAACGAACGTACCAATGGATCTCTGGTTGGCACATTAATGACAATGGATAACGTGGCAGTGATTACATCGCTATTTAGTAACAACTAAGAAAGGCTGATTATACGGTAATGGTAATTTATATAACCAATATTTCGGCTGGCACGGCCAACCTTCTTCAGGGTTTACAAGTGAACTGGCAAGAAAACGTTTTCTTGCCAGTTCAATTGTAAACCCTGAAGAAGGTTGGCCGTGCCAGCCGAAATATTGGTTATATAAATTACCATTACCGTATAATCAGCCTTTCTTCGTTGTTACTGTTTACAAATTTTCGCTGATTAGATCCCTCCAAGGTGATCCGGTATTATACTTCGTCCGTTGGTCCTTGCAGTTTTACAGTATTATCGCTATTTACTCCGATTTTCGTTATTTGCTAAACACTAGTTTAACTAAGTTGAGTAAATTCTACCAAGGTAAATTGCCCAAGTGGTAAACACGGAATTAGGTTGTTAATAGTTACAAAACACCACAGGCAATCATTTAATAACTGAACAACTTTTCCCTTTCTGTTCATTTATTTCTCACTTTTTGAGCGCCAGAGCATGAACAAAGGAGGGGCTTACGTTACTTAACTGACATTATTGAACATTATAAACCGGCGAGACAACTTCGTTCCTCGTCGTTAGTCAGCCATTTACGAGTTCCCACTTTTATGCTCCTAAGCTATGGAATAACCTTCCACTGGAAATTAGGACTTGCTCCAACGTTGCTGCTTTTAAGTCTAAGTTAAAAACGTATCTTTTTAAATTAGCGTACAATTGATTTTGTTATATTTTTATATTTTACATTGTATAATTATCAATTTGTATTTGTATATTCATATTTCTATTTTATAATTTGTTAACTATTATCACTGTTATTGGAAAATGTATTGTAAAGCGCTTAGTGCAGCTTAATGAATAAGCGCTATATAAATCAGATATTATTATTATTACGTTCATTTGATTTTAAGATCAACAAATTTAAAAACTCAGTCTTGTAATCAGATCAAGACTGTACCCTCCTGTGGCTGCATAAGAGGTTAAGTAGACGGGAGTGAATACGTTTAAACAATAAAATTGTAAACCGAAATTGTCTGTTCCCTTTATAGAAAAATCACGAAACGTTTACTACACTGCATTTAAAAAATATATATCTGATTTGCTAGAGAGACAATTATCTTTATCAATAATATATTATTAAACATCAACTTCGATTAACACAAATGTACAGGTTGTCCACTTAAATATTTGCCCAAACCTTCGACAACAGGCCCCAAGCACTCAAAATACTATTCTCCTTTGCAGTTGTTCTTAGTATTGGTTCCTCCCCTGACATCGAGAACACCTGCCGCTAATGAGACCACTCATGACTGGGCAGCAATCAATAGAATAATCTACTTTCCTATTCAATAATTTCTCGTCCCATTCTCTCTCGTTCTCAAGATGCATGGCATGCATGTCTCGTCGTGCTATGCGGAAATTGAAAATTGATGACGCGCCGGAGAAGGAGTGAATTGTCAGGGGCCTTAGCTAAAGTAAGTCTGCTCAGCCATAATTCTGTTCCAGTATCGTAGAATGGACAGGATATTTCATTGTTGGCATTCTACAGCTATCGCAGCGTACATCAGTGATTTCCATACCTTTTTAAACGGTGTACTCTTTCGATAGAGACTGTTGACATGTGTTGGTATAACGTTAACATTGTTTGCAAGTGTAATTCCGGGGTCCTACTGACACAACTATTGTATTCGTCGCTTTCCGGCACTACATCGATGCAGCTCTTTCTATATTATACGTTTATGTTCAGTTATAACTTGGATGATGTACTTAGCTGATGTATATTTTGCAGTTAGATGAGACCACCTACAAATTGAGCCGTTGAGTGCAGATCAATAATATATGAATGAAGTAAGGAGTGGAGAATGCTCGGATCATTAGCAGTATCTGCTAGAGGCCTATAAATAAGCCTCAATATACGAGGGTAAACAAAAGGTTTGATTTGAAACAAGTCTAAAGTGACAACTAAAAACTCCGATCTACTATTAAAATCAATCTCGGAGTAGAAGTTACTGGTTATTTCCGCATCAGATTCATGAATATTTCAAGACGATTACGACCAACACTAGGAGTAGGAGTAGTTAAAACTCTATCAAAGCCGATTACAATGGAAGGTTAGAACTCAAATGAGAACATATCTACCTCAGTTGTAGTTCTAATCTCGAATTTATTATTTGAGAAACGTGTCTTTAATAATAAATAATCAATTCATGGTCCTTGGACTCCCTCAGTTGGACGACTCTCGGAATACTGAAAACAACCAGAGCGAAGCTAAATTTCCTGGTTCTCGTTGCTTGATTCGGTTGCCCGATCCTGAGAATTCCACATTCGGGGGCCGAAGGAACTGAAGTTGGCTTCAGCTGTGTTGTTTTCGTTTAAGTTCCATTGACTTAAACTTTGATGGCACCGGGTTCAAGTTGGCAATACTACGTCGGGCCAGAGAGAATAAATTGTGTATGGGGTGGGGTCAATCAGCCGTGAATCATTCAGGAAACTAACAACCAACATGTACATACCACAGCTGTTGTCATCGTCACTCTCGCTATAGCCTGCGTTGCGGCTCTGGAGTATCGGAGCGCAGCGAGGGGAGACTAGTGGGATTGGGGCGAGAGAGAAAAGAGAGGGGGGACGGGGTGGGGAGGAGATGAAGATAGAGCCTGCCGGCAACTCATGGTTATTTTGATATCCACCCACTAATTAAAATGCATGCTTATTAGTAAGTCATTCGACCGATTCATCCAATCATCATGCGGCGGAAGTGAAAACCATGTCTAATATCTGTCAAACTCACGCGTGGAATCTCAAGGAATCTCAATTCGAGCGTAAAATTCAAAACAAAAAATATACGAACTTGGATGTGAAGACAGGGCCGGCCTAAACTCCAACCTGTAAATGTCAACGACTTTTGCAGGATATGTAATATATGTTTTAAGGTAGCGTTTGGGAATTAAAATATTTCCACGGCGAGAATCTGTTCAAGCCTTAAGAAAGAAAAGATAGCCGAGGCTTTAAATAATTCTAGCTGGTGCCTGCAAAAGTATTGGTCTTCATATTCCGAAATCTGCTTCTCTATCAAAGTGAGTCTGTCGTTCCCGAGGAAGGAAGATTCGAAATGCTGTAGAGAACTACACCTTTGTTCGAGAAGGTTTGCAGGATAAAGATAACTAAGATAAAGATAACTCGTTGCCGCTGAATATAAAGTCGCCACCAAATCAGTAAAGAACACTGCCGACCACAATAACCGACTGGAGCGAAGTTCTGCCAAAAGAAGCGCTAAGAAACATCCACGCAGCGTTACGTGAATCATCAAAGCAACTAGTGTTTTCCAAACACAGTTGGGATTACAGCTAGAACATCTCTTCCAGACAAAATATATCTAATAGCCTTGCTCCTGTTCTTTATTTAAATTCATCGCTGAGAGAATTCTTGTTACATGTATGTTTGTCGCCATATACTAATTGGTTTCTGTTCTTATCGCATCCATGCATGAATAAAACTTAATGATTTCTGTCAATCACGCATTAGCCAATAGCAATACGCGGCCTTCTGAGGCCGAGAGTTATCAAAATAACCATGGGTTGCCGGCAGGCTCTATCTTCATCTCCTCCCCACCCCGTCCCCCCTCTCTTTTTTCTCTCGCCCCAATCCGGCTAATCTCCGCTCGCTGCGCTCCGATACTCCAGAGCCGCAACGCAGGCTACTCTCGCTACATTTTAAAATACAACAGTCATAAGTAGCTTCTACACGTATAGTTTTCGAAGCTTGGTTGTATTTGTCAGAGTACGCGTATTTAGCTCAAACATGAGACATCTCTAACGCGTTTAAAAGATGACAAATAAAAACTCAAGATGTGTTCACAATTAGTAATTAGCATTGTCATGACATCATGAATATTTGTGACACGTATTAGTGGAATAGTGATATCATTCGTATATTGTTTACATCCTTGTTGCCTGGACTGCCACATTCACGGTCTTGTCTAAATGCGAGTTTACAGTTCTGTTTTAAGGAGTATATTTGAGCTATCAATTTCGATTTCATGCTCAGTATTCAAAACTCAGCAGCATGGTTATGCAGTTTTCTTTGCAATCTTCAACACCCACAACCTCCCTTCCTGCGTTTTACATGCAAATGATGTTTGAAATGGCTTCTCATACTACGAATGAGAATACCCCCTATTACTGGGTCATTTATAGGAAGCATTGCTTACCGGTATTTTGTTGCCTACTATTATTGATCCGGTGGATTTCATTGGTATTTTCTTTTCATCATTTTAACAAGCGTGTCTGCATGATAGTGTAGTGGACAGAACAAGGGACTAGAAGTCGGGAGGTCGATAGTTCGAGATGCACCTATGATGTAATCCTGTTACTTAGTGTCATGAATATTTAGATTAAGGAATATTGATCACTAGACTAAGTGTTCAGTGGAAATCAAAGCCCACACACGTGACAGAATACAAACCCCTGGACTTCAAGCCGGATATACAGTGCTAAAAATTTATTTACTGGCATTATGCTTTCAAGTGATTTATAAATTGCGAAGCGCCGGCCGACGTCGTAACGATCGATTGCGCCACGCATTAATGCGAATGATGAAATTATATTATCAGGTACGAATTAAAAACAAAACGCTCTGTGTCCGAGCGGCACAGATCGGCACAAGTTTATTCAAAATAAGGCTTTGAGACGAAAATACGCATGACCGGTCAGAGGCCTGTTATACGTATACCAAGATAGCGTGTCTCTTTCGTGAACCAATTCCTTCGATTATACTATCTGTTGTAAGTTAACCAGCTAGTTTAGCTGTATGGTTATTCTAGGTAGCTAATACTTTACCCAGTCAGTTATATTTTACCAAATCCTATAAAAACGGTAGATATCTTTAGCTCATAGTTCGCAGTCATTTAACATTGTTTTTGTAAAATGTCTATCACGTGATCAACCATGTGATCACAAATACATGAAAATTCAACTCAAAACGGGGTGGGTACATTGCATATGTTAAGTAATGACTGTGTTTATCTGATAAGTAAGTCAGTAAGTCAGTAAAAGTCAACCATAATAGCAAAAATCTGAAACAAAACAATAACTTCCGTCACCCCATTTTGATTTCTTTGTTTTATGAGCCTTATGATCACGTGACTTTCAAAACACCAAAATACCAATCCTCAAAGTGTTAAAACACATAATTACTGTCTAACTCCAAACTTCTAGAGTATTTCATATATAAATGACAAAGATCGCAAATTTTGAGTTTTTCATCAGAACTGCTATAGAAACGAATTCCTAATATATATTGAGACAAAACGATCAAGAATGCGGGAGCATGGTATCGCGACAAACTCGCACGAGCACGGCCGGCTAGTGTGGTATTTCAGCAGAAGAATTCCGGCTATCATTCGGGTTTCTTTTTGCCTCCTTAGCGAAAAACCTGATCTTCAACAGTACTCGTCAACTTTCAGATAAGCCTTACAATAAAATTATGTGGAGAATGATAAATAAAGATTGTTTGGATTCAGTTTAAGGTAATATACTAAAACACAATAGCAAAACCTTGGAAGTTCTGAGTAATTTATTTGAAACGGCGATCCTGAAAAGAAAGCAGGGGATATGGATATTTTCAGAATCCACACTGATCAAATGCAATAGCATGCAGTGTTGCTAAAAGTACAATTTACCTTGTATCCACGAGTCCTTCATTGGGAGGATATAATTATTACAAAGGCTGTGTAAAGCAGTTACGCTCATTAGCCGAATTTATACTAGAGACGAATCTTGCGTCCAGACGAAAGATTCGTCTGGGACGAATGATTCGACCTAGTATAAATTCGGATTTTTTTCCAGCAACATTAGTCCAAATTCGTCTGTCGAACGTTCGTCTGAACTTACGTCCAAACGACGTAACATTAGAAGGAAGATCGTCCATGCAAAAGCCGATAATTCCTCTCTAAATTTACAGGAAGAATCATGATGGGAACTACCATGGCGGCCTCAAGAGAAGTCGTGTGGATAGAGAAACGAAAAATAAAGTCTAAAGTTGTTCGGTTTACTCTGAGCCTCTTTTTGAACTGCTGGTCGTTCCAGTTGCTGTATCCCTCTTCCCACCAACTCGACTCTCTGTTTTTGTCTCTACTTCTTGGCTTTCTTTCTCTTGTGAAGACGGAGAGGGTAAAGGGAACAAAAATATTCATTACATCTCCTTCCGCTTCATAAAAAATCTCTTACTGGACGTCCTCCACTGCGAGGGATAGAAAGTAAGTATCGAGTAGTCGTTTTCGCGCTGCAAACGCCGCCATTTTCTTTCACTAAATCGTCGAAATCCGTCTACAAAATCGACCGTTTCAAAACCTGTCTACGAATTTATATCTGGACGAAACATCCGTCGAAAAATCTTTCGTCTGGACGCAAGATTCGTCTCTAGTATAAATTCGGCTATTGTCTTGCTAGCTTTGCAAGATTCGATTGGACAGATATATTTTTTCGATTATTAATTTCCGCTCCTGCTTAAACCAGTGTGTTGCGAAAGCAATGGATATGACGTCACGAGCAAGCTCAGCCAGATGTACCTTGTATTGTCGGCGACGGTACGGTTGTCATTTGAAATAAAAGAGACTTACTCTTCGAATCTTAAACAATGGAATACTACAACTGCTCCTGAAGTGTTTTAAGCAACTAGAAGTCATGACTGGCAAGATTGATTTTGAGCCAATCCAACTAAATTGATTTTACAACGCACATTATATAGCGGTTTTCGATCGAGTGTCGTAAAACCAAAACCTGAGCCAATCAGGAGCAAGTAAAAACGCAATGAACCAATCAGGAGCAAGTAAAAACGCAATGAACCAATCAGGAGCAAGTAAAAACACAATGAACCAATCACGAACTGAATTCACCATTGGTTTTACTTCAACCAATCACAGGAGGAAGTAAAAATGCAATGAACGAATCACGAACTGAAGTAATTCACGATTGGTTTTACTTCAACCAACCAAGAGGCAAAGTAAACGCAATCATGAATAACTAACCAATCAAATTCGAAAGCATTCACCTAATTACTTTTGACACTCAATCAAGAACCACTCTAACACACTAACACGACAGTCAGTGCGCAGTTTAGCTCATGTGTATGACTTCACCAATTTAGGTCTCAATTTTTAGAAATGACATAGATAAACCATCTTCTATTTATTTTATAATATAAACTTTGAACGGTGAAAGGAAACTAATTTCGTTTGAAAGAGAGAAGCTTTGAACATGTGGAAATTGTTGGGAAAGAAGTTGTTGCTGCATGGTTGACAAGTGTTGAACATGCGTTTCTCTTGCTCGGTCGAGCATGCTTTTATAAAAAAAACACGATAAGAGTAACCCTTTAGCCAATGAAATTGCGTCTTCTTAGGATGCTCTCGTACTTTATATTTTTGAAAATTGTATAAAAAAATACTACAAGACGTCATGAGCGAGTACCGAGTTTTAGCGGGACCGTGATCAGTGAAACGGTGCACGACGCCCGGGTGGAGACCGGAGCTACTGAAAACCTTGCATTTTATTGGACCCCGTTTGGGCCGCACTATTATAAACTATAAATATTAAATATCAAAGTCTCAAAGCCTGTAACTCATTCGTCTCGTTTAAGTCTAACCTTCTCAACACTATATATCTACCGTCCTCCTGGTTGCACCTAAATCTAGATTATGTCACATCACGCAGTTTTGTTATCTAAATTAGCTATTAATTAGTCGCTTGTATTTTTTGTATTTTTCTTTAATATATTTCTCTTTTTATATTTATTGTTTTTAACAAAAAGGGGCCAGGTCTTAATCAGTGGGACGAAAGTTCTGTTCCTTTCCCCTGCCACGATTTATTTGTTATTTAATCCTCTATTGTCCCAATTATGCTGCCCAGCGAGCCATACGTCTCACCTCTGTTGCACTTGTTCTCAGTAATTGGCAAGTTTAGTGTACGGACAGATCTTAGCTAAGAACTTTACTGTTCGAAGACGCTAGCTTGTCGCCGCTTTTACAAAATGAACATATTTTCCAGTCTGTACAAATTTTTATCCTAGAAACAAATCGCTTTACTTAATGTCCCTGCAACAGTATTCTGCTTGACTTATTCGCTAATTACGTCCAATTGTACACTTAATGTAAGTAGTTTTCCCTTATTCTCTTTTTATTTATATTTAAATTGTTCGTAAATGTATAACTGTGTCAGCTTCCAAGATGAGCATTTGCTCTTGAAGCAAACACAGAGAATATATATGTTCAAATAAAAAATAAAAAAAATTGACTTTTCTTAGCTGTAGGTTTGTCACTACTTGGTCTATTTATTTATTTATTTATTTAATTGTAAACTTATACAATTACTTATACATATTACTTTGACAATTTGATGTAATGTGGCGAATTCATTAAACTAAACTAAACTACAACAACTGCACGAGAAAATGCCCATAAATTCGAACAAGAAACAGAGAGAAAAATGAGGAATGAACACCAATCGAATGTAATGTAAAAGCTTAAGAATATTCTGCTATTTTAATTACAGATTACAGTGCACCTGGTAATCTGAAAAGGTCGATTAACACAAACTTGTCACGTTAATATGGCGCATGCACAGTCGACACCGATAGTGGAAATCACGAAACCAAGCAAATCCATCGGCGACTTCAAACGGGTTTCATTGGCCGACAAAATACAAGTAGCCTGTGCGGATGAAGTGTTACCGAGAGAAGATGCAACGACTAGAAATGGGTATCAGCAAGGTAAAGCCAAACACCTCCTTGGAAAATATGGAAAGAGAATGGAGGATATCACCAGATTCAGTTCTCGTTTCAAAAGTGTGCAACGTAAAAATATCGCAGAAAGGGTTGCTACACTAGGCTCAGACGAGAAAATTTACGTTTACTCTCAAGGAGTTGACTGCGGATTGTTTGCCTCTGTTCTCACGGCTTATAACTACCACTGGACCTTACGAACCTCTCCTGATGACTGGTGGTTCTGTGTAATCAAGCAAGTCGCCAATGCCATCGATACCAACTCCAAAAAAGACTCCGTTCGCAAGATGTTTGTTGAGCACGAAGGGAAGAAGACACTTGAAGTTAGAGTCAATTCAGCAAACATCTATGATGTTGACTACAGCTGGTTCTTTGATGAAATGGCAAAGCAGATATCACAGAACATCAAAGTGCCAGAATACGTGGATGCAGTGACTGCAGATTTTTCCACAACCACAGCAGTACAGAAGATTGTCTCGCAGGTCACACTGATGTCTTCAGTACAAGATTTTTTTCACTTCGGCATTAAATACGTGTGTGGGATCCCTGCAGTGGAGATGCGCGGCAGTAAAGAGGACTGGAAACGACTCCAGTCCAAGCTCAAGATTCTGAGGACACTGCTTGAACCAATAGAAAACGACATTGGTTTGAGAAAAGAGTGGTGGGCCTTGGTGGAAAAGGTATTTGGTAAGTTACTTGTAACTTATCAAGGAAAACCAGACAAGACATGGTGGAGCCATATTATGAGCTACAAGTATGGGGATTGTTTTGGAGATGTTCCAGGCTGGGAGGGTTGGATCGTAGAGTTTCTGGAAGGAATGGTACCAACAAAGGAAACGAATGAATTCACCAGTGGCCTCGTTACTGTTCCTCTTCATATCACTGATCCCTCTGGTGTAAAGGACACTGCCGCTTTAGTGGCGGGAATGTTGGGGTTTACGGTCCACCAAGATGGAGAGAGAAACACTTCTGTTGAACCATTCCAGGGCTGGTCTCTCATGCTACCTGAAAACTCGCCTTTTCGCATCCCAGCTGAATAGTATAAAGGCGAATAATATCAGCATGGAAAGTGAGAATAACGGTGTCGTTAAAGATACATTGAAGTTTGGAGCTGCAAAGTTTAATGATGATCTTATTCCTAAAACTCAGGAACAATATTATAATCTCAGACATTCCCACACATTACCTATTTTTAAATGCAGGACCAAACGTTTCCAGAACAGTTTTCTTCCGTATTGTGTCAGAAAATGGGATCCGGTGAACCATTCTTGTGGGTCCAGGTTTGAACTGGGTCTCAAAATGGCCGCCGGAAATCAAGAGGGGGTAGTCTCTTTCTCATTCTAATCGTTTTTCTTCAAACTTTGATTAACATGATGTTGTTACGACCTTAACGTTTACACATGACAATTTCCATGGAAGCATGGAATGTGACCTTTGAACTCTAATTTAAAAAAATATATTTAAAAGCCTCCTGCATTATGGTAATGTTTTTCATATTCGGGATATTTATGCATGTGAATCAGAGATATTCCATGGTGAATAAATCCAACTAGGACATTAGAGAAAAATATTATTAAACGGTCGTAAATCTGGGGTATCAAATTTCACATTAGCCTAAATGAGTCTTCCCCATAATATTTTCAATTGTCCTCGTTGGATTTATAAACTCTGATTCACCGTTCCGCCACGGTGCAACCCATTAATTGGCGGGGAAAATAATCTAAAATAGCCCAACTTGTATAAAAACGCTGTGACAACTATATAGGAGATATGGACGCTCCTGGGTATGGGCTCCTGACCATAATGCTAGAGGCTATTAAATAAATTATTTTGATTAGAGTTCAAAGGTCACATTTCATGTTTCCATGGGAACTGTCATGTGTAATTGCTAAGGTCGTGACAACATCATATTTGTCAAAATTGTATGTAAGAATATTACAAAGAGATCGATAGACTTCCCCCTCTTGATTTGGGGTGGCCATCTTGAGGCCTAGGCCTTAATGTACCTGAGGAGTTAGTGTAGTATTTTCATGATTATCCGGATCACTTAGGCTGCCTAGGTATCGATCGACCTTTTGAACAATTCTACGCATTACTTGTGTGTTATTCTAGGATCTATCATTTTAATGGAGTAACAGAGTTAATCATCGAGTTAGTTAAGCGGTCGTTTTAGTATTATCTCAAGTAGATTGGAAGTGCATAATGCTTAGTTTTACTTCATTATGATATGATAGTTTTTAACTTTTTATTGTTGAATTTTTTATGCTGACAATTTCTATTTTTATTGGATTTTTGTAACTCTTTTTAGATTTAGTGCTAGATGTTTTCTTGTTCCTAATTGTTAACTTGAGTTTTTCAGATTACGTCTGTTTCCCACGATGTAATTTGCCAGTCACGTTTGTAATAAACATTAAAAGATTCTGAATTCAAAGTGTAGCTGAAACATAAACTTTAGCATCAACGAGAAAGGGAGATTTTAAGAACTCTTTCGTAGAGATAAACACATACACATCAAAAATCAGGCTTGGTAAACTGAGTAAAATGTGATTATCAGTAGAGTGTATATACATCTTTTCTTGCATGGTAAACCACTAGAAAAGTTCTAGGAAGTTGAAACGGCCTTAAATGTGCTTGTGTCAGATTTACTTGTCTTGGTGGTAGGACTAACAGTCTTATGAAACTCACTGAATGGGACAATCGCGGGGGAGGAGGGGGTGGAGGGGTGCGGGGCGTCGCCTGGGAAAACTCAGAATTTTCCAGAGTGCATTTCAAGGTTAGAACAAAATCGTGTGAAAAGAGAACGGTGGAAACAAAGCTTTCCGGTTATTGTTAGGAACTTAGATAAGGCTAATGTTTGCTTGTAGTTTATGTGCTTCGTTTTGATTGTAAGTGTGAATGGGAAACAAATATTTTTGAAAATCACAGAAATGCAGAAGTTTGGCAAAGAGGTATAGCTACGGTGGCCCAGAAGGGAATTGTCCTGAATTATTCTACTGAAAACAAAAACTGCCAACTAAAATTTAATCGCACTGCAAACTAAACATTTATCGCACTGCAAACTAGAAATTTATCGCACTACAAACTAAAGTTTAATCGCACTGCAAATAAAAAAAAAAAAAACTGATGGTGCTTTCCAGCGGTTAGACTGATAGCAGGCTTGGAGAATGATTATCCAAAATTGCGACCGTCAACTCCTCAGTATACCTTGTTGTTCGAAGAAAGGATAACTTTATCTCTAAGATAAATCTGTAACCCTACTGATAGTTAACCCAACCCTTATTCGATAGCTTCTTCACTCCAGTTTCTAGTATACATTCACATCATACAAGACTTGCATCCAAATCATCGTTTGGACTTCCAACAATCAGAACAAACTATGGCAAATTTAATATAAGATATATTGGTCCTAAAGTATGGAATAGCATTGACGAGCTCACAAAACACCTCAATAAATCTGGCTTTAAAAGGAAGCTTCAAAATGATATTATAGATTCCTATAATAAAATCACCTGAATACCATCTGTCCTCCTTTCTATTTATTCAACATGTATTTTCTATTCATTTTGTATATAATCTGCAGCACTGTTTTGTTAGGTTTAGTTTCAATGTTTAAGTATGTTATTATATTACTTTACTATCATATTTTACTATTTCATTTCTCCTTACCGTCCATCCTGTAACTGACCTTATTAATATATTTAAATTATCAGTCTGCAAATAGTGTCATCTGACTTAGATTAGCCTCATGGTTATTTTCAGATGACCTGTACTTAACTTCGTTACTTTCCATCTTTCTATATAGTCGATCTCTCCTCTGTAAATATGTAACCTAAGTACGAAATAAACTTGTTGTTGTTGTTGTTGTTGTTGGTAAAACGCCATTGCTGAAACACTAGCCTGAGAAAAAAGCCGACTCATATCTCTCCCCGCGAAAGAGACGTCTGGGCAACGAGCCAGAAAATTCCATACTGATGAGCAGAAGGAAATTGTTTCACAAAGGCAGCATCTTCTACTCAGTTATTTTAAGACCCTGAGTGTTGGTCCGGTGGTTTTGAACCGTCAACCTCCCGCACAACATACCGGCGCTTAACCACTAAGCTAACCGTATGCTTAACCACTGAGTTAACCGTATGCTTAACCACTGAGCTAACCGTATGCTTAACCACTGAGCTAACCGTATGCTTAACCACTGAGCTAACCGTATGCTCAACCACTGAGCAAACCGTATGCTTAACCACTGAGCTAACCAGGTGGTTACATCTGGACAAAATGTGGTTCAACATATCGGTATAACATTGGCTGAAACAGACTCTTGAAACCGTTGGAAATGGCCTTTAAAGTGCGTATGAAGTGCAAAAATCAACCTCGTTTATATCTTATTTTATTACATTTTAGTCTTTCCTTATATAGTCATTTTGTGCAATTAAAAATATTAAATTTGGAGAGCGCGAATATTACCTTTTTCGTGTTGATGCCAGGCATAATTGTCAAAATCATGCGACATTTATGCCCTTAAAGTATTATGCTAATTACATGCGTGGCATCAAGCGCAAGTTTGAGAAAGACCTATTTAGATGAGAATTAGACAACAAAATGCGCTGTACTTTGTATTATTTACGAAGACAAATATAGATGTGCAAACCACTCGACGTCACGCGTGGTTAGCATGTCTTTAACGGCATAACAATTGCCCTATATCATTATGACGTCACGGCTTGTTCATGAGGGGGACAGAATCGACTTGAACAATAGCATTTTGAACTAAATCTGTTCTGCTGAGGAAAATTTAACTTCGAATTGTCTGGTTTCCAGATATCAGCTGTATCAATGTTTTGATCCCACAATATTTACCGTATTTGGTGGCTGTTACCGCTATTCTACGTTCTACAAAATGCATTTGATAGCGATTTTCTTTGTGTTGTTGCTGTTTTGTCCCCCTCCCGCGACCGTGATCCTTAGCGTTTAAACAATAGATTGTTTTGATTTGACGTCATAATGATATAGGTCAATTGTCACATGATTTTGACAATTATGCTACCCCCTTCTCTAATCCAAAGTTTAGGCGCGAAGCGGCGAGGAGCAAAGCGTACAATTATGCGTTTATTATATAATTTTCGATGAAATACCAATGTATATTTCTTTCTAAAAAGTGATATCTTCACACGTGAAGATATAAATGATATTTTCAAACGTCAAGATATCACTTTTGAAAATATGACTTCCTTTCAAAGATTTCTAGCCTTTTTAGTAAGATATTGAAACTGGTATTTCATCGATAATTATATATTAAAAGGAACATTACATGGCCGCTTGGAGATACGGTTTTTATCTTCTCGTGTTGATGAAATATCTTAATCGTTCGCTTAATCACTCGTAAGATATTTCATCAACACTCGAAGATAAAATCCGTATCTCCGCACGGCCATGTAATCTCCTCTATATACTTACCATAATACTGATTTGCACTAAAGGACACAAGTAAAGGCTAATTCAATTGTTTCCTTTTCTTTATTAGACTGAAAGATAAATGCCTACTTCGTTTTGTGAGTCAAGTAATGTTAGTACTCTGTGGCTTTAGAAACCAGTTTTACTTCGGGGTGGCGCAGTGGTTAAGCTCTTCGCCTTTCACCTCTGTGGCCCAGGTTGGATTCCCGGACTGGGCACCATATGTGAGTTGAGTTTGTTGGTATCTCGCCCCTGCCGGTATATTTGTAGAACTTATTTCTAAAGAAACATTCCAAACATCCAAACATTCAGCCAGAATGCCGTATTAGACCAGGGCACGCAAATACCCTCCTTTAATAGGGAGTTTGTCCAGTACGTGTTCGACAACGTTGACCACAACATAGAAACACTTGACGAGAAAGATACGTTTCACGGTATGGGGATGATTGCCGCAGTCACACCTGGAACCAAACGAGTCCGATGTGTTCCAAGACAGAGGGTCAGTCCAGAGGATATAGCCAAAGTGGGACGTGTTACAATCCAGTCACCAGCTGAGCCAAGACAAGAGTTAGGGATCAAGTACCAAGACATCGTGGTTAGGAATGTGTCAGACCCCACTGCCAATCTAGACGTACTGTGGAAGATCTCGTTGTTATTTGGAATAACCACAGGAAATCTGCATTGTTAGACTAACTAGGTATAGTAATAACACCAGTGGCACTGAGTTTTAGCAACGCTTCTGTAAAACAACAACATATCAGAAATCCTACACGATAAGAGCCACTAGAAGTTGGAACCGAATTTTACCCGAGGAAACCCGACAACCAGCACTTTCTCTGTCCTCCTATACTGAAGTCTCACCTTTTACGATATTATACGTCAGCCCTGAAACATCTTATAACCCAGGCAATCCGCGCACATGGAAGTCAGTTTGTGTAAAATGTAACCGTCTGTCCGTAGCCTACTCAGTCCTTTAACTTGTTGTTTTTAGTCACCTTGTGGTTGTATAATCCTTATCATTAGTTCTTTCTTTGACTATTATTAATTTAATTTAGTCTCATGGGCCCGCAGTAATTGGCTTTAGCTGTTGCAGTCACCCTGCCTTTTATCATTGTGTTTCTACATCATTGTAATTTGTTAAAACTTTATCGTTCGTGGTATCATTCCTCATATGTATTTTTCCTTCATGCGAAGCTTAATAAATAAATAAATAAAATAAATAAATAACACGGCCAGCATGGAGTGGATTTATGCAGTCAGTGCATCAAGGCAGCCACTAAGGTCGGTCGTCAGTTACATTCCTTCCAATGATCGACATGAATCCAAGTGACAAGACCTGTATATACTCCAACAACAACAACAACAACTTTATTCGTACTCTTATAGTAATGATTTACATGTAAATATATAGAAAAATTAAATAGCAAGAGTACTGGGACACCTGAAATAGTAATATAAACTAATCGAGTCAGGCATCCCAGGAATGTATAGATTAAAATTGTTGAATTGGGCCAAGCACACATACACAGAGCACCACATGATGCATACATTACAGGGGTGGATCCAGGATTTGGTTTGAGTAGTTTACTCTGACAGACCAATCAACTCATACCCCACCCACCCCACCCCTCCTAGTAATAAACTACCTAAAATTTAGAGGTTTGAAAAAAGGTTACGTAGTTTACGGAAATCACATAAACTACCCTGGATCCACCCCTGCATTACAAGTAAAATATACAGAATAATCGGTGTAAGAGACGAGTCTTTATAGAGGCTAGATGTAGAAAACAAAAGTAATAATAAAAATAGAAATCAATATTTTGAAATAAGTTTTTGTTTAATTTCATTTTTAAAGTCTTTTTTTTTGGAGGTGAGATTTCTAAGATTTTCACTAATATCATTCCAAATGATGACGCCTTTATATCGTAAACTAAATTTACCATAATTTGTTCGAACTTGTGGAACATAGTAGGCAGCCTTAGATGCTAATCTGGTGTTATGATGGTGAATTTCAGAAATTAAAGTAAAAAAGTTATTGAATGATTGAGGAAGATTTTTATGATGATAATCAAACATGAATATCGCAGATTGTAAATAAATCAAGTCAAGAAGTTTTATAATCTTAAGTTTATTACTCGGGCTGCCTGTGGCAGCACCGAGTCTTAAAATGCAAGTCGTTATTTTATTTTATTTCATGTCAGACGGCTTCTGCGCATGCGTTAAAGGTCAAATTCAAACCAATCAGATTGCACTGTGCTGGTCACGCAACAATCGCCAGGTTAATGTATTTACATAATTAAATACAGTAAATCAAGATGGACGACGGCGCGAGGAATTTTCTCTCAAATTTGGAGTCCCATCTCTCAAATGTAAGCAGTTTAATGTTTTATTTAAGTTCACTGGTGCGAAAGCCTTCCAACACTCCCAACAGGCTCAGGATATTTCAACTGGCGCTCTTGTTGGAGGTACGTTTCGTAGGTAATAAACACTCACTCGGCACAGAATATGATGACCGAAGCAGTTATTCAACTCTCACGGTAAACAAGACTCCTCTCACGGCCGAGATTTTGGTTCGAGAAATTAAAGACTTCCAACAGTTCCCTTTATAGTTCTGTAATATAATGAGCAGACTGCAGTTTTGAGAAGGAGGGTAAAAGCTTTTAAATAGAGATAAACAAAACGGGCATTTCAGTTAATAATCTTTAGTCCAACAAATACCGATATGGACGCGATCAAAGAGCCGCAGGGTAGAAAGAACAGTAGAGAAATACAGTGATAGCTCCATCATAGGTGGACAGGATACAACTTATAATATGGGACAAATATAAACATAAATTTGAGACACTCATCTATTAGTACTCTGAACCTGCAGAACAGCAGACTAAATTAGGACCGAATTCTTATTTTTTTCGATAAACAAAAAGAATCAATGCCTTCAGCTGCTTCAGTAAGATTCCTAGTCATATCAGTAATGGTGACTATACCAAGCATTGTTGCTGGGGGAGATGTAAGAGTGAATCCGGCGCTCAAAGAGATATGTCTCGGAGAATGAAGCATTGATCAGTACACCGCTGGTAGATCAGGTTTCTCATCTTTTCTCGGCCTTTTTGATCACTCACAGGAGGAGCTTTTCTGTTCCAAAACCTTTACAGCAAATTCAGTGAGAAATGTCAGCATTGGATAAATGTTTGTACAAGAGACCTTAAAAGCACAGAACAACGAGACTAGGTCTGGCAATGAAACGTAAGTGGCTATAAATTACTGAAACCCTGACTATGTATCCACCAGTAAACAATGAGAAGGAACTACTGTTCAACCATTAAGTTTACTTGAATTTATCAGTGGATTCTAAATAAATTTTGGAAGCAAAGCCTACATCTACAATGCTTTGATTTATTTTCTGAGCACAAATGAAGTTAATTTCTTTCGGAGCTGCAGGTATTAAATTTGAAAACTCGATAAATGCAAACAATAACATAATGGTTTGAAAGAGCACACCAACATAAGCAAGATTGCCGAATTTTAGGATGCTATCAGTTCATAGTTTTAATGTATATGCTCTTCCAGCCATAACAGCTTTGGTCTCCGATGAGTTTTATTGAAGAAGATGATTGCACTCGGCATGCGGCTACATTCTTTTGTTTTTGCCTTAATACAGGAAAACATGACCTTTGTAACTTTTCAATGTTTAGGTGAAGTCTTACAACGATATTGCATGGGAAAAGATGAGTTTGGGATACAGTTTAAATAGGACTTGACAGTCTATATAGTAAGCATGTCTCGTTGGTTGGCCAGCGAAGATGCAAAACTCGCTTGACAAGATCAACGTTTGTCGCTTTGTTTCAATCCTCTGTATTTCAGCCAAAGTTTAAGCTGTTCGACAGTATAATCATCAGGTTCCCTTTCAAAATATGGTCCAGGAAAGCAGTCATTTCTGGTAGAATAGACCGAGGACGAACTGAAGTGCTAGTCAATTCTTGTAAGTTGATACAAGAAAAGCGGGGGGTCTAGACTTGTGACGTAATTACCGCGCTCTGCTATAAGCGTGCGTAACATGAACATGAATATTAAAGTAGAGGTCAACTTCTTTAATTTACATACACGAGAAAAACAAAAATATTAAATTACATATATATATATACTAGGGGAGCAGAGAATGAATGTCACCGCGCTACCAGCCACTCCTAAAGACTGCTAAATTCAGCTAATAATTCTTCCCTTCGGTTATTACTAGAGGATTTCAAATGAAAGTGTAATTTCATCTTCAATCTCATGTGGCCCGAGTGAAGGCCCAGATGGGCTCTTGTTAAATAGAGGATCAGTGTGGGCATCAAAGTTAGAAAATGTGATGATACGTAAGGCTTTCTTTTGCATGATTACAAGATTATTAAGTGTAGTAAGATATGTGTTGCCCCATGACAAGAGAGCATATGTAAGATGAGGAAATATTATTTACTAAATCTTTACTAATATGTCGATATTGACATAATGTCTGATCTTTGAAAGTATTCCATTACCTTTAGATACCTTTTTTGATATTTAATGCACATGATGCTTCCAATTTAAGTTGGCGTCAATTAAGACTCCTAGATATTTAATATAGGGTTTATAGGGTAAGATTTGATCATTTATCAGGAGCTTAATTGGAAATGTTTTTTCTGTGATGGATGAAAGATAATGAAATTAGATTTGCCGATATTTAATGAGAGTTTATTAGTATTAAGCCAAACCTGAATATTAATTAACTCATTATTTACAGAACGTTCAAGTTTACTTAAGCTTTTATCCATGGCAAACAAATTTGAATCATCAGCAAATAAATGAAAATCAAATAGGGTGGAACATTTGGGAAAGTCGTTAATATAAATTAGGAATAACAAAGGGCCAAGTACTGAGCCTGTGGGACACCACAGGTTTTAGCTCTGAGCTCAGAGGTGGAATTACCAATCGATACAAATTGTTTTCTATTAGACAGGTAGGAACTAAACCACATTAGGGGTAATCCCCTTATACCATAATAATTAAGTTTTTGAATAAGAATTTGATGATTAACAGTGTCGAAAGCTTTGCTAAAATCTAGAAAAACTCCACATGCAAAATTAGCCTGCTCGATAGCATGTTGAATTTTATCGATTATCATTAAGATTGCATGAATTGTTGAATGCTTAGGACGAAAGCCAAACTGAGAATTTGAAATATAGTTGTATTTTTCTAGATATGCAAATAAGCGTTTATACATTAATTTTTCGAGTAATTTATTAAATATTGAAAGGAGAGAAATTGGACGGTAATTGTTCATTAAGATTTTAACACCTTTTTTAAATACTGGGATTACACGTGCAATTTTGAAGCAATCCGGTACCACTCCTGAGTTAAAGAAGAATTAAAAAATAGTTCAAGTGGTTTAGATATAAGAGGTTTCAAGATTTTAATAATTGAAATAGGTATACTAGAAGGCCCAACTGCTTTATTACTAGAGAGGTGATCAATCTCTACTTCAATTTCAGTAGAAGTGCAAGAAAAAAAAAAACTATTTGGTGTTGGAGATTTCAAGTAATCAAGAGGTGAAATGTTATTAGGTTTTATAGAGTCAGATAAATGCTTGCCTATATTAGAAAAATAATCGTTAAAATAATTTGCAATGGCCATAGGATCAGAGAGGACAGTATTATTTTCCAGTGTGATTTTAGAGGGTATGTTTATTGCGTTATCTTTAATGGATATAATCTGTTTGATACCTTTCCAAATATATTTAGTGTCATTAGTATACTTATTAAAGTAGTCATTATAATAGTTCTTCTTGCTAAGATTAGTTTTAATGTATTTTTTTTTACAATTTATTCTTTATATCAATTGAATTATGTATTGCTGGGGTTATCCAAGGTTTTTGGGATAATTTAGTTTCTCTACGAGATAATTTTTTTAACGGAACATGCTTATCTACAATTTCACTGATCTTTGAGTAGAATATAGCAAAAAGCTCATCAGGCTTGCATGTATGATGATAATTAAAGTGTCCGAAGACTACTGCAATGCTGATCAAATACAAGTCGCTTGTCGAGGTTTATACGATATTTCGGCTGGCCAGTACCAGCCTTCTTCAGGTTTATTTTACAGTGGAGGTCACAAATGGATACAAGGCTTATATAAATTGTTAATTACGTAACTAAGAGCGGAAATTACAAAATCGATGACATATGTTTTATACAATAGTAACACATAAAAGGAAATTACGAAATAGGTTTGAAAAGATAGTACCGATAGAGTAACAGCCGACAATAAAGGTCAAACGGTGAAATTACATTTCATCCTGACGTCTATTCATTCCGAGTGGTTCGAGGGTTTTAGCTTTATAGATTATATATGATTCACGTGCTTTTCTCACGGAATCGCGTTTAGAATAGATGACTTCTAAAGGAACAAGAGCCCATCTGGGCTTTCACTCGGGCCACATGAGATTGAAGATGAAAAACACTTTCATTTGAAATCCTCTTAGTAATATTAACCAAAGAGAATAATTATTAGCTGAATTTAGCAGTCTTTAGGCGTGGCCGGTAGCGCGGTGACTTTCATTCTCTGCTCCCCAAGCATATATGTAATTTAATATTTTTGTTTTTCTCGTATGTTGACCTTTTAATTTAAACACTACTTATTCATGTAACACACGTTTACAATTTAGTCTGCTGTTCTGTTATACTGCAGGTTCCGATCGAGTACTAATAGATGATTGTCTCAAATGTGTGTATTTATTTGTACTATATTATAAGTTGTATCCTGTCCATCCTGTGATGGAGCTAGCTATGTCAATTTGTGTGCCTCTTTGTAACTTTATCTGCTGTTCTTGCTATAGCGATACTTACTGTTTGTAAACACGACGTCATTTATATCAGTTTGCATATATAATGTGGTTGAAAAAAAAACGCGTGTTTGTATGACTTGTATGGGAACTAGCGATTTGGGACTCACAAAATACGGCTAAAGTTTCGATTCTGCTTCCAAATCCAAACATGGTTATCAAGCTCAATGAAGGATTCTTCAGTTTTCCCCATATTAACAGATATGTAACAGTATCTTAATCCAGTAGAGAATCTCTAGCTAGGTTATTCTGTCGTCAAACAGAATAGTTGACCTGACCCAAACTGTCAACAGTTTTACCATTGACAGATTGCCTAACGTTACGGCCGGGAATAGATTTCTGACAATGACTCATCGATCGATACTCCTTGTCTCGTAATGACAAAATTCACTCTGTGATTAAGATTCTTGTAAACAGGTACTTTTGCTATTACTGGAAGCTTCACACTCTACATTTCTGGACAAATTACCTGCAGCAATCTTATAGTCAGCATAATAACCAAACACTGAAACATTCCCTTGGATAAACAATAAAAGACCAAAGTAGATCTTTAATTTAAACTTACGTTTACCTTGAGTGAGTCGAGAGTTGAACATATTTGCTTGGCTCATCAGAAATTAATCTGTGCTGAGGCCTGAGGGTGTATTCTGGCTTCGTGTATATATCGTGTATATATATATCGCCAATCAGAGGACCAAGATAGTGAGCTAGGGTCTTCGCCGAGTGTTATGACGTGAGAAATTTTCGCAAGTTCCAAATTTAAAACAAGAGCGCCAGTTGAAATATCCTGAGCCTGTTGGAAGGCTTTCGCACGGTGAAGTTAAATAAAACATTAAAGTGCTTACATTTGAGAGATGCGACTCCAAATTAGAGAGAAATTTCCTCGCGGGTCGACCATCTTGATTTACTGTATTAAACGAGATCGGTAAACCAACCAAAAACACGGTCAAAATTATTTAATTATTGTAGTGTTGGCCTGCAGCTCACATTGTTTGCGCTGGTATGTATTATGACCGAGAGTAAAATGAAATGTGGCATAAAACCTACGAAACTTACCTCAAACAAGAATACCGTCTGATGGCGAAATCTATAATTAGCGCCACGAGGTCAATTAATGCATAATTTAACGCATGCGCAGAAATTTTGTTGCACCGAACAAAAACGGGCAGCTCGAGTAATAAGGAGCATGTCAGTACTAGAATGGTCAGGGCTGAGAAAATGTTCAGAAACGGCTGTAGGTTTAGATTTGATATTGGGTTTATCTACAGGTCGTCTGTGTTCGTTAAAACGGTCTTTGAGGCATCGTTTTGTTTCTCCGATGTATTGTGAATTACAGTAGTGACATTGAACCATGTAAATTACGTTTTTAGTATTACATGTAATGTGAGATTTGATATGGTGAGTTTCGCCAGTGGAGGAAAAAGTGTATTGTTTGAGGCCATGTTCGATGTAAGGGCAGGTAATGCATACATATCTTTAATAGAAGTTCCCATAGGGGCTTTTCAACAACTATTTACAATGTAACAACGTTAACAGTAACAAAATAATGAAATAGTAAAATACAAGTACTAACTATAATCAGGTGAGTTAAAACTATTGAAGTAGAAGTGCATTAAGTAATATGGTACATAGCACTACTCTAAAAGCGCTAACTTTAGTTGTTTCTTAAATTTAGCAAAATTAGGTTCCTTTCTAAGGTCTGCTTCCAATGAGTTCCAGATCTTAACACCCCTATAAGCGAAAGATCTTTGTCCACTTGAGGTGCGAAGTTTAGGGATGTTTAGGTCGTTACGGGACCTGATGTTACGATTATGGATAGCAGACCGTTTACAGAACTTACTCGCTAGATATTCTGGGGCAACTCCGTTTATACACTTGAATGTCATTAAAGTGTCCCTATAAACTAAATAATCTCTAACAGGTAGCCACTGCAGTTGGCATAAGCCTGAAGAAATATGGTCATACTTCTGTATACCTAAGATGACTCTGGCGGCGAAATTTTGAACGAGCTGTAATTTCTTAAAATTTTTGTCAGAGGTGTTTGCCCACACGGACGAACAATAGAACAGTCTGCTTAGTACTAAACCATTTATTATGGTTTTCATAGAAACTGGGCTAAACAGGTGTTTAACCCTGTTGATTTGACAGAGGCTTGACATACAAGAAGATACTACGTGAGAGATATGCGTATCGTAAGTTAAGTTGGAGTCAATAATTACACCTAGATCTTTCGCTGATGAAACAGGGGTGAGTTGTTTTCCTAAAAGGTTAATACAAGCTACATCTTGGGGCACTAGGTTTAGCATCTGGCGAGTTCCAATGTGAAGCACCTTAGTCTTATCGGGATTAATTAATAGACTATTGCTACAGCACCAGTGGGCCACTCTTTGCAGATCTTCTTCCAGTGCTTTGATACTGTCATTCATATCGTTTCTCGCGAATGACAAGAACAATTTAGAGTCATCTACATATGATTATATAGAGCAGTGACGGGTCACAGAAGGTAAGTCGTTTAAGTAAATGGTGAACAACAGAGGTGATAGTATTGCCCCTTGAGGAACGCCATGCATGATAGGCAGTGGGCTAGATATACTCGACCCAATACGCACGGATTGAGACCTTCCAGTCAGGTAGCTGTTAAACCAACTGAGTGCGGAGGGGGATGCTCCAACACCCTCAAGCTTGCGCAATAAAATCGGATGGTTTAAACTATCGAATGCCTTTGAGAGATCGAGCAGAACAAGAATGGACACTTTCTTCTGATCCATTGCGTTTAGAAATGCATCCGTTGTAAGAATGTTTAAGGTCTCTGTAGAATGATACAAGCGATTGCCGCTTTGGTGACGATTTAGGAGCTTGTGTTGAAGTAAATAGGCGGTAAACTGCTTAAGGGCTACTTTTTCGCATACCTTAGATATGGTAGGCAACAGCGACAAGGGGCGATTATTGGGGGCTACTTCATGATCACCTTCTTTCAGAAGGGGGATATACCTCTGCGTGTTTCCAGTTATCCGGATAGGTAGAACTCAGCAAAGAACTGTTAATAATATCTGTTATGACAGGTAGTATGTGATGAAGACAGTCCTTAACAACCCTCATAGAAATTTTATCAGGCCCTGGGGCCTTATTAGAAGGCATTGACGAGATAAGTTTACGGATCTCATGGGTTGATACAGGATGGAAACTAAAGGGTCGGACAGCAGAGTTTATAGTAGGAGGGTGGACTGGAATGCTGGGATTGACAGAACCTAACTTTGCCAACAGTTCACTCGCGGCCTCTGCTGCATTCTGTCCCACTGAGGTGAAAAACTCATTAAATTCGCCAGCTACTAGATCTGTGTCTTTACTATAAGGGGGTCTTGTTACGAGTTTCGAAGGAAGACATTTCCGGATCGTTTTCCAAATAGAGCCAGTGTTACCTTTATGTCTGTTGATCTCTTCCTGTACATGATTAGTTTCTGCTTGCCTTAACATATCTTTAGTGTTGTTTCGTGCAGTTTTATACAATAACCAATCTGCAGTGTCGCGTGTGAGCCTGAAGCGTTTTTTTAGGGCATTTTAATGCAGTTCTTACCGCAGCGATAAGAGCCGGGTGGCAGTGGAGAGGTGTTAGTATTGTTAGGTAACTGAGCTCTTACTAAAATGTCACTTATGTTATTACAGCGGCGGTGGGCTACTAAGAGAAGAGTTTTGAAAATTATTTCGGAACGTTAAGATGAATAGAGAATGTTAGAGTGTTTATGAATTATTGATGAGATGTTAGGTAGTGCTGGATTATATGTAATGATAAAAGGAATACGGTCTGCATCTGGCTTGGGTTTGTTTTGTAAAGCATCAGTGCGAGAAATGTTAGATGCACGTTGTATTTGTGTCTTAAGGAAAGTAAGATTATAGTCGCGTTTGTTAAGGTATGTTAATTCATTAGTGCGTTTCTTAAAGTGCAACTAACCCCTTTTGCAATTTTTATATATATGAATCTTTGAAAGGTTTTGAGTACTTCTGGGAAGAAATTTTTGGCTTACAGAGAATACTCTATGTTCTATGCTTGTTTAAAATGGTGAAATTTTGACCTTTCCTGACCCATGACCGCGTAAGAAAAAGCCTGGGTCGATTCTTGATCTTACGTCATCCAACTCATTCGACTTTGCAATAATTTGAATAAATATTTAGCATTTACTCTAAAATAACTGTTTTCTTTACTAACAACTCACAGACTGTGTATATTCTTTATATATCGATGTTGTTGTGATGGAAAGGCGCCATGGAGAATAATGCATTAATGAGGTGACGTAAGATCAAGAATCGACCCAGGCTTTTTCTTGCGCGGTCATGGGTCAGGAAAGGTCAAATTTTCACCATTTCAAACAAGCCTAGAACATAGAGTATTCTCTGTAAGCCAAAAATTTCTTCGCAGAAGTACTCAAAACCTTTCAAAGATTCATATGTATAAAAATTGCAAAAGGGGTTAGTTGCACTTTAAAGCTATCGTCCGAAGAGCAAATGCGGCGAAGGCGAAGTGAAAGGCTATACGGGATAGAGTATTTAGTGTGACCGGGGTGACAAGACGTTTTAAGAAGGTACTGGTGTTTGTCAGTGGGTTTGGTGTACAAGTCTGTTTCTATAAGTCCGTTTTTAAGTAAAACGTTAACGTCGAGTAATGGGATGTTAATGGCAGAATGGGAAGAAGTGAACTTGATGGTAGGGTGGAGGTTATTGAGATAATTAATGAATATTTTCAGTCGATCCAGTCCTTCGGTCCAGATCACGAAAATATCATCAATATATCTCGACAACCACGTGTGTGGCTGGTAGGGTGAATTAGATAGTACGTCATGTTCGAATTTAGCGAGAAATAAGTTGGCGAAGGAAGGAGCCATTTTAGTACCCATGGCTGTTCCGTGTATTTGTAGATAGTGTTGTTGATTAAACGAGAAATTATTCATAGTAAGAATCATGCGTATAAGGTCGCAGATGGTTTCTGTGGGTACATGTTTATTATCGCGGTTACGAAGAAAATAGCGACAAGCATCAATGCCTTCATTATGCGGAATGTTAGTATATAAGGAGGAAACGTAGAGAGTTACGAGCAAAGCGTTATCAGGGAGCTTGATAAAGAGGGAAAGTTTATTAAGAAAGTCTGTAGTGTCCTTAACATAAGAAGGATTGGTGGTAACTAACGGTTTAAGATGATAATCAACGAATTGTGAGATGCGTTCTGTGGGGTGGTTATTAGAGGATATTATGGGTCGTCCAGGATGATTGTTTTTGTGTATTTTAGGTAATATGTAGAAGCATCCTGGTTTGGCGTCGTTATGTACGAGGTACTGTCTTGTTTTCATATCAATCATGTTTTCGTTGAACATACGATTAACGTATTCTGTTACTCGTTTCTGTATGTCGTTGGTTTTGTCGGCATCAAGTTGTTTATAAAATGTAGGATTGTTAAGTTGTCGATTACATTCGTCGATGTACCATGTTTTGTCCATTACCGACTGTTCCCGATCCTTTGTCAGCGGATTTGATTACCACGTCGTGTCGTCGTTTGAGGTTATATAAGGCTTTACGTTGGAGTTTAGAAAGATTGTCAATAATACTGGTAGGTTTCGTTGTAAGTATGTCTTGTTTAACGGTGCTTAAAAAAGCATTAAGTGCAGCATCTGTGTCTGTAGGAGGTGTCCAAGAGCTTTTAGGGTGAAAAGGATTACGTTCGTATTTGCTATTAGTTTCGTCATAAAAGAATTCAGTGAGTCGCATACGTCGTGCAAATTCGTCAAAGTCAGCATTAACTTCCGACCAGTTGATTAGTCGAGGATTAGGGCAAAAGGTTAAGCATGTATGAGAGGAAAAAACCTCCAAAAGAACGTAACAGATAATAAAAGCATTGGCACCACGAGATTGATGTATTGCCGGCGTACCTTTATAAAGGCAGAGCCTGAAAGTGCTATCACTGATGCTTCCCTATCTTGCTGCGTCAGGCCACGATCTTTATGCGAAGTGTGTGCGACTCTATCTGCAGTCTATGAACAGGCTTGAAACTGAACATCCAGACGTATACCGTTCCTTCCTATCCGGTCTTCATGTAGTGAGGAGTGATAGGCAGTGGGCAGGACAATATACAGACCTATAGTGATCGAGCAGGTTTTGATGAGAAGCCTCAAGACGGGCGGTGGTTTGACAAGAGGCAGAGGGTTGACATAGTAGCAGCGGCTGACCTGGCTACTAGTTTTGCCAGCCTGTGCAGAAACGAACCGCGCCATGCAAGAACTGACAGATGTACAGTATAATTCTGTCGAACAAAACAAGGATATAACGAATGCAAGGAAACAGTGCGACATATGAAATACACTTTTGAGTGGCATTAATGCGGATAGCACTGTAAACGTCGACACTGCGAAAGATACTGGAGAGAATATCTTGACATCAATGACGGGACAGTCGGCTACAGACTACACATCTAAGCGCAGTGCACAAGCAGTAACTCTAGCGGCAACTTCTGCAGTCCAGATTGACAACGATCTAGTCCAGATTGACCCCCAGCTTCTATTCCAGCGCCTGATCCTTGCTTGCGAAGGCCCTGACGAACTGGCAGCAGTATTTCGATACGAGCTGTGCAGCTACCCCCCTGCCCTGTTTGATCCATCATTGAGATGCGACAGCCACAGAAGCCCGTTCTTGCTGATAGCATTTGGGCGAAGCTAACATCAGCTGCAAAAACCGAGCCTCAAAGTGGTGCACAGTACGTTCTGGATGGCGGAGCTCTGTTACACCGGGTAATGTGGCCTCAAGGATCCATGACATATAAAGAAATATGCCTTATTTATTGCAGTTGTGTCTCAAGGAAGTATGGAACACCAATTATCGTTTTTGACGGTTACGAGGAAGAGTCAACCAAAAGCATGACTCAGCAAAGACGAGCGAAGGGAAACGTCGGCGCTACTGTTAACTTCACAGCCGAGATAAAAGTCGCGGCAATGAAGAAAGATGTATTTCTGTCCAAGGCGAATTCTACGAAGCGGCGTGTCTGGAACATCAAAAAGGTGCAGACCCAAACAGGCGAGGACATCTGCCGGAATATTTTATTCATTCACGCAATACTTGGGTGTGATACCACCGCATGCAGGACTTCACAGATCCAGCCGCAACGCCCTCCTCCGGAAGCTGCAAAGAACCACAGCTAAGGGTGAATCTGCAAGTTAAACAGCGGAAAGATGAGGACGGAGACATGGCAGTACAAGAATGGGGATGGAAGATTAACGAGGGCCAAGTCACACCTGTACTCACTTACCTGCAGCGCCTGAGTAATAATAATAATAATAATAAAGTCTTTATTTACAGAGGGTAGCACTAAATAGCAAAGCTAACAAACTTGTGGCCCTCAATAACTGACAATACAAACTAGTTATATAAAAAGCTAAATTACAAAACTATATATAAGATAAAAACGAGATAAATACACAACTTCATTAAAATATTATTATGCTATATATATATACTTTGTGCAATACCTTAAAATATTAATAATAAAATAGAAAATGAGTCCCTGTTACGTATCGTTAGATGTAATTGCACTAAAGACTGCAGCAGTATGAGATGCACGTGCCTTAATGTTCCATAGCGTGTGGTAAGTGCAAGGATTCTGGCTGTACTAACTTTATACAGGACCTCCCTGAGTGGAGCTTTCCTGTCAAAATATTATTATTATTATTATTATTATTAACTCTGCCCAGCAGCTTCTTGACAGTGATGACGACAGCGGTGAGTGAGTCTGATTGAAGACACGAAATCCCCTGTATATTTCACGTTTAATACGACAGCATGTATGCATGTACCACTAAGTAGCGTAGCATTTACAGTCCATAGAATTCTTTAGTATGACGAAACACTTATACGAATAATGACTTTGTCAATAACTTGCATAATGTTCATGCATAATGTGTGTATTTACATTCGCTAAGTAGTTTCAGACAGTTCGCAAAAAAAAGGAAAAGTAGGTTACAATGCGACTGTGGAAATGACTCAAGAATATTAAATGTAGAGCACCATAAAAGCATTGTTACTTGTGTTTCTATCGCGATCAATCTGGATACCGGCAATGAGGAAATATGGAAAATTAGAGGAAAAAGGCCATTCGATTCAAGAGGCATATTTTTAAGGGGGCTTATACGCGAATTGGCCACGTGACCATCCAGGTGACTTTAGTTCAGCTTCATTTCACACTATAACCAATTCTGCTACGAATCCGATCGAATATAGTGCATTTCACGCCTAAAATCAACCAACTTCCGTTTTCGAACCTCGTTTTCATGTTGCACCAGAGAGCGACTTTAAACAAAGTCGATTTTGAAGACGTTCCCGTACTTTGATCGGGGAAGACTTTTAGTATGTTAATATAGGCAGCCTTCGGGACAGGATTTTGGAAAGAAAGCCTCTGTTGTAATTAGTGGCAGGTCAAATCATAAATTGACTGGACTACAGGGTGCCCATGTCACCAAGGTGTTTTTCAATGGGGCCCTGTTAATAGTTACAAAACACCACAGACAATCATTTAATAACTGAACTTTTCCCTTTCTGATCTGTTCATTTGTTTCTCACTTTTTGAGCGCCAGAGCATGAACAAAGGAGGGGCTTACGTTCATTTGATTTTAAGATCAACAAAACTAATGTCTAAAAGAACCAGGAGCCCATTACCAGGAGCGTCCATATATACTATACCCGTGAGTCAGCGTATGACCGGTTTGAGCTATTTTTAGAACATGTTTCCCGGGTAACTGTCTTCTGACTCTGCTGCGATCATGCATATGCTTGCCGTAATTATCGAGATTAAGAATGATCTATTGTTCTTTGAGGTGATTTTACTAACGCTGCATTGTCCTGAGTATGGTTTGATTGGATTCCCAAAGTGTGGGCACGTGAACTCCCGTGAGATCTGTTCTAAATATAGCTCAATCCGGTCATACGCTGACTCACAGACCTAGTATGGGAGATGGACGCTCCTGGTAATGGGCTCCTGAAACAACTCAGTCTTGTAATCAGACCAAATAGACTGTAGCCTCCTGTGGCTGCATAGACTGGAGTGAATACGTTTAAACAATTGTAAACCGAAATTGTCTGTTCCCTTTATAAAAAAATCGCGAAAAGTTTACTGCAATGCATTAAAAAAAATATCTCTGATTTGCCAGAGAGACATTATTATTTTTATCAATTATATATTATTAAACATCAACTTTGATTAACACAAATGTATAGGTTGTCCATTGAAATATTCGCCCAAACCTTCGACAACAGGCCCCAGTCAAATTCGGCTATTGCTGGTTTTCACTTGACGTCATAGCCGCCATGTTGGTGCCCTTAAACAATAGATTCCTCGTTAGCTTCTTTTGTTGGGGCACCAACATGGCCGCCATGCCCTTTGTCATTTGAATCTCTGGGGATTGAGTGAAAACCAGCAATTCTCCTTTGCAGCTGTTCTTAGCCGTTGGTTCCTCCCCTGACACCACGAACACCTGCTAATGAGATCACTCAGGGCAGCAATCAATAAACTAATCTACTTTCTTATTCTATAATTTCTCGTCCCATTCTCTCTCGTTCTCAAGATGCATGCCATGCATGTCTCTTCGTGCTATTCGGAAATTGAAAATTGCTGACACGCCGGAGAAGGAGTGCATTGTCAGGGGCCTTCGCTTAAAGTAAGTCTGCCGGCTCAGCCATAATTCTGTTGCAGTACCGTAGAATATACAGGATATTTCATTGTTGGCATTCTACAGCTATCACAGCGTACATCAGTCATTTCCATACCTTTTTAAACGGTGTACTCTTTCGATAGAGACTGTTGACATGTGTTGGTATAACATTGTTTGCAAGTGTAATTCCGGGTCCTACTGACACTCGCTTTCCGGCACTACATCGATACAGCTCTTTCTATTATACGAGGTAAGTCTAAAGTGACAACTAAAAACTTCGATCTACTATTAAAATCAGTCTCGGAGTAGAACTCACTGGTTATTTCCGCATCAGGAATATTTAGAGACGATTACGACAAACACTAGGATTAGGAGTAGTTAAAAACTCTATCAAAGCCGATTCCAATGGAAGATTAGAACTCAAATGAGAACATCTACCTCAGGTCTAGTTCTAATCTCGAATTTATCATTTGGGAAACGTGTCTTTAATAACAAATAATCAATTAATGGTCCTTGGACTCCCTCAGTTGGATGACTCTCGGAATACTGAGAACAACCAGAGCAAAGCTAAAGTCCTGGTTGTCGTTGCTTGATTCGGTTGGCCCGATTCGGCAGTTTGAATCCTGAGAATTTCACATTCGGGGGTAAGGAAGTTGGCTTCAGCTGTGTTGTTAACGTTTCAGTTCCATTGCCAGGTTCAAGTTGGCAATACTATATGTCGGGCCTGAGAGAATAAACTATGTATGGGGTGAGGTCAATCAGCCGTGAATTATTAACAACTAACATGTACATACCACAGCTGTTGTCATCGTCACTCTCGCTACATTTTAAATACAGCAGTCATAAGTAGCTTCCACACGTATAGTTTTCGTAGCTTGCAAAGATGAGACAACTCAGTCTAACGGGTTTAAAAGATGACAAATAAAAACTCAGATGTGTTCACAATTAGTAATTAGCATTGTCTTGACTCATGAATATTTTTGACACGTATTAGTGGAATAGTGATATCGTTCGTATATTGTTTACACGTATCCGAGTTTACAGTTCTGTTTGCTTTCAGACTCCACCAATTTAGGTCTCAATGTTTAGAAATGACGTAGGAAATCCATCTTCTATTTATAATATCAATTTTGATCGGTGAAACTGAGGAAACTAATTTCGTTCGAACGGGAGAAGCTAACAACATTTCTGAGCTTGATGGCCAACTAGCTTCTGATCTCAATTCTTAACGCAAACAAATTAACCCTTAATATTAAGAAAACAGAATATATGTTAATTCTTCAAATCAAAAACGCATTAACATTCCCCACATTCCAACACCATCAATAAATAACGTTGCTATTAAACAGGTTCAGACAGCCAAAACTAGTCAACCACACTTTGCTTACTGTAGCGAAGTGTGGGGAAACTGTGGCAAGGGTTTATGTGACAAGCTACAGAAATTACAGAATCGTGCTGCTCGTGTTTTATTGAACGCGTCATTTGATTCAAACTGACTCAGACACTGCGTGAAACCCTTACCTGAAAAAAAAAACACCAACGTTTCCTAGATTCTGCAGTTATGGTGTACAAGTCACTAAATAATTTAGCTCCAGATTATCTTTGCTCGAAATTTATCTTCAGGGTTGAGCTAGTTAATTATTCACTACGCGATCTTACTATTAAGCTGGCTGTTCCACATCCGCGCACTGACTATCTTAAAAGAAGTGTTAGCTATAGCGGCACACAATTGTGGAACAGCCTGCCCCTTGATATTCGCCAATCGAAATCCCTTAACTCGCCAAAAGACAAATTACGCTGCTATGTCTTCTGAAATTACTAATTCACCGCACCACGTAAAGGAGGATTTATTTTATTTTTTATGTAAATATTATATCGTAGTATAACTGTAAGTTATAGGTTATTTATTTTGGCATAATTTTAGATTATTCATTGGATTTTAAAATTTGTAAATTACCTGATGGAACAACCGTGACGAAATAAAGTTATCCAATCCAATCAAAAAGCTGGACATCGTTGGGAAAGAAGTTGTTGCTGGTTGACAAGATGTTGAACATGCGTTTCTCTTGGTCGGTCGGTCGAGCATGCATTTATTAAAAAACACGATAACAGTAACCCTTTAGCCAATGAAATTGTGCTTTCTTGGGATGCTCTCGTACTTTATGTTTTTGGAAATTGTATTAAAAAATACTACTAGACGTCGTTTCATATGAATGAGCGAGTACCGAGTTTAAGCGGGACCGTGATCAGTGAAACGGTGCACAACATCCGGGTAGAGAGTAGCACGGAACCTCTCGAGACCTGTATTCTGATTGCACCCATCATACTATACTTCTATTGTTTTTGTACTGCACTTTCTAATGGCTAGGGTGTTTTCTATTGTTGGGTAGGCCAATACTGCCGCTCGTTTCGAGAAGTTCCACCCGACCACGGGTAGAGACGGGAGCTACTGTAACCTTGCATTTTATTGGACCCTTTTGGGCCGCACTATAATAAACTATAAATAAATCTATTGTGTTTGTATCGTTCTATTGTTGTTTTGTTGGGTAGAGAGCCAATAACATGGCAGGTTGTTCTGTTCATTTAGTTCTCACTTTTTGAGCCCCAGAGCATGAACAAAGGAGGGGCTTACGTTCATTTGATTTTAAGATCAACAAAACTAATGCCTAAAACAACCCAGTCTTGTAATCAGACCAAATAGACTGTAGCCTCCTGTGGCTGCATAGCAAGGACGCTACGTAGACTGGAGTGAATACGTTTAAACAATTGTAAACCGAAATTGTCTGTTCCCTTTATAAAAAAATCGCGAAAAGTTTACTACAATGCATTAAAAAAAATATCTCTGATTTGCCAGAGAGACATTATTATTTTTATCAATTATATATTATTAAACATCAACTTTGATTAACACAAATGTATAGGTTGTCCATTGAAATATTCGCCCAAACCTTCGACAACAGGCCCCAGTCAAATTCGGCTATTCTCCTTTGCAGCTGTTCTTAGTGTTGGTTCCTCCCCTGACACCACGAACACCTGCTAATGAGATCACTCAGGGCAGCAATCAATAAACTAATCTACTTTCTTATTCTATAATTTCTCGTCCCATTCTCTCTCGTTCTCAAGATGCATGCCATGCATGTCTCTTCGTGCTATTCGGAAATTGAAAATTGCTGACACGCCGGAGAAGGAGTGCATTGTCAGGGGCCTTCGCTTAAAGTAAGTCTGCTCAGCCATAATTCTGTTGCAGTACCATAGAATAGACAGGATATTTCATTGTTGGCATTCTACAGCTATCACAGTGTACATCAGTCATTTCCATACCTTTTTAAACGGTGTACTCTTTCGATAGAGACTGTTGACGTGTGTTGGTATAACATTGTTTGCAAGTGTAATTCCGGGTCCTACTGACACAACTATTGTATTCGTCGCTTCCCGGCACTACGTCGATGCAGCTCTTTCTATTATACGTTTATGTTCAGTTATAACTCGGATGACGTACTTAGGTGATATTTTATTTGCTTTAAGATGAGACCCGTCTAAAAACTGAATTGAGCCGTTGAGTGCGGATAATATATGAATGTAGTAAGGAGTGGAGAATGCTCGGATCATTAGCAGGATCTGCTATAGAGGCCTATAAATAAGCCTCAATATCCTAGGGTAAACAAAAGGCTAAAGTCTAAAGTGACAACTAAAAACTCTGATCAACTATTAAAATCAGTCTCGGAGTAGAACTCACTGGTTATTTCCGCATCAGATTCATGAATATTTAGAAACGATTACGACCAACACTAGGACTGAGTAGTTAAAACTCTATCAAAGCCGATTCCAATGGAAGGTTAGAACTCAAATGAGAACATCTACCTCAGTTCTAGTTCTAATATCGAATTTATCATTTGGGAAACGTGTCTTTTATAACAAATAATCAATTCATGGTCCTTGGACTCCCTCAGTTGGATGACTCTCGGAATACTGAGAACAACCAGAGCGAATCTAAATTTCCTGGTTCTCGTTGCTTGATTCGGTTGACGCGATTCGACAGTTCGAATCCTGAGAATTCCACATTCGGGAGTAAGGAAGTTCGCTTCAGCTGCGTTGTTAACGTTTAAGTTCCATTGATGGCGCCAGGTTCAAGTTGGCAACACTGTTGTCGGGCCGGAGAGAATAAACTGTATGGGGTGGGGTCAATCAGCCGTGAATCATTCAGGAAACTAACATGCAACCAATATGTACATACCACAGCTGTTGTCATCGTCAATCTCGCTACATTTTAAAATACAGCAGTCATAAGTAGCTTCTACACGTATAGTTTTCGGAGCTTGGGTGTATTTGTCAGAGTGCGCGTATTTAGCTCAAACATGAGACAACTCAGTCTAACGCGTTTAAAAGATGACAAATAAAAACTCAGATGTGTTCACAATTAGCATTGCCTTGACTCATGAATATTTTTGACACGTATTAGTGGAATAGTCGTATCGTTCGTTAGGTCTCAATGTTTAGAAATGACGTAGGAAAACCATCTTCTATTTATTGCTGCCGCAGCGAGCGAGCCTGAAGCGAGCGAGCAAGGTAGCAGTTCTAATAAGGGAATTTACCGGGAGATCGTTGATATGTCGGGACAAAATGAAAATAAATCGCGACAACGTTTGAGTTACACACCACAGCTCAAACAGGATTCAGTCGCACGATAGCCCCAAAACTACAAATATATTCATCTAACACGTTGGCATTTTTATCACCCAGTAATCTATTTTTCCCATAGGGCAGAATGGCTGGACACTTTGAGGTGCCAATCTAATTAGCGCTCAATGCCGACACTGCCTACCCGCGGCAAGTTCGAATTCCTACTGAAAAATAACAAAGAAAACGGTCAAAAACCGCCAAGTGCAGCTTGGTTTTCGCTGTTTTCTTCTCGACCATTTGCGAATTCGACCTGTTGTAAGCTGCTTATTGCTGTTGACATATTTATTTACTCAATCCTACCTTTCGTTACTTTCTACGCTACACATTAGTTGTTGGAAATTATCCTTAAAGTTCTACTACATTTTACGCAATTTTGTATGGGAGACTGCCAATCTCAATCTTTCACCGTCTTTCTAACTTCGATGTTGAATAGAAATGTTTCTGTTGTAAGCGGAAAATGCTTTCTTATGGTTAATATTCAGTTCTGAGTTGAAAAACTAAACGTCAAGGCATCTACAAACAGTTGGAAACTTTGCTGGGTAGTTTGATAATGAGCATATCGCTCATTAATATTTATTTCTGATGGACTGCAACTCATCATTATTCGGAATTGAATCATTAGTATTCGAAGTTGAACACGCTAAGCCCCGCCTCTCTCATTCCCTTGGGAAAATGGAGAGGCCTTGAATCATTCTAAGCTCCGCCCCCTCATTCTCTGGTGAAAGAATATTAAAATAACGCGAACTCAAAATCATCCTCTCAGTCTGAGTGCATAGACAAGTCAACTCGTTTCGTCCTTTGCTAGTTTCACTTCTACAGCAAACAAAATCTCGAGAAACATTTCATTTTAAAGCTGAGGATTTCAAAAATACGTCTTTCCATTCAATTTTGATGCGCCAGCGTTTTCTGTGATGTTCTGTTAGTTTTAATGTTCACTTTTCAGATCGGCTTTGCTTTGAATTCAGAACAGTGAGCGCGGTCGTTCGCACTTTAGTTCGGAGTCCACATGACAAGTGAACTTGTTTCGTCCTTTGCTAGTTTCACTTCTACAGCAAACAAAAACTCGAGAAACATTCCATTTTAAAGCTGAGGATTTCAAAAATTCATCTTACTATTCACTTCTGATGCGCCAGCGTTTTCTATGTTGTTCTGTTAGTTTTAATATTCACTTTTCAAATCGGCTTTGCTTTGAATTCAGAACAGTGAGCGCGGTCGTTCGCACTTTAGTTCGGAGTCCACATGACAAGTGAACTCGTTTCGTCCTTTGCTAGTTTAACTTCTATAGCAAACAAAATCTCGAGAAACATTTCATTTTAAAGCTGAGGATTTCAAAAATTCATCTTACTATTCACTTCTGATGCGCCAGCGTTTTCTATGTTGTTCTGTTAGTTTTAATATTCACTTTTCAAATCGGCTTTGCTTTGAATTCAGAACAGTGAGCGCGGTCCTTTGCGCTTAGTTCGGAGTCCACATGACAAGTCAACTCGTTTCGTCCTTTGCTAGTTTCACTTCTACAGCAAACAAAATCTCGAGAAACATTTCATTTTAAAGCTGAGGATTTCAAAAATTCGTCTTTCCATTAAATTCTGATGCGCCAGCGTTTTCTGTGATGTTCTGTTAGTTTTAATGTTCACTTTTCAAATCGGCTTTGCTTTTAATTCAGAACAGTGAGCGCGGTCCTTTGCGCTTAGTTCGGAGTCCACATGACAAGTCAACTCGTTTCGCCCTTTGCTAGTTTCACTTCTACAGCAAACAAAATCTCGAGAAACATTTCATTTTAAAGCTGAGGATTTCAAAAGTTCATCTTTCCATTCACTTCTGATGCGCCAGCGTTTTCTATGTTGTTCTGTTAGTTTTAATATTCACTTTTCAAATCGGCTTTGCTTTGAATTCAGAACAGCGAGCGCGGTCGTTCGCACTTTAGTTCGGAGTCCACATGACAAGTGAACTCGTTTCGTCCTTTGCTAGTTTCACTTCTACAGCAAAAAAAAACTCGAGAAACATTTCATTTTAAAGCTGAGGATTTCAAAAATTCATCTTCATTTTCTATTCACTTCTGATGCGCCAGCGTTTTCTATGTTGTTCTGTTAGATTTAATATTCACATGCCGGTTCCTGAGTCCAGATGCTACAGTGGAACGGCTGATTAATCTAAAAAATGCTTTACTTTAAAGTAAGTATAGTAATCCCGATTAGAAAGCGATCAGAAGCACACTTATCTGCCTGTCAGTCAGTAGTGAGTTAGCAAAAGTCCCAAACACTTTGTAAAACGTTCCACTACAAAGATTGTTGTGTGCTTGTTAAATCTTTGCTGATTTATAAATGACAAATAAAATTATTTAAAGGACGAAACGAGTTGACTTGTCATGTGGACTCCGAACTAATGGTGCGTTTGATTGACCGTATTCCGGAATAAGAATACACAGAATTATCACTACGAATCGCTTATATCGGGAATTTTTAGTCACTGGAACACTAAATGTATCCTGAATATCACATTTCAGCAAACGTTAGTAGCTTATAGTGCAAAATGTGCCTGAACTAGTGATTTCCAGAGATTATTCCATCTATTCTTATTCCGGAATACGGTCAATCGAACGCGCCCTAAGTGCGAAGGACCGCGCTCACTGTTCTGAATTCAAAGCGAAGGCCGATTTGAAAAGTGAACATTAAAACTAACAGAACAACACAGAAAACGCTGGCGCATCAGAAGTGAATGGAAAGACGAATTTTTGAAATCATTGGCTTTAAAATGAGATGTTTCTCAAGTTTTTGTTTGCTGTAGAAGTGAAACTAGCAAAGGACGAAACGAATTGACTTGTCTCTGGACTCCGAACTAAGTGCGAAGGACCGCGCTCACTGTTCTGAATTCAAAGCAAAGCCGATTTGAAAAGTGAACATTAAAACTAACAGAACAACACAGAAAACGCTGGCGCATCAGAAGTGAATGGAAAGACGAATTTTTGAAATCATTAGCTTTAAAATGAGATGTTTCTCAAGTTTTTTGTTTGCTGTAGAAGTGAAACTAGCAAAGGACGAAACGAGTTGACTTGTCATGTGGACTCCGAACTAAAGTGTAAAGGACGGCTCACTGTTCTGAATTCAAAGCAAAGGCCGATTTGAAAAGTGAACATTAAAACTAACAGAACAACACAGAAAACGCTGGCGCATCAGAAGTGAATGGATAGACGAATTTTTGAAATCATTAGCTTTAAAATGAGATGTTTCTCAAGTTTTTGTTTGCTGTAGAAGTGAAACTAGCAAAGGACGAAACGAGTTGACTTGTCATGTGGACTCCGAACTAAGCGCAAAGGACCGCGCTCACTGTTCTGAATTAAAAGCAAAGCCGATTTGAAAAGTGAACATTAAAACTAACAGAACATCACAGAAAACGCTGGCGCATCAGAATTGAATGGAAAGACGAATTTTTGAAATCCTCAGCTTTAAAATGAAATGTTTCTCGAGATTTTGTTTGCTGTAGAAGTGAAACTAGCAAAGGACGAAACGAGTTGACTTGTCATGTGGACTCCGAACTAAGCGCAAAGGACCGCGCTCACTGTTCTGAATTCAAAGCAAAGGCCGATTTGAAAAGTGAACATTAAAACTAACAGAACAACACAGAAAACGCTGGCGCATCAGAAGTGAATGGAAAGACGAATTTTTGAAATCCTCAGCTTTAAAATGAGATGTTTCTCAAGTTTTTGTTTGCTGTAGAAGTGAAACTAGCAAAGGACGAAACGAATTGACTTGTCTCTGGACTCCGAACTAAGTGCGAAGGACCGCGCTCACTGTTCTGAATTCAAAGCAAAGCCGATTTGAAAAGTGAATATTAAAACTAACAGAACAACATAGAAAACGCTGGCGCATCAGAAGTGAATGGAAAGACGAAATCCTCAGCTTTAAAATGAGATGTTTCTCGAGTTTTTGTTTACTGTAGAAGTGAAACTAGTAAAGAACGAAACTAGTTGACTTGTCATCTGAACTACGAACTAAGTGCGAACGATATAATGTGAAGGAACTTTTAGTTAAACTTTCACGAGAATTTAGCCCGCTGAATCGGCAAAAGTTTGTTCACACTTAAAAACAGTTGTGTGTGTTCTTTGAATACTAGTTAACAAGAAACGCTTTGAGATAAACTTTCACAAGATTGAACCCGCTGAATCGAGAAATTTAAAAACAGTTGTGTGCTCCCAGTTATGCAACTACGCGAAAACGAATATTTTAAGACTATTAGTAGCTCACTTACTAATGCAAGGAATGCCAATCAAGGAGATAATTGACAGTGTCGTATTTAGAATGAGATTCCCATGGGTGAAGTCTTGAATTAATAAGTTCGTGATTAACGTAAGATTCCCATGGGTCCCATTATGGCTTGACCAATCATAAAGAACGAAATCCACTCATTAATAATTTAAAAGTGATAACTCAATTATGGTTTCGTTAACGAGAAATGTCCATGACACAATAGGCAATAGGGGGGGCTGCCAAAGTGCTACTGTAGGTTCTCTTCTAATACACTTCCGTAACTGAGCGGAGCAGCATTCACTACCTGTTAGGTAAACTAGTTGCTGCCGCAACGAGCGAGCCTGAAGCGAGCGAGCAAGGCAGCAGTTCTGATCTGTAAGCGGGTCCAAATCTCGATTTCTTTTTTTTACCACAATGCATCACTTCTATTGCCTTTTTTTACCACACTGCTTTGCACGGATCTGATCGTCACGTGACATTACACGAGGTGGAATCTGCATTGCTTGAGCAAACTACGTTCAACCGTTCTAATGCATTTCTGTGTATGCAATCCTTGTGTAATCATGAATTTGTTGAAGTGTAGACGTGTAGGCGAACTGTTTCTAACTCTGTGTGAACTTTCAGTTTCCAATGAGCAAGTTTTCTCCTGTTGTCAATATGGTGAGCAGCAAATAATTTTCATCTATTGGCTTCGATAAACTGCCGTCAAGCAGCCGGTTCAAAATACAATTAGCATTACAATTACATTCTCAATTACAGTTGATTTCCGATGTCAAACTTCACCGGGGAGAACAGCAGTTTGTTGTGCCGGGAATCTTAATAAAATGTCGGGAATTGGTAGGCTCAGGGAATTTACCGGGAGATCGTTGATATGTCGGGACAAAATGAAAATATATCGCGACAACTTTTGAGTTACACACCACAGCTCCGTCAAACAGGATTCCGTCGCACGATAGCCCCAAAACTACAAAATATATTCATATAACACCTTGGCATTTTTATCACCCAGTAATCTATTTTTCCTGCCAAAGTGCTACTGTAGGTTCTCTTCTAATACACTTCCTTAACTGAGCGGAGCAGCATTCACTACCTATTAGGTATGCTAGTTTTATAATATCAATTTTGATCGGTGAAAGGAAACTAATTTCGTTCGAACGGTTCTATTGTTGGTTTGTTGGGTAGCGAGCCGATAACATGGCAGGTTGTTACTTACTACGGCCCGACCCGCACGACGAACTATTCCTCTCAAATCCCTGAAATTCATAGTGAAGTATAACACCATGACCCGCACGACGAACTATTCCTCTCAAATCCCTGAAATTCATAGTGAAGTATAACAAAGAAGTTTACAAAGGTGAGATTCTGAATTGTTTTTCGGAGTCGTTCCCAATCGAGCGAGTTTTATTGAGTGACCCGCTGAAATTCCGACGGAACTTGTCTATTGGTGCCTGATTGATGTGCGTCGGAAGCGCACAGCCACTCTCCTCCTGAAAATTTGGAAAAGGGCCTCCGAATGGTATTTCCTGCACGTCGAGGCAAATAATAAATGCAAGAAAAGAATAATGAGAACGATTTGGAAGCTCATGCTTATTGGCTTAAAGTGTCAATGAAATATTTTTTTTTTACAGTTTTAAGGGAAAATTATTTAAAATTACATAACTATACACACAAATTGATGTAAAAGAAAATTTCAAATGGCAAAACAATGTTTCCTTACCCAAAATAACCACCTTTTGTGCGACAGATTCTAAGGTGCCTGGAACACAATTGTGACGTAAATACCTTTGTAGTCGCTTTTGTTTAGAGGAGTTGAAAACAAAAGCGCGTGCAACGGTATTTACGTCACAGGCCAGGAGCGTTATATTAATCTCCCATACTAGGTCTGTGAATCAGTGTATGACCAGATTGAGCTATATTTAGAACAGATCTCACGGGAGTTCACGTGCCCACACTTTGGGAATCCAATCAAACCATAGTCAGGACAATGCAGCGTTAGTAAAAATCAACTCAAAGACCAATAGATCATTCTTAATCTCGATAATTACGGCAAGCATATGCACGATCGCAGCAGAGTCAGAAGGCAGTTACCCGGGTAACATGTTCTAAAAATAGCTCAAACCGGTCAAACGCTGACTAACGGGTAAAGTAGTATATGGACGCTCCTGCACAGGCCTTATTTACATGCTTCTAACCGAGCGAAATTTGTCGTTTTGGAGGGTAGGATATTCAGTTCTAACAACAGAAGCCGATAACTTTAACCTTGTTTCATAAAATTAAGTGAAAACATTTTTCGTTTCATAGACACTTTAAAGGCACCTGATCACTACCACAGCACGCGTCCCCAATATTACCGATCTCGGTATCATTGTGTCCAATGACCTATCTTGGTCAAGACTTATCGAAGTCACTGTCTCCAAAACTAACAAGACCCTCGAACTCATTAAAAGAGTCTGTAGGGACCGCCTCACCGACCACAGCACCAGGAAACTACTAGACTGCGCTCTTGTCAGGTCCAAGCTCAGTAGAGTACGCCGCAGCAACTAGTGGTCACCATATACTATTATCAAACTCATTAATAATTCATGAAGCAAAAACAAAGGAAATCACCGACCGATAAGTGATCTGTAAATCTGATACAGATTTCGTCCTTATTTACATAAACTTTGGCTTCGATTTTCTCGACCAAAATAAGTCGTATCGCCAAAATAACTGAAAACATGACTCTCTACATCTAGACGTTTGATAAGTAAGATAAAGAATTCGTGTCCGATCTTTATCCGATTTACAAACTCTCGCTTTCAGCTCGAGTTTGTAAATCGGATAAAGATCGGCCACTCATTCTTTATCTATTACTTAAACATCGCTCGCTGATCGAAAACGTCCAGCGCAGGGCAACTAAATTCATATTGAACTATCCTTAGGATATGTCATACACTGATAGACTGATGAAAATAAATCTCCCGCTAGAATTTCGCAGAGAGATATCGGACTCATTACTACTTTATAAATTTGGAAACGGCCTTATGTCTACTGACGTTAGCAATTATCTATGCACCACGATATAAAACACGTAACTATGATCCCAACAATTACAATTTAATTATTAAACATAAACAGGACTACTTCAGGAAATCGTTTTTCATTAGGTACTAGCCGGTCAGCCGAACTGTTGAACACTCTCCCGACTAGTCTCGTAGCCTGTAACCACAGGCAGCCCAAGCTCTGTATTTGCACTGTGTGACTATTATTTCACAAAATTCTCAGATAAAGAAAATAAACTTACCTTAAGAGTTTGTTGTTGTCCTGCTGTTTCTCTGGGGTCTAGAAATGGCGGTTATGGGGCATTTCTCTCACTTTGGGTTTTTCTCTCTTCTCTGTCTTAAAGAAAGGAAAGGCTGCACACTCAAATTCAAACCACGAGGCACTTGAGGCCGATTTTTCGCACGAAAACCCATCCGATAGGCGTAATTTCCTCCGTCAGGTGAAAGGTAGATAGTTTTTCTTACCCCAGAAGTTTACAGACTTGAGAAATCATTATCCTAACTCTTCCAAATGAACTCATTTCTTTGAAAAAGCCCTCTGAAGACTCATTCTTCGTCAGAAACTACGTGTTTGCTGCTATTCGGTCATGACCGTGGCAAAATTCCTCTTTCCGGCAGAGGGACAGTCAATAAATTGCCAGATACGTTACTCTCTCCCCACGGGGTCTAACGTGCCGCCTTTTGTACTGAGTAGCCAATCGCGTGGCTACAATTTCAAACAAGTTGACAACGCTTGACGTCGGCTAGTTCCCAAAGATCACGGGCTCAGAACTTATACATTATATACCTTATTTTGAAACTTGTCTACAAGTGAATCGGCTCTATGGTAAAGTGGTTTAGATCGCGCGCCTCGAATCCAACGATTAGGAGTTCGATTCCGTCCACACAAGTCAGTAACATTAAACAAAATTTATTTTTCTCCTTTCTCCGTTTTATTTTATCTTTTCCTCTATTTTAAGCTATTAGAGCCGCCTTCCACACTAAAACTTTGTTTTGCATTGGCTCTCAAGCTCCAACACGGTCATGACCTCGATTTTTATTTATATTATTATAGTGCAATGATATAAAATCCTGTAAAAGTATCGAACACTACAGTGTTAATAGATTAACGTACTTTGTATGCGATCATTTTAATAAAAAAAATAGCTTAAATAGAGGAAAAGATAAAATAAAACTGAGAAAGGAGAAAAATATTTTTTTTTAAATGTTACTGGCTTGTGTGGAATCGAAATCCTAATCGTTGGATTCGAGGCGCGCGCTCTAAACCACTTTACCATAGATCGAGCCGATTCACTTGTAGACAAGTTTCAAAATAAGGTATATAATGTATAAGTTCTGAGCCCGTGATCTTTGGGAACTAGCCGACGTCAAGCGTTGTCAACTTGTTTGAAATTGTAGCCACGCGATTGGCTACTCAGTACGTACAATAGGCGGCACGTTATACCCCGTGGAGAGAGAGTAACGTATCTGGCAATTTATTGACTGTCCCTCTGCCGGAAAGAGGAATTTTGCCACGGTCATGACCGAATAGCAGCAAACACGTAGTTTCTGACGAAGAATGAGAGGGCTTTTTCAAAGAAATGAGTTCATTTGGAAGAGTTAGGATAATGATTTCTCAAGTCTGTAAACTTCTGGGGTAAGAAAAACTATCTACCTTTCACCTGACGGAGGAAATTACGCCTATCGGATGGGTTTTCGTGCGAAAAATCGGCCCCAAGTGCCTCGTGGTTTGAATTTGAATGTGCAGCCTTTCCTTTCTTTAAGACAGAGAAGAGAGAAAAACCCAAAGTGAGAGAAATGCCCCAAAACCGCTATTTCTAGACCCCAGAGAAACAACAGGACAACAACAAACTCTTAAAGTAAGTTTATTTTCTTTATCTGAGAATTTTGTGAAATAATAGTGCAAATACAGAGCTTGGGCTGCCTGTGCTGTAACTAACCTTCTCAACATGTATAGACCCTTTGCACGTGACGTCATAGCCGCCATGTTGGTGTACAGTTAACAATAGATTCTACGTTAGCTTCTTTTGGCTGTACACCAACATGGCCGCCATGCCCTTTGTCATTTGAATCTCTGGGGATTGAGTGCAAACCATCTATACTTATCTAAGCTATCAACGCCGTACTCCTGCCTTTTTTTTGGTTGTACCTAAACCTCGATTATGTCACATCACTTTTGTTTTCTAATTTAGCTATTAATTAGTCGTTTGGATTTTTTGTATTTTTCTTTAATATATTTCTCTCTTTACATTGTTTTTAACAAAAAGGGGTCCTGTTCCTTTCCCCTGTCACGATTTATTTGTTATTTAATTGATTTTTCTTAGCTGTAAGTTTGTCACTACTTGGTTTATTTATTTATTTATTTATTTGTTTATTTAGTTAGTTAGTTAGTTAGTTAGTTAGTTACTTACTTACTTATACTTATACATATTACCTATACAATTTGATGTAATGTGGCGAATTTCATTAAACTAAACTAAACTACAACAACTGCACGAGAAAACGCCCATAAATTCGAACAAGAAACAGAGAGAAAAATGAGGAATGAACACCAATCGAATGTAATGTAAAAGCTTAAGAATATTCTGCTATTTTATTTACAGATTACAGAGCACCTGGTAACCTTAATATGGCGCATGCACAGTCAACACCGATAGTGGAAATCACGAAACCAAGCAAAACCATCGGCGACTTCAAACGGGTTTCATTGGCCGACAAAATACAAGTGGCCTGTGCGGATGAAGTGTTACCGAGAGAAGATGCAACGACTAGAAATGGGTATCAGCAAGGTAAAGCCAAACACCTCCTGGAAATACACGGAAAGAGAATGGAGGATATCACCAGATTCAGTTCTCGTTTCAAAAGTGTGGAACGTAAAACTGTCGGTGAAAGGGTTGCTACACTAGGCTCAGACGAGAACATTTGCGTTTTCTCTCTAGCAGGTGACTGTGGATTGTTTGCCTCTGTTCTCACGGCTTATAACTACCACTGGACCTTACGAACCTCTCCTGATGACTGGTGGTTCTGTGTAATCAAGCAAGTCGCCAACGCCATCGACAACAACTCTAAGAAAGATTCCGTTCGCAAGATGTTTGTTGAGCACGAAGGGAAGAAGACACTTGAAGTTACTGTTAACTCCCCAAACATCTATGATGTTGACTACAGCTGGTTCTTTGATGAAATGGCAAAACAAATATCACAGAACGTCAAAGTGCCAGAATACGTGGATGCAGTGACTGCAGATTTCTCCTCCACTACTGCAGTACAGAAGATTGTCTCGCAGGTAACACTGATGTCCTCAGTACAAGAATATTTTGAGTTTTTGATGAGAACGTTGTGTGGGATCCCTGCAGTGGAGATGCTGGGCACTGAAGAGGACTGGAAACGACTCCAGTCCAAGCTCAAGATCCTGCGGAAACTGCTAGAGCCGATAGAAAACGACATTGGTTTGAACAAAGAGTGGTGGGCCTTGGTGGAAAATGTATTTGGTAAGCTACTTGTAACTTATCAAGGAAAACCAGACAAGACATGGTGGAGCCATATTATGAGCTACAAGAAAGCTTTTGGTTCAGGAGCGAGATCAGGTTGGGAGGGTTGGATCGTAGAGTTTCTGGAAGGAATGGGAGCAAGAAAGCAAACCTATGAATTTACCAGCGGCCTCGTTACTGTTCCTCTTCATATCACTGATCCTTCTGGCGTAAAGGACACTGCCGCTTTAGTGGCGGGAATGTTGGGGTTTACGGTCCACCAAGATGAAGAGAGAAACACTTCTGTTGAACCATTCCAGGGCTGGTCTCTCATGCTACCTGAAAATTCGCCTTTTCGCATCCCACTAGCTGAATAGTATAAAGGCGAATAATATCAGCTTGGAAAGTGAGAATAACGGTGTCGTTAAAGATACATTGAAGTTTGGAGCTGCAAAGTTTAATTCATGATCTTATTCCTAAATCTCATGAACAATATTATAATCTCAGACATTGCCCATGTTGTTTGGTATAACAAAAGTAGCTAATGAGGCATCGTTTGCCACGGTGCAACCCATTGAATTGGCGGGGAAAATAATCTAAAAATAGCCCAACTTGTAAAAACGCTGTGACAACTATATAGGACATATGGACGCTCCTAGTGCGGTCGTTTTAGTATTATCTCAAGTAGATTGGAGGTGGACTAATGCTTTTTTTGTTGTTGATAGTTTTAACTTTTTATTCTTGAATTTTTATGCCGACAATTTCTATTTTCATTGGATTTTTGTAACTCTTTAGATTTAGTGCTAGATGTTTTCTTGTTCCTAATTGTTACATTCCTAATTGTTAAATTTAGTTTTCAGATTACGTCTGTTTCCCACGATGTAATTTGCCAGTCACGTTTGTGATAAATATTAAAATATTCTGAATTCAAAGTGTAGCTGAAACGTAAACTTGAGCGTCAACGAGGAAGGGAGATTTTAAGAACTCTTTCGTAAAGATAAACACATACACATCAAGAATCGAGGCTTTGTAAACTGAGTAAATTGTGATTATCAGTAGAGTGCATGTACATCTTTTCTTGCATGGTAAACCACTAGAAAAGGTCTAGGAAATTGAAACGGCCTTAAATGTGCTGGTATCAGATTTACTTGTCTTGGTGGTAGGACTAACAGTCTTATGAAACTCACTGAATGGGACAATCGCGGGAGAAGTGGGGGGGGGGGGGGGGGGGGGGGTGAGGGAGCGTGACGTTGCCTGGGAAAACTCAAAATTTGCCAACATTTCAAGGTTAGAACAAAATCGTGTGAAAAGAGAACGGTGGAAACAAAGCTTTCCGGTTATGGTTAGGAACTTAGATAAGGCTAATGTTTGCTTGTAGTTTATGTGCTTCGTTTTGATTGTAAGTGTGAATGGAAAACAAATATTTTTGAAAATCACAGAAATGCAGAAGTTTGGCAAAGTGGTATAGCTACGGTGGCCCAGAAGGGAATTGTCCTGAATTATTCTACTGAAAACAAAAACTGCCAACTAAAATTTAATCGCACTGCAAACTAAACATTTATCGCACTGCAAACTAGAAATTTATCGCATTACAAACTAAAGTTTAATCGCACTGCAAATAAAACAAAAAAACTGATAGTGCTTTCCAGCGGTTAGAATAGCAGGCTTGGAGAATGATTATCCAAAATTGCGACAGTCAACTCCTCAATGTACCCTGTTGTTCGAAGAAAGGGTAACTTTATCTATAAGATAAATCTGTAACCCTACTGATAGTTAACCCAAGGGTAAAACGCCATTGCTGAAAAACTAGCCTGAGAAAACAGCCGACTCTTATATATCTCCCCGCGAAAGAGACGTCTGGACAACGAGCCAGAAATTTCCATACTGATGACGTACAGATAGCCATTTCACGATGCATAAATTAGTCTCTAATAAAAATAATAAAATCTCTTCGGCTACTCAGTGACCTGGCAAAAGTGCTGGTTTGAAAAGTGGCCCAGTGTGTTCTGTGATAGCTGTGATGTGCGTAGGTTTTGAAATTAGAACTGAACAACAAGTCAACGAGTCAAAGTGCGCGGGAAAATTTACAGACAAATGTATGGAAAAGTGAAAACACGATTGCACGCTTCCCAGCACAGCTACATCCCTCAAATTTTGATCAGTTAATTTTTTACCTGGTAGACAGTGAAAATTTCAGAAATTCGATTTTACAGTGGTATGGTCCACGTGGTGGCTCTTCATCCACTGATGGGCCTACGTTTTAACATCTTTTCCGAGAAGACGTGAAGGTCTAACCATTTGCAGCTAGCGCTCATGAACGAAATTGTTTCACAAAGGCAGCATCTTCTACTCAGTTATTTTAAGACCCTGCTGAGTGTTGATCCGGCCTGGGTTTTGAACCGTCGACCTCCCGCACAACAGACCGGCGCTTAACCACTAAGCTAACCGTATGCTTAATCACTGAGCTAACCGTATGCTTAACCACTGAGCTAACCGTATGCTTCATAAACATTGAGCAAACCAGGAGGCGGTTACATCTGGACAAAATGTGGTGCAACATATCGGTACAACATTGGCTGAAACAGATCTTGAAACCGTTGGAAATTGGAAATTGAAACCGTTGGATATTAAGTGGACAAATCGACCTCGTTTATATCTTATTTTATTACATTTTAATCTTTCCTTATATATTTTGTGCAATTAAAAATATTAAATTTGGAGTGGGCGAACATTACTTTTTTCGTGTTTATGCCACATTTATGCCCTTAAAGTATTATGCTAATTACATGCGTGACATCATGTGCAAGTTTGAGAAACAAATTACAGATGCGGAAAAGCCCCTCAAGTAAGACCTATTTAGATGAGGAAAAACGCGCTGTACTTTGTATTATTTACGAAGACAAATATAGATGTGCAAACCACTTGACGTCACGCATGGTTAGCATGTCTTTAACGGCAAAACAATTGTCACCTGATTTTGACAATTATGCTACCCCCTTCTCTAATCCAAAGTTTAGGCGCGAAGCGGCGAGGAGCAAAGCGTACAATTATGCTTGACTCAACACTAAACATGATAATGTTTTCGCTCTCCATCCAAATTTATTTTGAATTGCACAACACGACTAAGGGAAGACTAAAATTGTTTATTGATAATAATAATAATTCCTAACGATAATCATAGAAATAATACGATCATTAAATAATTAATTAATTAATTAATTAAATAAATAATTAATGTTCGGTATCTAGCGTCTGGTTGACGGCATAAAAACCAGCCTATCTTATGTATTTTCGCCCAACTAGATTAAATTTTGGGTGTGTTATTTGCGCAAATGAAGTTCAGGGGGGGTTAAGCCGTTTTGAAATATAGTTTTGCCTGTCATTTCCCCCCCTGAACTTTAATATCAACCAAATGAAGAGGACCCCCTGCAGTTTTCTATGGGTAACATTTTGGGGTTTACGGTCCACCAAGATGGAGAGAAAAACACTTCTGTTGAACCATTTCAGGGCTGGTCTCTCATGCTACCTGAAAACTCGCCTTTTCGCATCCCAGCTGAACAGTAAAGACGAACAATATCAGCTTGGAAAGTGAGAATAACGGTGTCGTTAAAGGTACATTGAAGTTTGGAGCTGCAAAGTTTAATTCATGATCTTATTCCTAAATCTCAGGAACAATATTATAATCTCAGACATTGCCCATGTTGTTTCGTATAACAAAAGTAGCTAATGAGGCATCGTTTGTCACGGTGCAACCATTAATTGGCTGGGAAAATAATCTAAAAATAGCCCAACTTGTAAAAAGGCTGTGACAACTATATAGGAGATATGGGCGCTCCTAGTGCGGTCGTTTTAGTATTATCTCAAGTAGATTGGAATGGACTAATACTTATTTTTTATTTTATTGATAGTTTTACCTTTTTTTTCTGGAATGTTTATGCCGACAATTTCTATTTTTATTGGATTTAATTGTTGTAACTCTTTAATAGATTTAGTGCTAGATGTTTTCTTGTTCCTAATTGTTACATTCCTAATTGTTAAATTTAGTTTTTCAGATTACGTCTGTTTCCCACTATGTAATTTGCCAGTCACGTTTGTGATTAATATTAAAAGATTCTGAATTCAAAGTGTAGCTGAAACGTAAACTTTAGCGTCAACGAGAAAGGGAGATTTTAAGAACTCTTTCGTAGAGATAAACACATACACATCAAGAATCAGGCTTGGCAAACTGAGTAAATTGTGATTATCAGTAGAGTGCATGTACATCTTTTCTTGGATGGTAAACCACTAGAAAAGGTCTAGGAAATTGAAACGGCCTTAAATGTGCTTGTGTCAGATTTACTTGTCTTGGCCATGCTGGTAGGACTAACCGTCTTATGAAACTCACTGAATGGGACAATCGTGAGGGGGGGGGGGGGGGGGGGGGGGTGAGGGAGCGGGACGTTGCCTGGGAAAACTCAAAATTTTCCAACATTTCAAGGTTAGAACAAAATCGTGTGAAAAGAGAACGGTGGAAACCAGGCTTTTCGGTTATGGTTAGGAACTTAGATAAGGCTAATGTTTGCTTGTAGTTTATGTGCTTCGTTTTGATTGTAAGTGTGAATGGGAAACAAATATTTTTGAAAATCACAGAAATGCAGAAGTTTGGCAAAGAGGTATAGCTACGGTGGCCCAGAAGGGAATTGTCCTGAATTATTCTACTGAAAACAAAAACTGCCAACTAAAATTTAATCGCACTGCAAACTAAACATTTATCGCACTGCAAACTAGAAATTTATCGCATTACAAACTAAAGTTTAATCGCACTGCAAATAAAACAAAAAAAACTGATAGTGCTTTCCAGCGGATAGAATAGCAGGCTTGGAGAATGATTATCCAAAATTGCGACAGTCAACTCCTCGATGTATCCTGTTGTTCGAAGAAAGGGTAACTTTATCTATAAGATAAATCTGTAACCCTACTGATAGTTAACCCAAGGGTAAAACGCCATTGCTGAAACACTAGCCTGAGAAAACAGCCGACTCTTATATATCTCCCCGCGAAAGAGACGTCTGGGCAACGAGCCAGAAATTTCCATACTGATGACGTACAGATAGCCATTTCACGATGCATAAATTAGTCTCTAATAAAAATAATAAAATCTCTTCGGCTACTCAGTGACCTGGCAAAAGTGCTGGTTTGAAAAGTGGCCCAGTGTGTTCTGTGATAGCTGTGATGTGCGTAGGTTTTGAAATTAGAACTGAACAACAAGTCAACGAGTCAAAGTGCGCGGGAAAATTTACAGACAAATGTATGGAAAAGTGAAAACACGATTGCACGCTTCCCACCACAGCTACATCCCTCAAATTTTGATCAGTTATTTTTTTACCTGGTAGACAGTGAAAATTTCAGAAATTCGATTTTACAGTGGTATGGTCCACGTGGTGGCTCTTCATCCACTGATGGGCCTACGTTTTAACATCTTTTCCGAGAAGACGTGAAGGTCTAACCATTTGCAGCTAGCGCTCATGAACGAAATTGTTTCACAAAGGCAGCATCTTCTACTCAGTTATTTTAAGACCCTGCTGAGTGTTGATCCGGCCTGGGTTTTGAACCGTCAACCTCCCGCACAACAGACCGGCGCTTAACCACTAAGCTAACCGTACGCTTAATCACTGAGCTAACCGTATGCTTAACCACTGAGCTAACCGTATGCTTCATAAACATTGAGCAAACCAGGAGGCGGTTACATCTGGACAAAATGTGGTGCAACATATCGGTACAACATTGGCTGAAACAGATCTTGAAACCGTTGGAAATTGGAAATTGAAACCGTTGGATATTAAGTGGACAAATCGACCTCGTTTATATCTTATTTTATTACATTTTAATCTTTCCTTATATATTTTGTGCAATTAAAAATATTAAATTTGGAGTGGGCGAACATTACTTTTTTCGTGTTTATGCCACATTTGTGCCCTTAAAGTATTATGCTAATTACATGCGTGACATCATGTGCAAGTTTGAGAAACAAATTACAGATGCGGAAAAGCCCCTCAAGTAAGACCTACCGTGTAGGAGTTTAATTTTGCGGGAGTTAATTTTTGCGGATTTTGCGGATTTCCTTCGATCCGCAAAAAAAAACTCCCGCAGAAAAAAACTTCCGCAAAATTTCCCGCCGCAAAAATATACTCCCACAGAAAAAATAGTAAAGCTTGTTTTAATGGTTATATCGGGTTAACAGCAACATTTTAACATTGAACATAATAGGAAACGCCAGCCAAAGTTAATAAAATACATTTTTCTTCTCACATAGCCGGCTTCTCACGGAAAACCGTACTTTCCCGCTTCTGTGTCACGTTCAACGTCAGTTGTCGTAAATAAAGACTGACAACATACAGTCAATTCCAAAGTACATGCATGTACGCAATGGATTAATCTACAGACTTAATTCCTGCAGCAAATAAAGCGTGCTCTCATAACTCCGAGGCGACCGGCACAACAGGCATCTGTATTCCCGATTCAACTCCAGACACGTCCTCAAAAGAAACGGAGACTGTTATCATAATCGACTAATACGTTTTTACAAGAACGTACAATAATTCCCTCAGGTTTTGTCGTTGTTTATGTTCATGTTGGCGCTAGAACAACAACTATAGAAACTTCCCGTCGAAATTGTAAGTCAGGAAGTAAAATTTCAATTTAATACCGATACTGCCTTGAATTTTATTTATACTTGACCAGAAATCCGCAAAAAATTCCTCCCAGCAGAAATTTTAGCTGTCTCGATCCGCAAAAATTTCCTCCCGCAAAACAAATTGAGTCGGCAATCCGCAAAATTTTCCTCCCGCAAAAAATTCGTCCTACACGGTATTTAGATGAGGAAAAACGCGCTGTACTTTGTATTATTTACGAAGACAAATATAGATGTGCAAACCACTTGACGTCACGCATGGTTAGCATGTCTTTAACGGCAAAACAATTGTCACCTGATTTTGACAATTATGCTACCCCCTTCTCTAATCCAAAGTTTAGGCGCGAAGCGGCGAGGAGCAAAGCGTACAATTATGCTTGACTCAACACTAAACATGATAATGTTTTCGCTCTCCATCCAAATTTATTTTGAATTGCACAACACGACTAAGGGAAGACTAAAATTGTTTATTGATAATAATAATAATTCCTAACGATAATCATAGAAATAATACGATCATTAAATAATTAATTAATTAATTAATTAATTAAATAAATAATTAATGTTCGGTATCTAGCGTCTGGTTGACGGCATAAAAAACAGCCTATCTTATGTATTTTCGCCCAACTAGATTAAATTTTGGGTGTGTTATTTGCGCAAATGAAGTTCAGGGGGGGTTAAGCCGTTTTGAAATATAGTTTTGCCTGTCATTTCCCCCCCTGAACTTTAATATCAACCAAATGAAGAGGACCCCCTGCAGTTTTCGATGGGTAACATTTTGGTGAAAACCCCATGTCTCCACAATGTTCCTTTCTACCCGTAAAAATCCATCGCCCTTTTCGTTTTGGCCGCAAAGCATCCTGGGACAGTTTCATTTTCTATTTCGCATTCCAGAACAGGATTTAATAAAGTTGTAGCATTAAAATCATAGTTTTAGTACTAAGCACGATGAACGCAACATATTGGCTGCAGATTTGGAGTAAGAAATGCGAACCTTGCAAAACTGAGGGGGGAGGGGTGGAAAACCAAATGCATTTCCTGTTAATAACGGTGCCCTCCCCATTAAAAGTGTCTTGAATGAAGTTGCAGCGTTAAAATCATAGTTTTGGTAGAAAACACGACGAACACAACATATTAGTTTCAAATTTGGGGTAAGAAAAGCGAACCCTGCAAAACGGAGGGGGGAGGGGTGGAAAATGATATGCATTTCCTGTTAATAACGGTGCCCTCCCCATTAAAAGTGTCTTGAATGAAGTTGCAGCTTTAAAATCTTAGTTTCTGTACTAAACACGACGAACACAACATATTGTTTGCAAATTTGGGTAAGATCTGCGATCCTTGCAAAACTGAGAGGGGAGGGGTGGAAAAGCATATGTATTTCCTGTAAATAGTGGTACCCTCCCCCAATAGAAAGGGATTGAATAACGTTGAAGCATCAAAATCATAGTTTTGGTACTAAACATGACCAATACAACATATTGCTTGAACATTTTGTGTAAGATCTGCGAAGCTTATAAAAATCGGGGGGTGGAAACCATTATACCATTATCAACCCGTCTCTTTGAGTCAAGTGTCAGAACTGATCATTTCCTCCAAAGTCAAATGCTGTGATCTCGACCCCGTTCCTGTCTATGTGTTGAAGCAGTGTTTACCATTGCTGTTGCCCATTATCACCGAAATTGTTAACCTCTCCCTTGACTCTGCTTCTATGACGGATACTCTGAAGATCGCCCAAATTCGTCCCCTGTTAAAGAAACTTAACCTAGATTATGAAGAGTTTAAGAACTTTAGACCAGTGTCTAATCTTGCTTTTATTTCTAAAGTTATTGAGAAGTCTGTTGCCTTTCAGCTGATCGAATACATTGACACCAATGATCTGGGTGAAACCTTCCAGTCCGCTTACAAAAAATTGCATAGTACCGAAACTGCTCTTTTGAAAGTTCAAGACGACGTCCTAAGGGCTATCGATCAGCATCGAACTGTTGCACTTCTGTTACTTGACCTTTCCGCAGCCTTTGATACAGTGGATCATAATATTTTACTATGCCGACTTCGAACTTGCTTTGGTATCAAAGGCAAAGCCCTTGCTTGGTTCAACTCCTACCTTAACGGGCGCAGTCAATATGTATCTGTGCAAGGAAAAAGCTCGACACGCTGTAGTGTACTGCATGGAGTGCCCCAAGGATCAGTGCTTGGGCCGATCTTATATCTGCTTTATACCTTACCCTTAGGAGACATTGTTAGGAAACATGACATGCTCTTCCATTTTTATGCAGATGACTCGCAACTTTATTTTTCGTTTGACTGTAATACACCTGAGGCGTCAACTGTTTCTAGAATCGAAGCTTGTATAAGGGATGTTAGTGACTGGATGTCTTCCAATAAACTAAAACTCAATTCTGACAAGACTGAGCTACTTATCATCGGGTCTCAACATCGTCCCAGGTTGCAGCTTCCTCCAATCGATGTTGGTAGTGACCAGATCAGGGCTTCAGACTCAGCTAGGAATATTGGCGTAATTTTCGACAACTGTATGAACTTTGAATCTCAAGTAACTGCTATATGCAAATCTTCTTTTTTCCATGTTCGTAATATATCTCGCATTCGTAAATACCTATCTGTTGACAGTACTAAGACTTTAGTTCATGCTTTTATTACTTGTAAACTTGATAATTGTAACTCATTACTATATGGTCTTCCTCAATGCCTTACTCATAGACTTCAACTTATACAGAACTGTGCTGCCCGACTTATATTTTGCAAAAGGAAATATGACCATGTAACTCCGTTACTAATAGAACTTCACTGGCTACCTGTTACTCAACGTATTGTCTTTAAGATTTTGTTACTGTCGTTTAAAGCACTCAATGGCCAAGCGCCTAAGTATATTACTGACTTACTCGTGAGATGTGTTCCTGCACGATCATTAAGATCGTCCTCTCATTGCTTTCTGAGAGTTCCCTGGTCGAGTTCCAAAACGTATGGCGACAGAGCTTTCTCTGTTTGCGCTCCAAAACTATGGAATGGATTACCAGGACACTTGAGACTTGAGACCAATCTAATGTCATTTAAAAGTAATCTTAAGACCTATCTATTCCGTCAGACCTATCCCATTTAGTCCAGCTATTGTTATTTTTAAGATATATTCCTAATGTATATTTTTTAATATATATTTTTAATGTCTTTTTAATGTATATCTTAATGTCTTAATTATAATTTAGATTTATTATTGTTATATACATATATATTCCTGTAAAGCGCCTTAGAACTTTCGGATCATGTGCGCTATATAAATTTTATTTTTATTATTATTATTATACGATTATCGTTAGCGGTACCCACTTGTAATAATAATAATAATAATAATAATAATAATAACAATAATAATAACAATATGTATACATGGTGCCACGTCACAAACGTGATTTTCAGTCAGCAAATGGCGTTTATTATATAATTTTCGATGAAATACCAATGTATATTTCTTTCTAAAAAGTGATATCTTCACACGTGAACTGATATAAATTATATTTTCAAACGTGAAGATATCACTTTTGAAAATATGACTTGCTTTCAAAGATTTCTAGCCTTTTTAGTAAGATATTGAAACTGGTATTTCATCGATAATTATATATTAAAAGGAACATTACATGGCCGCTTGGAGATACGGTTTTTATCTTCTCGTGTTAATGAAATATCTTACTCGTTCGCTTAATCACTCGTAAGATATTTCATCAACACTCGAAGATAAAATCCGTATCTCCGCGCGGCCATGTAATATCCTCTAAATAACCTACTTACCCATAATACTGATATGCACTAAAGGACAACAAGTAAAGGCTAATTCAATTGTTCCTTTTCTTTATTAGACTAAAAGATAAATGCCTACTTCGTTTTATGAGTGAAGTAATGTTTAATAGTACTCTGTGGCTTTAGAAACCAGTTTTACTTCGGGGTGGCGCAGTGGTTAAGCGCTTCGCCTCTCACCTCTGTGGCCCAGGTTGGATTCCCGGACTGGGCATCATATGTGAGTTGAGTTTGTTGGTATCTCGCCCCTACTCCGAGGGTTTTTCTCCGGGTCTTCGCTCCTCGATCTCGTCGCTTCGCTCCTCGGCGCCTAACTTTCGCGAAGGGAGGCAGTAGAACCTCAGGTAACCAGAGTACCGGTTTTTCTCCCTCCGCAAAAACCAACATGCTAAATTCCAATTCGATCTGTGGATTAGCCGGGACCTGGCTTTGATCAGGACCCATGGTTGTTTCAGGTCCCGTTACAAATTCAAGGGATTCAGGATTCTTATTGAAGCCTTAGAATTTGCAAAACAACGAACAATTAACAATACAAACAAACCATTGTCTGGTAAGTTTCTATGTCAAACCTGGGGCTTGGACAACGTTTGCACACACAAAACGGTTCCGCTACGAAATGCCAGGCCATGAACACCTTCAGTGGTCACTCATGCCATGTTTACACTCGAGCGAATTACATAGGTAGAATTTAATAAACAAACCTAAACAAAGGTTTAACTTATTAGTAAGATTAAGTAAATTCTACCAAGGTAAATGATCGATTGTAAACATGGTATCAGCCTTTGTGGAGTCCACATGCCTTTTCTGCTCGAGTCCTTACTAATTGCTTCACTGTTTATTGCACGAATTTCAAATCAAATACATATCTGAATGTTAAACGTTGGAGCAAGACTGCTTATGCCTGTTTCCACTTGAGCGACTTACCTAGGTAGAATAGCGATGTTTCGCGTTAATAAACATTACAATTGTTATGCTAATGTCAACATGATTTCAAAAGCCCACTTTAGGCTTAGGGGTAAGTGTCTTAGGGTTGGGTTAGTTGTGTAACGAACGTACTAATGGATCTCTGGTTGTACATCAATGACAATGGATGACGTGGCAGTGAACATCGCTATTTACTCCGATTTTCGTTATTTGCTAAACACTAGTTTAACTAAGTTGAGTAAATTCTACCAAGGTAAATTGCCCAAGTGGTAAACACGGAATTAGGTTGTTAATAGTTACAAAACACCACAGGCAATCATTTAATAACTGAACAACTTTTCCTTTTCTGTTCATTTATTTCTCACTTTTTGGGCGCCAGAGCATGAACAAAGGAGGGGCTTACGTTCATTTGATTTTAAGATCAACAAAAGTAATGTTTAAAACAACTCAGTCTTGTAATCAGACCAAATAGACTGTAGCCTCCTGTGGCTGCAAAGGAGGCTACGTAGACTGGAGTGAATACGTTTAAACAATTGTAAACCGAAATTGTCTGTTCCCTTTACAAAAAAATCACGAAAAGTTTACTACAATGCATTTTTTTTTATATCTCTGATTTGCCAGAGAGACAATATTTTCTTTATCAATTATATATTATTAAACATCAACTTTGATTAACACAAATGTACAGGCCTAGGTTGTCCATTGAAATATTTGACCAAACCTTCGACAACAGGTCTCACTCAAAATCGACTATTCTCCTTTGCAGCTGTTCTTAGTGTTGGTCCCTCCCCTGACACCACGTAATGAGACCACTCAGGGCAGCAATCACTAATCTACTTTCTTATTCTATTTTCTTATTCTATAATTTCTCGTCCCATTCTCTCTCGTTCTCAATCAGTGCATGGCACGCATGTCTCTTCGTGCTATTCGGAAATTGAAAATTGCCGACACGCCGGAGAAGGAGTGCATTGTCAGGGGCCTTCGCTAAAGTAAGTCTGCTCAGCCATAATTCTGTTGCAGTACCGTAGAATAGAGAGGATATTTCATTGTTGCCATTCTACAGCTATCACAGCGTACATCAGTCATTTCCATACCTTTTTAAACGGTGTACTCTTTCGATAGAGACGGTTGACATGTGTTGGTATAACATTGTTTGCAAGTCTAATCCTACTAACACAACTATTGTATTCGTCGCTTTCCGGCACTACATCGATGCAGCTCTTTCTATTATACGTTTATGTTCAGTTATAACTCGGATGACGTACTTTGCTGATATATTATTTGCTTTATGATGAAATCCGCCTAAAAATTGAACCCTTGAGTGCGGATAATATATCAGTATATGAATGTAGTAATCTGCTAGAGGCCTAACTAGCCTTAATATACGAGGGTAAACAAAATGTTTGATTTGAAACAAGTCTAAAGTGACAACTAAAAACTTCGATCTACTATTAAAATCAGTGTCGGAGTAGAACTGACACTGGTTATTTCCGCATCAGGAATATTTAGAGACGATTACGACCAACACTAGGAGTAGTTAAAAACTCTATCAAAGCCGATTCCAATGGAAGGTTAGAACTCAAATGAGAACATCTACCTCAGTTCTAGTTCTAATCTCGAATGTATCATTTGGGAAACGTGTCTTTAATAACAAATAATCAATTCATGGTCCTTGGACTTCCTCAGTTGGATGACTTTCGGAATACTGAGAACAACCAGAGCGAAGCTAAATTTCCTGGTTCTCGTTGCTTGATTCGGTTGGCCCGATTCGGCACTTTGAATCCTGAGAATTCCACATTCGGGGGTAAGGAAGTTGGCTTCAGCTGTGTTGTTAACGTTTAAGTTCCATTGCCAGGTTCAAGTTAAGTTGGCAATACTATATGTCGGGCCTGAGAGAATAAATTGTGTATGCGGTGGGGTCAATCAGCCGTGAATAATTCAGGAAACTGACTGACTAACATGTACATACCACAGCTGTCATCGTCACTCTCGCTACATTTTAAAATACAGCAGTCATAAGTAGCTTCTACACGTATAGCTTTCGTAGCTTGCAAAGATGAGACAACTCAGTCTAACGGGTTTAAAAGATGACAAATAAAAACTCAGATGTGTTCACAATTAGTAATTAGCATTGTCTTGACTCATGAATATTTTTGACACGTATTAGTGGAATAGTGATATCGTTCGTATATTGTTTACACGTTTATTGCCTGGGCTGCCTCTTGTCTATATCCGAGTTTGCAGTTCTGTTTGCTTTCAGACTCCACCAATTTAGGTCTCAATGTTTAGAAATGACGTAGGAAATCCATCTTCTATTTATAATATCAATTTTGATCGGTGAAACTGAGGAAACTAATTTCGTTCGAACGGGAGAAGCTAACAATAACATTTTTGAGCTCGATGGCCAACTAGCTTCTGATCTCAATTCTTAACGCAAACAAATTAACCCTTAATATTAAGAAAACAGAATATATGTTTATTCTTCAAATCAAAAACGCATTAACATTCCCCACATTCCAACACTATCAATAAATAACGTTGCTATTAAACAGGTTGAGACAGCCAAAACTAGTCAACCACACTTTGCTTACTGTAGCGAAGTGTGGGGTAACTGTGGCAAGGGTTTATGTGACAAGCTACATAAATTACAGAATCGTGCTGCTCGTGTTTTATTGAACGCGTCATTTGATTCAAATACTCAGACACTGCGTGAAACTCTTACCTGAAAAAACATAAAATACCAACATTTACTAGATTCTGCAGTTATGGTGTACAAGTCACTAAATAATTTAGCTCCAGATTATCTTTGCTCGAAATTGATCTTCAGGGTTGAGCTAGTTAATTATTCACTACGCGATCTTACTATTAAGCTGGCTGTTCCACATCCGCGCACTGACTATCTTAAAAGAAGTGTTAGCTATAGCGGCACACAATTGTGGAACAGCCTGCCCCTTGATATTCGCCAATCGAAATCCCTTAACTCGCCAAAAGACAAATTACGCTGCTACGTCTTCTGAAATTACTAATTCACGGCATCCACGTAAAGGAGGATTTATTTTATTTTTTATGTAAATATTATATCGTAGTATAACTGTAAGTTATAGGTTTTTTATTTAGGCATAATGTTAGATTATTCATTGGATTTTAAAATTCGTAAATTACCTGATGGAACAACCGTGACGAAATAAAGTTATCCAATCCAATCAAAAAGCTGGACATCGTTGGGAAAGAAGTTGTTGCTGGTTGACAAGATGTTGAACATGCGTTTCTCTTGCTCGATCGGTCGAGTATGCATTTATAAAAAAAACCCACGATAACAGTAACCCTTTAGCCAATGAAATTGTGCCTTCTTGGGATGCTCTCGTACTTTATGTTTTGGAAATTGTATTAAAAAATACTACTAGACGTCATTTCATATGAATGAGCGAGTACCGAGTTTAAGTGGGACCGTGATCAGTGAAACGTGCACGACGCCCGGGTAGAGAGTAGCACGGAACCTCTCGAGACCTGTATTCTGATTGTACCCATAATACTATACTTCTATTGGTTTTGTACTGCACTTTCTAAAGGCTAGGGTGTTTTCTATTGTTGGGTAGGCCAATACTGTCGCTCGTTTCGAGAAGTTCCACCCGACCCCGGGTAGAGACGGGAGCTACTGTAACGTTGCATTTTATTGGACCCTTTTGGGCCGCACTATAATAAACTATAAATAAATCTATTGTGTTTGTATCGCGTTCTATTGTTGTTTTGTTGGGTAGCGAGCCAATAACATGGCAGGTTGTTCTGTTCATTTAGTTCTCACTTTTTGAGCCCCAGAGCATGAACAAAGGAGGGGCTTACGTTCATTTGATTTTAAGATCAACAAAACTAATGTCTAAAACAACCCAGTCTTGTAATCAGACGAAATAGACTGTAGCCTCCTGTGGCTGCATAGCAAGGACGCTACGTAGACTGGAGTGAATACGTTTAAACAATTGTAAACCGAAATTGTCTCTTTTCCTTTATAAAAAATCACGAAACGTTTACTTAACACTGGATTTTTTTAAATATCTCTGATTTGCTAGAGAGACAATTATCTTTATCAATAATATAAAACACCAACTTTGATTATTAAACACAAATGTACAGGTTGTCCATTGAAATATTTGCCCAAACCTTCGACAACAGGCCTCACTCAAAATACTATTCTCCTTTGCAGCTGTTCTTAGTGTTGGTTCCTCCCCTGACACCACGAACACCTGCTAATGAGACCACTCAGGGCAGCAATCAATAAACGAATCTACTTTCTTATTCTATAATTTCTCGTCCCATTCTCTCTCGTTCTCAAGATGCATGGCATGCATGTCTCTTCGTGCTATTCGGAAATTGAAAATTGCTGACACGCCGGAGAAGGAGTGCATTCAGTGTCAGGGGCCTTCGCTAAAGTAAGTCTGCCGGCTCAGCCATAATTCTGTTCCAGTACCGTAGAATAGACAGGATATTTCATTGTTGGCATTCTACAGCTATCACAGCGTACATCAGTCATTTCCATACCTTTTTAAACGGTGTACTCTTTCGATAGAGACTGTTGACATGTGTTGGTATACCATTGTTTGCAAGTGTAATTCTGGGTCCTACTGACACAACTATTGTATTCGTCGCTTTCCGGCACTACGTCGATGCAGCTCTTTCTATTATACGTTTATGTTCAGGTATAACTCGGATGACGTACTTAGCTGATATATTATTTGCTTTAAGATGAAACCCGCCTAAAAATTGAGCCGTTGAGTGCGGATCTGATATATGAAAGTAGTAAGGAGTGGAGAATGCTCGGATCATTAGCGGTATCTGCTAGAGGCCTATAAATAAGCCTCAATATATATACGAGGGTAAACAAAATGTTTGATTTGAAACAAGTCTAAAGTGACAACTAAAAACTTCGATCTACTATTTTAAAAAATCAGTCTCGGAGTAGAAGTCACTGGTTATTTCCGCATCAGATTTTATGAATATTTAGAGACGATTACGACCAACACTTGCCAACACTAGGAGTAGGGGTAGTTAAAAACTCTATCAAAGCCGATTCCAATGGAAGGTTAGAACTCAAATGAGAACATCTACCTCAGGTCTAGTTCTAATCTCGAATTTATCATTTAGGAAACGTGTCTTTAATAACAAATAATCAATTCATGGTCCTTGGACTCCCTCAGTTGGATGACTCTCGGAATACTGAGAACGTTGCTTGATTCGGTTGGCCCGATTCGGCAGTTTGAATCCTGAGAATTTCACATTCGGGGGTAAGGAAGTTGGTTTCAGCTGTGTTGTTAACGTTTAAGTTCCATTGCCAGGTTCAAGCTGGCAATACTATATGTCGGGCCTGAGAGAATAAACTGTGTATGGGGTGGGATCAATCAGCCGTGAATTATTAACAACTAACATGTACATACCACAGCTGTTGTCATCGTCACTCTCGCTACATTTTAAATACAGCAGTCATAAGTAGCTTCCACACGTATAGTTTTCGTAGCTTGCAAAGATGATACAACTCAGTCTAACGGGTTTAAAAGATGACAAATAAAAACTCAGATGTGTTCACAATTAGTAATTAGCATTGTCTTGACTCATGAATATTTTTGACACGTATTAGTGGAATAGTGATATCGTTCGTATATTGTTTACACGTTTATTGCCTGGGCTGCCTCTTGTCTATATCCGAGTTTGCAGTTCTGTTTGCTTTCAGACTCCACCAATTTAGGTCTCAATGTTTAGAAATGACGTAGGAAATCCATCTTCTATTTATAATATCAATTCTGAGGAAACTAATTTCGTTCGAACGGAAGAAGCTAACAATAACATTTCTGAGCTCGATGGCCAACCAGCTTCTGATCTCAATTGTGTTAATACATGGGGTAACGCAAACAAATTAACCCTTAATATTAAGAAAACAGAATATATGTTAATTCTTCAAATCAAAAACGCATTAACATTCCCCACATCCCAACACCATCAATAAACAACGTTGCTATTAAACAGGTTCAGACAGCCAAAACTAGTTAACCACACTTTGCTTACTGTAGCGAAGTGTGGGGAAACTGTGGCAAGGGTTTATGTGACAAGCTACAGAAATTACAGAATCGTGCTGCTCGTGTTTTATTGAACGCGTCATTTGATTCAAACTGACTCAGACACTGCGTGAAACTCTTACCTGGAAAAAAAAAACACCAACGTTTCCTAGATTCTGCAGTTATGGTGTACAAGTCACTAAATAATTTAGCTCCAGATTATCTTTGCTCGAAATTTATCTTCAGGAATGAGCTAGTGAATTATTCACTACGCGATCTTACTATTAAGCTGGCTGTTCCACATCGGCGCACTGACTATCTTAAAAGAAGCCGTTAGCTATAGCGGCGCACAATTGTGGAACAGCCTGCCCCTTGATATTCGCCAATCACGCTGCTATGACTTCTGAAATTACTAATTCACGGCATCCACGTAAAGGAGGATTTATTTTATTATTTATGTAAATATTATATCGTAGTATAACTGTAAGTTATAGGTTTTTATTTATGGCATAATTTTAGATTATTCATTGAATTTTAAAATTTGTAAATTACCTGATGGAACAACCATGACAAAATAAAGTTATCCAATCCTATCAAAAAGCTGAAAATGGTTGGGAAAGAAGTTGTTGCTGGTTGACAAGATGTTGAACATGCGTTTCTCTTGCTCGATCGGTCGAGCATGCATTCATAAAACAACACGATAAGAGTAACCCTTTAGCCAATGAAATTGTGCCTTCTTAGGATGCTCTCATACTCAGTTATGTTTTTGGAAATTGTATTAAAAAACACTACTAGACGTCATTTCATATGAATGAGCGAGTACCGAGTTTTAGCGGGACCGTGATCAGTGAAACGTGCACGACGCCCGGGTAGAGAGTAGCACGGAACCTCTCGAGACCTGTATTCTGATTGCACCCATAATACTATACTTCTATTGTCTTTGTACTGCACTTTCTAAAGGCTAGGGTGTTTTCTATTGTTGGGTTGGCCAATACTGTCGTTCGTTTCGAGAAGTTCCACCCGACCCCGGGTAGAGACGGGAGCTACTGAAAACCATGCATTTTATTGGACCCTTTTGGGCCGCACCGTAATAAACTATAAATAAATCTAATGTGTTTGTATCGCGTTCTATTGTTGTTTTGTTGGGTAGCGAGCCAATAACATGGCAGGTTGTTACTTACTACAGCCCGACCCGCACCATGAACTGTTCCTCTCAAACCCTGAAATTCATAGTGAAGTATAACACCATGACCCGCACCATGAACTGTTCCTCTCAAACCCTGAAATTCATAGTGAAGTATAACACCATGACCCGCACCATGAACTGTTCCTCTCAAACCCTGAAATTCATAGTGAAGTATAACACCATGACCCGCACCATGAACTGTTCCTCTCAAACCCTGAAATTCATAGTGAAGTATAACACCATGACCCGCACCATGAACTGTTCCTCTCAAACCCTGAAATTCATAGTGAAGTATAATACCATGACCCGCACCATGAACTGTTCCTCTCAAATCCCTGAAATTGATAGTGAAGTATATCACCATGATCCGCCCCATGAACTGTTCCTCTCAAATCCCTGACATTCATAGTAAAGTATAACAAAGAAGTTTACAAAGGTGAGATTCTGAATTGTTTTTCGGACTTGCTCCCAATCGAGCGAGTTTTACTGAATGACCCGCTGAAATTCCGGCGGAACTTGTCTATTACAGCAACACAAAACAATGAGAGTGCCTAGACATGGTGTGGTATACAGTGTAAAGCAATAGTTGGAGTTAGTGTAGAACACAATCAATCCTATAGCTAGCTACAGCTATTCAGATGTGTATAAACTGCATTCAATTAATCATTCGTGTTCACTATTTATCACTGCAGGTCTTGTGTTGCCACATGTATATTTTCTCAAACACATGTAGCTACTGTTAATGTTACAAACATGGCTGCAATTTGCTTTCTGCTTTCCATGGAAGTTCTCATCACAGGCACCGTGTAAAATAGGATTCTTTTTACATGACTAATATAATATTCTTATTATATGGCTTCTCTGGAGACAAAGAATCACAATTCTTCTCCAAAAGAATTTATATATGTAACTCTTGTAAAAATAATCTAAAGTAATTTATTCTTCTCTCAAAGCCAGGCTAAAAACATTGCAAGTGTAAAATACTTTTTTAAATCGAACCTGCAAAGTTGTACCAACTATTCCTTGTTGAAATTCCATATGGCCTGAGTAAAGGCTGGTACAGCCTCTTGTTAAACATAAATTAACAGGACTACTTCAGGAAATCGTTTTTCATTAGGTACTAGGTCAGCCGAACTGCATGTTGAACACTCTCCCGACTAGTCTCAGCCTGTAACTCATTCGTCTTGTTTAAGTCTGACCTTCTCAACATGTATAGACCCTTTGCACGTGACGTCATAGCCGCCATGTTGGTGTACAGTTAACAATAGCTTCTACTGTTAGCTTCTTTTGGCTGTACACCAACATGGCCGCCATGCCCTTTGTCATTTGAATCTCTGGGGATTGAGTGCAAACCATCTATACTTATCTAAGCTATCTACGCCGTCCTCCTGCCTTTTTTTGGTTGTACCTAAACCTCGATTATGTCACTGACATCACTTTTGTTTTCTAATTTAGCTATTAATTAGTCGTTCGGATTTTTTGTATTTTTCTTTAATATCTCTCTGTTTTTACATTGTTTTTAACAAAAAGGGGTCAGGTCTCAATTGGGTTGCAAGTTCCGCTCCTTTCCCCTACCACGATTTATTTGTTATTTAATTGATTTTTCTTAGCTGTAAGTTTGTCACTACTTGGTTTATTTATTTATTTAATTACTTATACATATTACTTATGCAATTTGATGTAATGTGGCGAATTTCATTAAACTAAACTACAACAACTGCACGAGAAAATGCCCATAAATTCGAACAACAAACAGAGAGAAAAATGAGGAATGAACACCAATCGAATGTAATGTAAAAGCTTAAGAATCTTCTGCTATTTTATTTACAGATTACAGAGCACCTGGTAACCTGAGAAGGTCGATTAACACAAACTTGTCACGTTAAGTATGGCGCATACACAGTCAACACCGATAGTGGAAATCACGAAACCAAGCAAAACCATCGACGACTTCAAACGGGTTTCATTGGCCGACAAAATACAAGCAGCCTGTGTGGATGATGTGTTACCGAGAGAAGATGCAACGACTATACATGATTATCAGCAAGGTAAAGCCAGACACCTCCTTGGAAAATATGGAAAGAGAATGGAGGATATCACCAGATTCAGTTCTCGTTTCAAAAGTGTGGAACGTAAAAATGTCGGTGAAAGGGTTGCTACACTAGGCTCAGATGAGGACATTTACGTTTTCTCTCAAGGAGACTGTGGTTTGTTTGCCTCTGTTCTCACGGCTTATAACTACCACTGGACCTTACGAACCTCTCCTGATGACTGGTGGTTCTGTGTAATCAAGCAAGTCGCCAACGCCATCGACACCAACTCTAAGAAAGACTCCGTTCGCAAGATGTTTGTTGAGCACGAAGGGAAGAAGACACTTACAGTTACTGTTAACTCCCTAAACATCTATGATGTTGACTACAGCTGGTTCTTTGATGAAATGGCAAAACAGATATCACAGAACGTCAAAGTGCCAGAATACGTGGATGCAGTGACTGCAGATTTCTCCTCCACTACTGCAGTACAGAAGATTGTCTCTCAGGTAACACTGATGTCCTCGGTACAGGAATATTTTAACTTCAGCATGATGAGAAAGTGTGGAATCCCTGCAGTGGAAATGCTGGGCACTGAAGAGGACTGGAAACGACTCCAGTCCAAGCTCAAGATCCTGAGGACACTGCTAGAGCCAATCGAAAACGACATTGGTTTGAGAAAAGAGTGGTGGGCCTTGGTGGAAAATGTATTTGGTAACTTACTTGTAACTTATCAAGGAAAACCAGACAAGACATGGTGGAGCCATATTATGAGCTACAAGGAAGCTTTTGGTTCAGGAGCGAGATCAGGTTGGGAGGGTTGGATCGTAGAGTTTCTGGAAGGAATGGGAGCAAGAAAGCAAATCTATGAATTTACCAGCGGCCTTGTTTCTGTTCCTCTTCATATCGGTGATCCTTCTGGTGTAAATGACACTGCCGCTTTAGTGGCGGGAATGTTGGGGTTTACGGTCCACCAAGATGAAATGAAAAACGTTTCTGTACAACCATTCCAGGGCTGGTCTCTCATGCTACCTGAAAGCTCGCCTTTTCGAATGCCAGCTGAATAGTAAAGGCGAATAATATCAGCATGGAAAGTGAGAATAATGCGGTGTCGTTACAGATACATTGAAGTTTGGAGGTGCAAAGTTTAATTCTTGATCTTATTCCTAAATATCAGGAACAATATTATAATTACAGACATTCCCCATGTTGTTTGGTATAACAAAAGTAGCTAATGAGGCATCGTTTGCCACGGTGCAACCATTAATTGGCGGGGAAAATAATCTAAAAATAGCCCAACTTGTAAAAACGCTGTGACAACTATATAGGACATATATAGATGTTTGTTGAGCACGAAGGGAAGAAGACACTTACAGTTATTGTTAACTCTCCTAATATCTATGATGTTGACTACAACTTGTTCTTTGATGAAATGGCAAAACAGATATCACAGAACGTCAAAGTGCCAGAATACGTGGATGCAGTGACTGCAGATTTCTCCTCCACTACTGCAGTACAGTGCGGTCGTTTTATTATCTGAAGTCGATTAATGTTATTTTTTTATTTTAATTATTGATAGTTTTAACTTTTTATTCTTTAATTTTTATGCCGACAATTTCTATTTTTATTGGATTTTTATAACTCTTTAGATTTAGTGCTAGATGTTTTCTTGTTCCTTATTGTTACATTCCTAATTGTTGAATTTAGTTTTTCAGATTACGTCTGTTTCCCACGATGTAATTTGCCAGTTACGTTTGTTATAAATATTAAAAGATTCTGATTTCAAACTGTAGGTGAAACGTAAACTTTAGCGTCAACGAGAAAGGGAGATCTTAAGAAGTCTTTCGTAGAGTTAAACACATACACATCAAGAATCAGGCTTGGTAAACTGAGTAAATTGTGATTATCAGTAGAGTGCATGTACATCTTTTCTTGCATGGTAAACCACTAGAAAAGTTCTAGTAAATTGAAACGGCCTTAAATGTGCTTGTGTCAGATTTACTTGTCTTGGTGGTAGGACTAACAGTCTTATGAAACTCACTGAATGGGACAATCGCGGGGGAGGGAGCGGGACGTTGCCTGAGAAAACTCAACATTTCCCAACATTTTCCCGGTTATGGTTAGGGACTTAGATAAGACTAATGTTTATGTGCTTAGTTTTGATTGTAAGTGTGAATGGGAAACAAATATTTTTGAAAATCACAAATGCAGAAGTTTGGCAAAGAGGTATAGCTACGGTGGCCCAGAAGGGAACTCGGTCCTGAATTATTCTATACTGAAAACAAAAACTGCCAACTAAAACTTAATCACACTGCAAACTAAACATTTATCGCACTGCAAACTAGAAATTTATCGCACTACAAACTAAAGTTTAATCACACTGCAAATAAAACAAAAAAACCTGATGGTGCTTTCCAGCAGTTAGAATAGAAGTCAAGGATACTGTAATAGTTGTTTATAATTTCATAACCTTGACACACTGAGCTACCACAGAACACAGGGCCACTTTTTAAGTCGGCTCTTTTGCAATGTAGTAACCTGACCTGTAGAAGCCTAGGTATATAGTATTCTCTATATATGTATCTCTTCGGCTAGTGACCTGGCAAAAGAGCTGGCTTGAAAAGTGGCCCAGTGTATTCTGTGGTACTTGTGATGTGTGTAGCTTTTGAAATTATAACTGAACAACAAGTCAACGAGTCAAAGTGCGCGGGAAAATTTACAGACAAATGTATGGAAAAGTGAAAACACGATTGCACGTTTCCCAGCACAGCTACATCCCTCAAATTTAGATCAGTTAATTTTTTACCTGGTAGACAGTGAAAATTTCAGAAATTCGATTTTACAGTGGTATATCCACGAGGTGGCTTTTCATCCACTGATGGACCTACGTTTTAACATCTTTTCCGAGAAGACGTGAAGGTCTAACCATTTGCATTTAGCGCTCATGAATCGAACGAAATTGTTTCACAAAGGCAGCATCTTCTACTCAGTTATTTTAAGACCCTGAGTGTTGGTCCGGCCTGGGTTTGAACCCACGACCTCCCGCACAACAGACCGGCGCTTAACCACTAAGCTAACCGTATGCTTAACCACTGAGCTAACCGTATGCTTAACCACTAAGCTAACCGTATGCTTAACCACTGAGCTAACTGTATGCTTAACCACTAAGCTAACCGTATGCTTAACCACTGAGCTAACTGTATGCTTAACCACTAAGCTAACCGTATGCTTAACCACTGAGCTAACCGTATGCTTAACCACTAAGCTAACCGTATGCTTAACCACTGAGCTAACTGTATGCTTAACCACTAAGCTAACCGTATGCTTAACCACTGAGCTAACCGTATGCTTAACCACTGAGCTAACCAGGAGGCGGTTACATCTGGACAAAATGTGGTTCAACATATCGGTACAACCATTGGCTGAAACAGATCTTGAAACCGTTGGAAATGGCCTTTAAAGTGCGTATGAAGTGCAAAAATCGACCTCGTTTATATCTTATTTTATTAGTTTTAGTCTTAGTTTCCTGATATAGTCATTTTATGCAATTAAAAATATTAAATTTGGAGAGCGCGAACATTACTTTTTTCGTGTTGAAGCCAGGCATAATTGTCAAAATCATGCGACATTTATGCCCTTAAAGTATTATGCTAATTACATGCGTGACATCAAGTGCAAGTTTGAGGAAAAAATAGACAGATGGCAAGGCCCCTCAAGTAAGACCTATTTAGATGAGAATTAGACAACACAACGCGCTGTACTTTGTATTATTTACGAAGACAAATATAGATGTGCAAACCACTCGACGTCACGCATGGTTAGCATGTCTTTGACGGCATAACAATTGTCACATGATTTTGACAATTATGCTACCCCCTTCTCTAATCCAAAGTTTAGGCGCGAAGCGGCGAGGAGCATAGCGTACAATTATGATTCACTCAACACTAAACATGATCATGTTTTCGCTCTCCATCCAAATTTATTTTGAATTGCACAACACGACTAAGGGAAGACTAAAATTGTTTATTGATAATAATTCCTAACGATAATCATAGAAATAATACGATCATTAAATAATTAATTAATTAATTAAATAAATAGTTAATTAATTAATTAAATAAATAATTAATGTTCGGTATCTAGCGCCTAGTTGGTGGCATAAAAACCAGCCTATCTTATGTATTTTCGCCCAACTAGATGTTTTTTTTTGCGTTATTACTCGCGCAAATGAAGTTCAGGGGGGGGGGGGGGGTTAAGCCATTTTGAAATTTAGTTTTCCCTGTCATTTCCCCCCTGAATTTCAATATCTACCAAATTAAGAAGACCCCCTGCAGTTTTGGATGGTTTCCATTTCGGTGAAAACCCCGAAATGCCAGGCCATGAACACCTTCAGTGGTCACTCATGCCATGTTTACACTCGAGCGAATTACATAGGTAGAATTTAATAAACAAAAACTAAAACAAAGGTTTAACTTATTATTAAGATTAAGTAAATTCTACCAAGGTAAATGATCGATTGTAAACATGGTATCAGCCTTTGTGGAGTCCACATGCCTTTTCTGCTCGAGTCCTTACTAATTGCTTCATATTATTGCACGAATTTCAAAATCAAATACATATCTGAATGTTAAACGTTGGAGCAAGACTGCTTATGCCGTGTTTCCACTTGAGCGACTTACCTAGGTAGAATAGCGATGTTTCGCGTTAATAAACATTACGATTGTTATGCTAATGTCAACCATGATTTCAAAAGCCCACTTTGTGTAACGAACGTACTAATGGATCTCTGGTTGTACATCAATGACAATGGATGACGTGGCAGTGAACATCGCTATTTACTCCGATTTTCGTTATTTGCTAAACACTAGTTTAACTAAGTTGAGTAAATTCTACCAAGGTAAATTGCCCAAGTGGTAAACACGGAATTAGGTTGTTAATAGTTACAAAACACCACAGACAATCATTTAATAACTGAACAACTTTTCCCTTTCTGTTCATTTATTTCTCACTTTTTGAGTGAGACAGAGCATGAACAAAGGAGGGGCTTACGTTCATTTGATTTTAAGATCAACAAAACTAATGCCGGTCTAAAACAACTTAGTCTTGTATTCACACCAAGTAGACTGTAGCCTCCTGTGGCTGCAAAGGAGGCTAAGTAGACTGTGGTGAATACGTTTAAACAATTGTAAACCGAAATTGTCTGTTCCCTTTATAAAAAAATCACGAAAAGTTTACTACAATGCATTTAATTTTTTTTCTCTGATTTGCCAGAGAGACAATATTATCTTTATTAAACATGAACTTTGATTAACACAAATGTACAGGTTGTCCATTGAAATATTTGCCCAAACCTTTGACAACAGGTCCCACTCAAACTACTACTCTCCTTTGCAGCTGTTCTTAGTATTGGTTCCTCCCCTGACATCAAGAACACCTGCCCCTAATGAGACCACTCAGGGCAAGCTATCAATAAAATATTCTACTTTCCTATTCTATAATGTCTCGTCCATATGCATGTCTCATCGTGCTATGCGGAAATTGAAAATTGCTGACACGCCGGAGAAGGAGTGCATTGTCAGGGGCCTTCGCTAAAGTAAGTCTGCTCAGTCATAATTCTGTTCCAGTACCGTAGAATAGACAGGATATTTCATTATTGGCATTCTACAGCTGTCACAGCGTACATAAGTCATTTCCATACCTTTTTAAACGGTGTACTCTTTCGATAGAGACAGTTGACGTGTGTTGGTATATATAACATTGTTTGCAAGTGTAATTCCGGGTCCTACTAACACAACTATTGTATTCGTCGCTTCCCGGCACTACATCGATGCAGCTCTTTCTATTTTACGTTTATATATGTTCAGTTATAACTCGGATGATGTATTATTTGCTTAGATGAGACGCGCCTAAAAATTGAGACGTTGAGTGCGGATAATATACATGTATGAATGTAGTAAGGAGTGGAGAATGCTCGGATCATTAGCAGTATCTGCTAGAGGCCTATAAATAAGCCTCAATATCCTAGGGTAAACAAAAGGTTTCATTTGAAACAAGTCTAAAGTGACAACTAAAAACTCTGATCAACTATTAAAATCAGTCTCGGAGTAGAAGCCACTGGTTATTTCCGCATCAGATTTCATGAATATTTAGAGACGATTACGACCTAGGAGTAGTTAAAACTCTATCAAAGCCGATTCCAATGGAAGGTTAAAACTTGAATTTATCATTTGGGAAACGTGTCTGTCTTTAATAACAAACAAGAGCCCATCTGGGCTTTCACTCGGGCCACATGAGATTGAAGATGAAATACACTTTCATTTGAAATCCTCTTAGTATCAAGTCGTGCTTTAATTCGCCAGTGAGAACGTCGAAAAAACAGACTGGTCTATTAATCGCTTTTATGGCATGACTATGATAACGCAGGATTCGAACAACAGAATACTGGCACATTCAAGTGTATAAATGCAATACAATGACATATTCAGATTTTGAATTTGATTGAAAATAGATCAAAAACTCGGGGAAATGTCCGGCTAAAACTGTATGAATAAATGTGAAATGAAACATAAATTTCATAGCAAGAAAAAAATTTGTAATTCCTATAAATGAGAAAGCTCTTCTATTAAGCCGCTTCTCATATACACAGACTGTTTCACAAAAAACATTTGCGCCTATCGACACAAGAATTCAGTTGACCTTTCAAATAATTTATTCTGAGGTACGCATACTCTAAATCAGATGTTAAATAAAGCGATAATTAGAAGGAAAAGTACATCAACAGACAAACTGAGAGGAAATTTATTCAAATCAAAAAGAGTTTACTTACAGTACTTACGTAACTGACACCTTCGTGCACATATGCACTGAATCGGAATGAAAGTCGAAGCCTACCTCGAACTTAACTTTCAGCTAACCTGTTTCCTTTCATTCCACAATGAATAATAATCTCATAAAGTAAGCCCGTAGCTTTCAATAAATTTGCCAGTGTCTGAATGAAACAGCTAGATCTTTTCCAATTTCTCTCACGAGTCACGGCAGCTCACTCTAAAAACTGGTTTCTTTAAATCAAGCAAAAGTTTGCTTAAATCAATGTCCTCTGGCAAGCACCAAAAATATTGTTTTGAATTTTAAAACAAGACTGTTTAAAACTTAAATTAAGCAAATAAGTGCTTAAAACAAGCTCCAGTTGTAAAACCCTGAAATGCTTGAATTAAGCAAGTGCTTAAAACAAGCTCCAGTTGTAAAACCCTGAAATGCTTGAATTAAGCAAGTGCTTAAAACAAGCTCCAGTTGTAAAACCCTGAAATGCTTGAATTAAGACAAGCCTCTTGTTTTGCATTTTGAAATAGGACTGTTTAAAACTTGAATTAAGCAATTAACAAGCGCTTAAAACAAGCTCCTGTTGTAAAACCCTGAAATGCTTGAATTTAAACCGAGTCTTGCTTTGCACTGATTTTAAACAAGGATAGTGTTTGATCGCTAGTCGGGTTTTTAGTCACCGCTGTAAGATAGAAAGATCAACAAAGTCTTTACAAATATTCTCTCCTTTTTTTAATTCCAGATTTCAACTTCATTATTATACAATAAAATGGTACTTTGCAGTCACATTCTTATAAACATTTTAAGACTTGTACATGACCATATTCCAGAATAAGAACAGATTGATTATAATGCACTCGGCTAAATTTAAGGCACAAATAACGGCGCTTTCTCAGTGTAAGCATATTAATAATTCATTTTGTCGAATTTTCATACAAACCTTCCAAAACCTAACCCCCAAATTTGAAAAAAACCTAACCATTTTATATCCCAAATCATTAATAGAACGAGTCTAAATACACCTGGACTTAATGGAGAATTTAGCGAAGTTTTCAAGTGTTTTTCAAGTGCACTTTTGCTTTAACAATTTCAGGACATGCTTACACTGAGAAACCCCCCAAATAACCGTAGTTGATCACCTAACCCCAGGCACTCACTTATAAGCTGCACCCCTAACTTTGACAACCTCACTAACTCAAATTTGAAGTCTGAAAATGTTTTGGAAAAGTATCACTTGTATTTATAAGTCGCATCATGATTACGATTTTAGCGCGCGATTTCTCTTCAAAACCAAGTCAAGTTTCGAGCAACATTTGCTCACCTTTCTGGATCTCAAATCCCCTCAGATTATCTATGATAGCTTGAAGATGTCCTAGGTTCCAGTTGTAAGACATTTACAGTTCATAAACCTGACAAAATCACTGACAAATCGAAGCTAAATGGCATGGAAATCCTTCTCCGTCAGGTTTTGGCCGTTATTTTGGGTTGAATGCAGATTGCTGTCCACAAGATTTGAAGGCTCCAATATGGCGGACAACGGGGCAAAGGTTTTTAAGAATCAACTCTCAAAGTGGATAGTGAATCAAGGGAATGAACTCTTAAATTAATTGTAATTTAAGTAATTTTGAAACAAGTAATTGCTAAAAAAAAAAACTGCTTAAAACAATATTCTTAGGCTAAAAACAATATTCAAAACAATTTTGTGAGCTGAAATTAAGTATGCTGTTTCTTAATTTAAGGAACCATTTTCTTGTTTTAAAAAAGCAAATTTTAGAGTGCATGCAGAAGACAGTCTCAAGCTACAACACTTGAATTTTGATCCTCTTCACAGTAACGTAATTTAACGTCTCCGATCAATTCCTCTCTCTTTGCTGGCAGTTCATGCTTCTTGTTCGTATAGTTGCCCCACTGAGCCGTAACCACAAAACGAGCACAGCATTTCAGTTGGCATACACTGCGTACATCTGCTTAACTAATTAGATTTGTAAAAATCTTAGCGGATCATGTAAATATTCCGCTTGGCTCAAATATGAGGGTTTCTGCCGTCAAAGTTCATGTTTTGTTTCAGTTTTCCCCATATTAGCAGACTTGTATAATGTCTCGAGCTCTCCGAATCCAGTAGAAAGACTCTGGTTATTCTGTCGTAAAACATGGACCTGACCCAAATTTAGGTTGTATTGCATCATTGCCCACGATGGAATAGATTTCTGACAATGACTATTTGAAATTGATATCTCCTTGTCTCGCCTAGTCTGAGCTTTGAATTTTCTTATCTGAGCGCGCCTGAGGAAATCTAACCTTTGTTTGCGTGACCAGCACAGTGCAATCTGATTGGTTCGAATTTGACCTTTAACGCATGCGCAGAAGCCGTCTGACACCAATGATAAAAATAAATAAAAATAACGACTTGCATTTTAAGACTCGGCGCTGCCACAGGCAGCCCGAGTAATAATCAATTCACGGTCCTTGGACTCCCTCAGTTGGACGACTCTCGGAATACTGAGAAGAAGCAGAGCGAAGCTAAATTTCCTGGTTCTCGTTGCTTGATTCGGTTGGCCCGATTCGGCACTTCGACTCATGAGAATTCCACATTCGGCCGCGGGGTAAGGGGCCGACCATTTGACTTTTGAGGGGGGTCACGTGACTCAGCCTTTAACAGGGTCTTCTCCAACCTCGTGACCAGGGTATTCTCGGTCAGATCCAAGATCGGCTACTCCGAGAGAAGACCCTGGTAAAGGCCGAACTATGACGTATTCTGATTGGCTCTTCGGTTATGACGCAGAGTTGTTCTAACAATACTTTTTATTGGCCAAACGGGCTGAGACCACGGAGATGATTCATATATTTAGTTTAATTTTCTCAAATTTTATCAACAAAACGACTTTAAATAACCTCAAAACACGTTGTGTAGGTAGAGCAATAGATGAAGTGCATTACTGGGTAGTTTTCTGGTAAGTGTCATCAGTGGGAAAGACAGGAGAAGCCGAATGACCAGAACATGTGCTATCGATCGCTTCGCCTTCAACGCAACGGAAAATGAACGGCTTTTTAGGATTCTCTTCTAGGCGGCTTGGATGCATCCTGGTAGCATTGTAATACCCTTCCACTGTTTCTTTATCCAAAATAAACTCTATTTCGAGCCGTTTAGTAGACCTGTTTTCACCACATCGTACGCCGCGTGGAAATACATGTTGAACATGCGTTCCTCTTGCTCGGTCGAGCATGCATGCATGCATAAGAGTACCTTTAGCCAATGAAATCGTGTCTTCTTAGGATGCTCTCGTACTTTGTTTTTGAAAATTGTATAAAAAAATACTACAAGACGTCATTTCAAATGAATGAGCGAGTACCGAGTTTTAGCGGGACCGTGATCAGTGAAACGTGCACGATGCCCGGGTGGAGAATTGTATTAAAAATACTACAAGACGTCATTTCATATGAATGATCGAGTACCGAGTTTTAGCGGGACCGTGATCAGTGAAACGTGCACGACGCCCGGGTGGAGAATTGTATTAAAAATACTACAAGACGTCATTTCATATGAATGAGCGAGTACCGAGTTTTAGCGGGACCGTGATCAGTGAAACGTGCACGATGCCCGGGTGGAGAATTGTATTAAAAATACTACAAGACGTCATTTCATATGAATGAGCGAGTACCGAGTTTTAGCGGGACCGTGATCAGTGAAACGTGCACGATGCCCGGGTGGAGAATTGTATTAAAAATACTACAAGACGTCATTTCATATGAATGACGAGTACCGAGTTTTAGCGGGACCGTGATCAGTGAAACGTGCACGATGCCCGGGTGGAGAATTGTATTAAAAATACTACAAGACGTCATTTCATATGAATGATCGAGTACCGAGTTTTAGCGGGACCGTGATCAGTGAAACGTGCACGACGCCGGGTGGAGACGGGAGCTACTGAAAACCTTGCATTTTATTGGACCCCTTTTGGGCCGCACTATAATAAACTATAAATAGCCTGTAACTCATTCGTCTCGTTTAAGTCTAACCTTCTCAACATGTACTTATCTAAGCTATATATCTACCGTCCTCCTGGTTGCACCTAAATCTAGATTATGTCACATCACTTTTGTTATCTAAATTAGCTATTAATTAGTCGGTTGTATTTTTTGTATTTTTCTTTAATATTTTTCTCTTTTTACATTAATTGTTTTTAACAAAAAGGGGTCAGGTCTTAATCAGTGGGACGAAAATCCTGTTCCTTTCCCCTGCCACGATTTATTTGTTATTTAATTGATTTTTCCTCTATAACTGAAATAAATGTCCCAATTATGCTGCTAAGCGAGCCATACTTCTCACCTCTGTTGCACTTGTTCTCAATAATTGGCAAGTTTAGTGTACGGACAGATCTAAGCTAAGAACTTTATTGTTCATAGACGCTAGCTTGTCGCCGCTTATATAAAATGAACATATTTTCTTGTCTGTACAAATTTTCATTCTAGAAACAAATCGCTTTACTTAATCTGTTCCTCCAACAATATTCTGCTTGACTTACTCGCTAATTACGTCCATGGTACTTAATGTAAGTAGTTTTCCCGGCCTTAATCTCTTTTTTGATTTATATTGAAATTGTTCATAAATGTATAACTGTGTCAGTTTCCTAGATGAGCATTTGCTCTTGAAGCAAACACAGAGAATATATATGTTTAAATAAAAAAAATAAAAAAATTAGCTGTAACTTTGTCACTACTTGGTCTATTTATTTATTTAATTACTGATGTATATTACTTATACAATTTGATGTAATGTGGCGAATTCATTAAACTAAACTAAACTAAACTACAACAACTGCACGAGAAAATGCCCTTAAATTCGAACAAGAAACAGAGAGAAAAATTAGGAATGAACACCAATCGAATGTAATGCGGTAAAAGCTTAAGAATATTCTGCTACTTTATTTACAGATTACAGAGCACCTGGTAATCCGAGAAGGTCGATTAACACAAGCTTGTCACGTTAATATGGCGCATGCAGAGTCGACACCGATAGTGGAAATCACGAAACCAAGCAAATCCATCGGCGACTTCAAACGGGTTGCATTGGCTGATAAAATACAAGTAGCCTGTGCGGATGAAGTGTTACCGAGAGATGATGCAACGACTGTAAATGACTATCAGCAAGGTAAAGCCAAACACCTCCTTGGAAAATATGGAAAGAGAATGGAGGATATCACCAGATTCAGTTCTCGTTTCAAAAGTGTGCAACGTAAAACTGTCGGTGAAAGGGTTGCTACACTAGGCTCAGACGAGAACATTTACGTTTACTCTCGAGGAGGTGACTGTGGATTGTTTGCCTCTGTTCTCACGGCTTATAACTACCACTGGACCTTACGAACCTCTCCTGATGACTGGTGGTTCTGTGTAATCAAGCAAGTCGCCAACGCCATCGACAACAACTCTAAGAAAGACTCCGTTCGCAAGATGTTTGTTGAGCACGAAGGGAAGAAGACACTTACAGTTACTGTTAACTCCCCAAACATCTATGATGTTGACTACAGCTGGTTCTTTGATGAAATGGCAAAACAGATATCACAGAACGTCAAAGTGCCAGAATACGTGGATGCAGTGACTGCAGATTTCTCCACAACCACTGCATTACATAAAATTGTATCGCAGATAACACTGATGTCCTCAGTACAAGAATATTTTGACTTCGACATGTTGGTGTGTGGGATCCCTGCAGTGGAGATGCTGGGCACTGAAGAGGACTGGAAACGACTCCAGTCCAAGCTCAAGATCCTGAGGACACTGCTTGAGCCAATAGAAAACGACATTGGTCCGGGAAAAGAGTGGTGGGCCTTGGTGGAAAAGGTATTTTGTAAGTTGCTGGAAACGTACCTAGGGGAGCCAGACAAGACATGGTGGAGCCATATTATGAGCTACAAGTATGGGGATTGTTTTGAAGATGCTCCAGGTTGGCAGGGTTGGATCGTAGAGTTTCTGGAAGGAATGGTACCAACAAAGGAAACGTATGAATTCACCAGTGGCCTCGTTACTGTTCCTCTTAATATCGTTGATCCCTCTGGTATAAAGGACACTGCCGCTTTAGTGGCGGGAATGTTGGGGTTTACGGTCCACCAAGATGGAGAGAAAAACACTTCTGTTGAACCATTCCAGGGCTGGTCTCTCATGCTACCTGAAAACTCACCTTTTCGCATACCAGCTGAACAGTAAAGGCGAACAATACTGATCAGCATGGAAAGTGAGAATAACGGTGTCGTTAAGGATACATTGAAGTTTGGAGCTGCAAAGTTTAATTCATGATCTTATTCTTAAATCTCGGGAACAATATTATAATATCAGACATTCCCACACATTACCTATTTTTAAATGCAGGACCAAACGTTTCCAGAACAGTTTTCTTCCGTATTGTGTCGTATTGAAAATGGAATGCGAGCCCGTAGAGTTAGTGAAGTATTTTCATCATTATAATGCTTGCCGCAGTTATGCAGAATGCTGGAAATCTATGGGCTCTAAATTTTGAATCTAATGCCTCAATTTTTAATGCAATTAGGACTTTTATTATTGATTCAGGTCGCTTTAGTCATTAGCCATTTTGTGTATTTGTATCTTTTTTTCTTTGTTTGTTATTCTTTAAATTGTAAAGTTTTTGCTTATTCTATCAAAAGTGTAAATGTAAAATAATGTTAGCCCCCTGGATGAGCGCTTGCGCTCTTCGGGTTAAAGTGCATATAAGCCCTAGCCAGTTATCTTTGATATCGATTGTACATGAAGTGGATAGTCCAAATGTAGAATATTTCTTGATTTGGGTGTTGCGTCTACGAGATATAGAGGTTTATATTTCCAATATGCTAATGAGGTGATGTCATCACCGACATTTGCTGAATTTCTTTGTGCTTGTAAATTAAGCTATTTTCTAATTTAGAATATTTTTTTGGTCAAATCACTTTGATAAGCTTCAAATATAACTTAGAATTTAAAAATAGGTAATTTGTCTCCACCAGTATGCTTTTGTATAATAAGTGATGTCGGTGATGACATCACCTCATTAGCATATTGGAAATATCAACCTTTATATCTCGTAGACGCAACACCCAAATCAAGAAATATTCTACATTTGGACTATCCACTTCATGTACAATCTATATCAAAGATAACTGGCTAGGGCTTATATGCACTTTAACGTTTAGCTCAAATATTGTTTAAATAAAAAATAAAAAATGCCTAAAACAACTTTTTGTAATGTAAACCAAAATTGTCTGCTCCCTTTATAAAAAAACTCACGAAATGTTTACTACACTGTATTTATTTTATATTATGTATGATTTGCCAGAGAGACAATTATCTTTATCAATTATTGGCGTTGGACTCCCTGTGGTCAAGTGTGGGCTACCTCTCGGCTGGGAAACTGGTAACTACACAATGCTCGCAACCTTCTTACAAATACAATGATGTTTAAAATGTTCGCAAGTACGATTTGTCAGTGCCCGAGGAAAGTGTGTACTCAGTTCTGGGGCATTGGCAATGTCTGATGTCCGAACTATATCAAGTCAACCATGCATGGTCTGTTTTGTCGGCACGGTTGAAGACGTACATGTATACGAAGTTCACTCGGCCATACTCCCATAGTTTGTGCTGAACTATTCGACAAACCGAGTGAATCTGATATCGAATATCCCGTTATCATGTGTGCATGATATGTTGACATATATAAGCTTACAGGCACAATTAAGGTTACCGGATACCTTCAAAACGAAAAAGATGGAAAAAAAATGTTTTCACACAGAAATGTAGTTTTAGTAGTAGTGTCTCATATACCAAAAACTCCGTTCAAAAAAAATAATATTGACGGAGAAATACCAAAAGGAAGTTTTTAACCGGAAGTAAAAGGTTATTTTTGATTGACAGCAGATCAATAAACACATGACAAGTGCTCACTCGCCCGTAACGACGGTGTGGGAAATCGGCACATATTAAATTCAGTTTACGTTTATTGAGAAACTTTTTTCCACACACGATTCCACAATTCCATCGGATGTTGGCCTTATATCTTACAAAAAGCAAGCAGGATGTCCTAACCCTAAGCTAGCTTGAAAAACAAAGAAAAAAGAAAAGCAAAACGAGGCCAAACAATACAATTACAAAGCCAAATAGGAGTCCTCGCAAAACCCGACAAGCGTTCGTATTTTTACTTTCAGACAGAGTGCCGAGTGGTCCACATCTGAACATAAAGTAGAATTGATAAGAGCAAGAGAGGATAACTAAGAGAGCCGATCTCCAATACATGGGTCTGTTCCAACGTGAATGTTTCAAAATCTATTTTTAGACCTTATGTACAAAAATAGAAACCAATCGGATTGGTTCGCTTAGTCACGTGGCTACGTAACAAACATGGCGGACCTCCAGTGCACTGGTGGGCACTGAAAAATGAAGGCACAACTAGTCCTTGTGGACGAAATGTGGCGAAAGGGAAAACTTAGACGGCTAAGAGAACGTCCAGTGTGGTTTGTAGCAGAAAGTGGTGATTCAGAATCAGATGAATAGCGCCTCGGAACTTAAGAGTCTTGAACTCGAAGACAGCGGAGACGACGCGCCTTCGGCAAGCTTCGGATAATTCATTGATCTTAGTCAAGATCTAGCTTCTCTAAAGAATATTTTTACCCAGGTATGGAAAAAGACAAATCTCGTAAAACTTCTAAAAAAGGCCTGCTGAAGCCGCCTTGCAGTAAAATTTCGCCTTAGGCAAAAAACGCAACGCGTCGAAAGTCACAAATGTCGACGACCTGGACTGCTGGAGACTGAGGAAATCGAAGATTAATAATAATATAACTAGAAGTTAAGAAGAGAGAAGTGGTGAATTTGGATGTAGAGAAAACAATGAGGTCAGCTAGAGATCAAAACTTTTTCTCACTTAGAGCTTGGTTAACCTTACTGAAAATAAAGAATAGATTAATGGATTTGGAATTGACTGCCAACAATTCTGGCATCCTTCATATTTGTTTGGCCATAACTCTAAAACAAAATGCTCTTCTACTTCAAAAATTGTTCCAGTGATTAAGTTTTGATCTCTCTATTCAATTCAAAAACATTTTATTTCATTTGGAAATAAATATTTTAATGTCATTTCAACCCAAGAATACCTCTCTATTATTGTCAATAGGCAGTAGAGTAAGGGCCTGCTTACATGATGTGGACTGGCCCAGTTTACCAGGCTGATGGATTTGGTGGTCTGGCTTGCTTTAGCTGTGGAGCACACCAAAAATTACTCTGCGTCTACATGATCGAGGCATTCTCCAAACCGGTTCTGAGTCTGCCTCATGTAATCAGGCCCTAACTGTTGATGTAATACATGTAGCTCAAAAATGAGAGCCAGTGTTTCACCAGGGGATCCAAACAGCAATTGGTTCGAGGTGTTTGGATCCCCTGGTGAAACACGATGCTAGAGTTTTTGATATGACTCAATGCCTGCATTCATAAATCATTAGAAAGTATTGTTTGCCTGGTATTTTATTGCATGCAATTATAGACTACAACGGTTGTGACTGTTATTTTCTCATGGTCATTTCAACAAACGGACTGATAGTGTAGTGGACAAGACAGGACTAGCAGCTGGTTGCAAGCAAGGTTCGAGTCACACTCCAGACATGGATTTTTATTTGCTTCTTTTCCTTTACTTCTCACCATTCCTGTGATGTAATTCTTTATTAAAATACAAGTGTCTTGATCAGTTTTTGAACTCATTCGAGCAACCTTGATCTGGCATTTCATTGGAGATCAAGATTCATCTGTCATTTGATTGGAGATCTGATCTTCATGTGGAGTTTCATTGTGTATCAAGGTACATGCACCTGACCAAAATGGCATGACCCGATTGGTTGTTGAACTCATTAATTATTCATGAGTTTGGCAAGTACTTTGGAAATTTTCCAAACATATCTCAATCGGTGGGGCATTTTGACTTGTTGGGGACCATCGGACATTTTAGGGGGAGTGGGTCCAGGTGTGGACGAGATTGGAGCAAATTCATGAACCAACATGGCTTTAAGTTGAAGCAAACTGGACTTTCAACACAAATTACAGAACCAACCAACATGCAGATGTTTTCATAGACCTAGTACTGAGAAAGCAATTGATCGATACATGTGGCTTGAAGCTTCTAATCAACTAAACTCACTGTGATATTTGACTGAGCTCTCTGTACAGTGTCTTTACAGTATTGTAACTTATGTGGATGTTAAAGTGCCTATAGATAAGCCCAAATTTGTTATCATTAATATTTATCAATTCTACAGCAAGTGAATAGGTGGATAGTAAAATATTTGATTTGAATGTTGCACCTACAAGTTATAATAGTTTATATTTGGAATATGGTAATTATGTGATGTCACAGGATGAAACTACTTCTGATTTATACAATATAGTTGATAAAATAACCGCTATTATAAGGCCCAAATATAACATGGATGTGTAGAAAAAATGTATCTGCCAGAACATTTTTGTATAATAAATAAAGCCTCCTGTGACATCACATAATTAACATATTGGAAATCAAAACCTCTAACTTGTAGATGCAATATTCAAATCAATAAATATTTTAATAATCACATTTACTTTATATGTAGAATCTATTTCAGTGATAAAAATTAGGCTTATTGGCACTTTAAGGGGTGTCCAACCTTAACACCCATTGGACGTTAAACAGAACACCAAGAATATGTTGATGGTCCCTTAGTGAAACATTTAACTTAAATAAATATGAAATTTAAATACCCAGGGGTGGGGGCATTCATGGGGTTTGGAATAGACTGAAACATTTACATTATATGCTGCCCAACAAAAAGTGCAGGGTTGTCAGTAATGAAATTTACTAATGTAGATAGCACGCTACTACTGTCTTTACAAGGTGGTGAGACATGGGCATCTTGATTATCAAAGATTAAAAGAAAAATATTATGCATTCAATTTATGAATTTTGCTCAAATAAATTAAAGCAGCTCTCTGGTCCCTCTACTTTTTTCCTTATCGACAAAATATAATAGCTCTCCTCAACATCTTTATGCAAATCCAAGAGTATGGCAGTAATTTAACATACAGTATAGAACAAGCACTATTTTTACTTGATGAAATAAAAAATGGCAATTGAATACATGCATCATATATACCGTATTTTTATTTTCACTCGTTTTCAAAAACATTTCTATGAAAATTTAGATATATATACCTTTTGTTCTCCAATGTTTTAGCTGTCAAATTTGACAAGAATACAAAAGGTATATATATATTTGCAGTGCAATGTTTTTGAAAACGGGCGTATATATATATCTAACCTGATTTTTCAAAAGGTGGTCTCATTAATAATTATTTCTGGGACACTGCTTAATTTATGTACATGTAATTAGGGCCACATGCAATCAGGACATCTGCCATTAATTAGAGCCATATGCATGCATTAGCCCTGTCTTAGAACTAGGCCATAATATATTATGTCATTAGCTTTAACCCCAATATCCAGGGGGGGGGAAATATATATATACAGGATCGGATAGACCGGTTGTGCACCGGGCACCGAGCATGCCCGTAGTCGCCTACAGTCCTTAACCAGCATTTTTAACTCAAAATGGTATACTGCCAGTACATGGTGGGTCCTGAAAATAGAGTTGATCGCCTGCTCAGATCTGATTTCCAGGAGCCTGGGAGCTAGTCTGAAATGTCTGATAAATCCAGTGTGATGCAGTCCACCTTTTGAAAAAATCAAGTTAGATATATATATATAATCAGAATAAAGGTGAAAGAGTATGGTTGGTGCTGATGGTGTAGTGGTAACACAGCGGCCTAGTATGCCAAGGCCGTGGGTTCAAATCCCACTCAGGGCACATTTTCTCTTTCACCTTTATTCTGATTATTTATATATAGAGATGGTTTCTTCTTTATTCTGTTTATATATATATTTATATATTGATATAGGAGCCATTAACCAGTAATAATTAGTGTCTCATTATGCCCTTATTTAATACATCTACCACCTGTTTTTGGGTCAGTTTTGTGTTTTCTGCATTCTTCATTTTACTACAACCTCATTTTTAGTGGCTTATTATTTTTACCCTAGAAACCTGTTTAATGTATTATAAATTACTGCATACCATACATTAATATTATAATATTAACTGAGTCTGATTACACCCTAAAATATCAGTACGTGTCACATGTAGGCTGTGCAAAAACATTAAAAGCATTGTGTATGCAGAAGTGATCCCATGCCCTGCCAATTGACCATTTTGATGATGTTGTGCATGCATCAGTAGAATAGATGCGAGCTGCTAAGACTCATTTTCGTTCACCAGCATTTTGTTATTTAAAACAACCATTGTTCTAGCTGTACATGCAACCGTCAAAATGGCCTATAAGGCTGGAAAGCTGTTGCATTATTTCAAACATTGTATGCAATTCTGTCACAATTTCCCACTGAAAGGTCGTTATGCAGCACATATGCCAGCTATTCTTTCTTCGGCTTAGTTTAATTAAAAAAATTGTTTACATGTACTTTCCTTAGTTAAGTATGGATGAAGAAATCCCAACTAATTACTAGTTATGTATATGGGGATTACCGGTAAATAGTTATTGCAATGCTTAATCTCCTGGTATACGATGAATATCCACTTTTGATTTAACGTTTCTTTGCTTAGGGTTATTGGCCTGGAGGGAAGGGGGGTGAAATAATTATACCCATGGTCATTTCAAGAAATATAGTGTAGTGGATAGGACTGAGGGTTCAAGTTCCACTTAATTGTTACATATATCTACTATTTTTAGATAGCAGGGCGACGATGCTTCAGTAGATTGCTACTAATTAAACATCAAGAGTTTCCCACCCAATTTGGGAGGTATGGTAGATACAGAGATACAGATTGTTATAATGTTTTTAAAGTTATAATTTAATGGCTGTTATCCACTTCAGTGGATGTGTTGTTGAAGATCTTTATATTCTTAACCAAAGAAAAGAAGGATATGCTCGCAGGGTACTGGATTCGTTTCTTGTCATAGCCATAAAAATTACGTGTATACGTGCAAGCATTGCTACCTTCGAGTTGACAACCTAGTAGGTACTACTGTGTCACAGGAAATCCAAAGAGTCCACAGTGATCTTGGAGACATGTTTCCTTGACTTGACATCGCTGACCTCTATATAATTCCCCTACTTTGGCGATGTCAACAAGACAGATCGGGCCAGTTTCCTTCCAGTAATTCTTTTCAAACCTTGGTGACAGGAAGGCAGTGTATGTTCCTGGCACTATTACTTCCAGCTCAGTTTCTTGTGATAATATGTTCAAGCTTTTGCAGGAGTTCCGAGAGGAGTGGAACACCCGACGGCCGATTTCTGTCAGCTTCCACAAGACCACAGTCCATAGTCTCTTCACGAAAGTTTCACCTGGTTTGTTAACACCGTTTCCCCCGGTGATTCCTTTAAAATATCAGGCGAATGCTTTTCCCATTTTGTCTCATCTCCAGCAGATTAGGTTCTTCTTTAAGGATGCCAATTTAGCTTTTCCTCGGCCACCCGTACGGCCGCGGCCTTCGACTCGGTTACGCGCCATTTTTATACACCGAACCGCGCAGTTCCTGGGACCGAATTTTCTATTTTTAACTGCGGAATCTAAAAATAGATTTTGAAACATTCACGTTGGTCACGGGATATGGCCAGATCGGCTCTCTTAGTTATCCTCTCTTGATAAGAGCCAGCCGAGAGAATATTTGTTTCCAAGAAAGCTTAGATGGAAACGTAGTCTGGCCATAGGCAAACCACAATAATGAAGTGAAAGCTATAATAAAACGTGTTTACATATTGTTTGTGAAGTGAAAACGAGAATAAAACGTGTTTTACGTACTTTTTGGGATTTTGTCATTTTTTACCCTCCCTCCCCTCCCCCCCTACTTTTAAGATTGCTCAATTCAAATTATAACTATAATTTGAATTGAGCAGTCTTAAAAGTAGCGGGGGAGGGGAGGGAGGGTAAAATATGACAAAATCCCAAAAAGTACGTAAAACACGTTTTATTCTCGTTTTCACTTCACAAACAATATGTAAACACGTTTTATCATAGCTTTCACTTCATTATTGTGGTTTGCCTATGGTCGGTGACCCTGAATCGGTTGAACCACGATCTCGCTATTGCCGTGCTGTTTCAGACGCCTGCAAATCGCTGTCTCCTCTACTAACTATGCTGGCATTCAAGGCGTGATCTCTATAGGTGTTCACCTTGGCTTTGCCCCTCGAGGTCTTTTTGTCTTTCCCATTTTTATAGCCTGGGAAACCAGCTGACTCTTACCGCTACCATTTTTCAAGTCACACAAAAGATAAAAAACATTTTCTCGATGCGGCGCGTTGCTTTGATCGGAAATCAACATTGGCGGGAAATCTTGACAGATAGTTGAACTGTGATGAGAAATGATTGGCCAAGAGCTTGCTAATTGTTGGAGAGGCGGGGCTTCAGATTCACGCACTGACAGACGGCTAGATTTTTTGAAGTGCTATTTTCTCGCTTTCGATTTTCAATCAAAATAGAGTTTTAAAAATGCTCCCACTCAAGAGGAATTAATTCCATTTGTGCGAAATTTTCACAAAATGTCAATTGATATCTCAGCTGCAAAATCATGTCGGGGAATTGGGAAATTCTAAAATGAGAGCTCTTGACGACGTATCCCGCATATCTACTCGGATTATTTTTCGCCTTTTCACGGAAAGCATGATAACTTTTGAACTAAATCGAATTTTGAAATTCCCCGACACGGTTTTGTAATACGATTCCTCTGAAATACGACAAAGCAAACAGATTTTTAAACTTTAAAATATTTTCGGAGTCGGAACTTCTGAAAGCCATCTCACTAGATCGGAGAAACGGGATGGCGGAAAATTCGATATTTTCAAAGAACTCAAAACTTTGTATGTATTCTTGTAGCCAATTTTATAAGCTTTAAAATGATACACGAATGATTTATCTACGATGTTTTCTCGAGGCGCTACATAATTTAGACTGGAAACGCACCCTGAAGGTATCCGGTAACCTTAATCTACCAACATTGATCAGAAATTATTCTGCGATAACAATGGACACTCAATATAGTGTCGATATTCTGTAGGCAGCCATGACCTCACTTGAAGAATAATTTGAATGCTCTGAAGGAACTGAAGTGTAGTTTATATACATGGGTATATATATGAAAATACACTGGAGTGTAATCACCAACATTAGTCAGTATTGTGGAGCCAGCCTTGGTCACCTGAATGCTATACACCACATCGGTTAAACTACAGTTGAAGCTCCCGTAAGCTAGTGTCCGCGTCCGCGTCTGCATATGAGAATGTCCGCTTATATACGGGAATGTGTAAATACAGAGTTTGACTGAGAGTTAAAACGGGATTTTGGAAAGACATTCGTAACTGGAGCTAGTGTCCACACAGGACTGTATCAATGTACATTATATCTGTTGCCGGATTTGTTAAAACATTCTTTAAGATCCACATTAATTTCCAGGCATTTTTAACTGACTGCACAGGTCCATCCCCTTGAATAACTTATAAGTCAAGACATTCAAAACTGTTCACATTTATTTAAAGACAGACATTTTTAATCAGGATTTCAATTGTTTACACAAACAGTCCACACCACTAGCAAAGGATGTGTATTTTAATTAATTTGTCACCACAAATTTGTATTATTAAACATCAAATTTGATTAACACAATTGTACAGGTTGTCCATTGAAATATTAGCCTAAACCTCGACAACAGGCCCAACTCAAAATACTATTCTCTTTGCAGCTGTTCTTAGTATTGGTTCCTCCGATCCACTGACACCAAGAACACCTGCTAATAAGACCACTCATGACAGCGCAGCAATCAATATCTATTGGCTTTCCTATTCAGTTCAATAATTTCTCGTCCCATTCTCTCTCGTTCTCAAGATGCATGGCATGCATATGTTTCTTCGTTCTATATATGCGGAAATTGAAAATTGCTGACACGCCGGATCGAGCCAACTTGAAGGAGTGAATTGTCAGGGGCCTTCGCTAAAGTAAGTCTGCTCAGCCATAATTCTGTTCCAGTACCGTAGAATAGACAGGATATTTCATTGTTGGCATTCTACAGCTATCACAGCGTACCACATTAGTCATATCCATACCTTTTTAAACGGTGTACTCATTCGATAGAAACTGTTGGTATAACATTGTTTACAAATGTGATTCTCTGTGTCCTACTCCGAGTTCCTACTGACACAACTATTGTATTCGTCGCTTTCCATGCAGCACTACATCGATGCAGCTCTTTCTATTATACGTTTATGTTCAGTTATAACTTGGATGATGCACTTAGCTGATATATTATTTGCTTTAAGATGAGACCCGCCTAAAAATTGAGCCGTTGAGTGCAGATAATACATGAATGTAGTAAGGAGTGGAGAATTCTCGGATCATTAGCAGTATCTGCTAGAGGCCAAAAAAACTAAAAACTCCGATCTACTCTTAAAATCAGTCTCGGAGTAGAAGTCACTGGTTATTTCCGCATCAGATTTCATGAATTACGATCAACACTAGGAGTAGGAGTATTTCAAGCTCTTAGCTACCAAAGCCGATTCCAATAGAAGGTTGGAACTCAATTACATTGAGAACATTAGGCGTATCGAGTCTCCAGCATCAGTATGTCTATTCTTAAACATTTTTGTTCTATTGGCCTCGAATTTTGTTACATATGATTCCTATCTACAAGATGCATCAATGGATTGTTCTATTAAGAACTTCTACCGATGTGAAGTCGCAGAATTCAAAATTTATTCTTTGAGAATATCACTCGCCGGGTCTCGCTTCAATACGCTCAAGTTATCTTCTTCTGGCTTTCACTTCACTCGGGTACCACGGATGAAATGGACAAGACATGGTTACACTTCACTTGCCATCCCTGGCCACGACCCACCGTTGGACATAACTGTCTACTCGGATATTTTAAAGAACCCTGGTCCAGTTTATATTTCGCCGTTATGGAAATCGTTCGACCATGCTGAAAATGCTAATCATCTCTACATTAACAATATCACTCAAAAGAACTTTCGCTATAGCGAATCTGGTTGCTTTCGCCGCCACCGAAAAATGCAAGCGTCGTAAATTGGAGAGACGTTGGCGGAAGTCCAAATTGATAATAGATCGACAACTATATTCTGATCAGTGTAAACTTGTTAGGAAGTTAATCAAGTCCTCGAAGATGAATCACGATTCCACACTGATTACTGACAATAAATCCGACCTCAAGTTCCTCTTCAATACTGATTAATCGCCTGCTGCACCTTAAGCCTGAGAAGCTATACCCTACGTGTGACTCTACTGTTGACTTGTGCGACAGTTTTGCAAACTTTTTTTCTGATAAAATTGTTGCAATTAGGGATCAATTCGACTCTGTCCAGGAAGATGACCTCCCTTTTTTCGACCGATTGGACAACGTTCATTTGAACTGTGAATTTGTACATTTCACACCTATGACTGAAACTGAACTTCTGGACGTGATTAAGAAAAGTGTCTCTAAATCATGCTGTCTGGACCCTGTTCCTGCTACATTACTTGGGTGCTGTGTGTCTGACTTATTACCGATCATTACCAAGATTGTGAATTTATCCTTTGAACTGTGTAAGATGCCTACCTCTTTGAAGCAAGCGGTTTTATCTCCCTTATTAAAGAAACCATCTGTGGACTTTGAACTTTTTCCTAATTTCAGGCCAGTCTCGAATCTAAGGTTTCTGTCTAAAGCTATTGAGAAGGCAGCTGCAGTGCGCCTGAAAGACTATCTACGTGAGAATGACCTCGGCGAAGCCCTTCAGTCTGCATATAAGGAAGGTCACAGTTGTGAAACTGCTCTGGTGCGCGTCCAGAATGATGTCCTACGGGCGATTGACAATCATCGCTGTGTTATTCTGCTACTGCTGGATTTATCCGCGGCATTCGATACGGTGGATCATATGATCTTGCTTAAAAGACTTTCCTCTAAGTTGCTTGGTTCCAATCGTATTTGACTGACCGTACACAATTTGTTAAGATCGATGATGCCTCTTCCACTGTGCGGTCGCTTGACTGTGGTGTGCCACAGTTCCGTTCTTGGACCCTTATTGTATTTGCTGTACACTTCTCCGCTTGGAGACATTATACGCAAGTGTGGTATGTCGTTTCATCTTTATGCGGACGACACACAGCTTTATACTACATTCACTTACAATGATGATCAGGAACTTGCTATTGCACAGCGTAGCATTGAAAGTTGTTTACTTGATATTGACAAATGGATGACTTATAACAAGCTTAAATTGAATAAGGATAAAACTGAGCTTCTGCTGTTACATTCTAGATTTCGTCCACATATTCCACTACCTTCTCTTACTCTAGGTTCTGATATCATATATCCGTCGGATCGCGCGCGTAATATTGGTGTAGTGTTTGATAACACTATGTCCATGTCTTACCAAGTTAATTGTATTGTTAAGTCTGGCTTTTACCACCTTAGAAATATTGATAAATTAGGAAATATCTTAGTTTCGATACTACCAAGGTTCTCATTCATGCATTTGTTAGTTCCAAGTTGGATTATTGCAACTCGCTTTTATACGGCCTGCCAAAACATGAGATTATGAAACTTCAATATGTGCAAAATGCAGCTGCGCGTGTTATAGCTTGTTTACGTAAACATGATCACATCACTACCACGCTTAAAGAGCTTCACTGGTTGCCTGTGGAACTGAGAATTGTGTTTAAGATTAATTTACTTACTTTTAAGGCTTTACATAATTTAGCACCTAAGTATTTGCAGGAGTTGCTAGAGTTATATAGACCACGTAGACAACTCCGTTCATCCAATGCTGTATTACGCCTTAATAAGCCTATTTATACAATTTGAAGACCTATGGACATAGATCCTTTTCCATAGCTGCTCCTGAACTGTGGAATGCATTGCCACTAAATGTTAAGTTGAGTGAGAATGTAATTATTTTTAAGTCTAGGCTGAAGACACATCTTTTTAAAGCTGCTTACAATTTGTAATTAGTTAAATTAACGGTGCTGTTTTTATATCCCTTTTAGTCATATTTTTATATAAGCATTATTGGTATTTATTATTAATCTGATTTTTAATATGTAATATAGTATTTTGTAATTATTCAGTATTTTTTAGTATTATTATTTATTAGGTCTATTCCATTGTAAAGCGCCTAGAACAGCAATGTATAGGCGCTATATAAATTGCATTATTATTATTATTATTATTATTATTATCTACCTCGGTTCTAATTCCGTAGTTATGTCGAATTTATCATTTGGGAAACGTGTCTTTAATAACAAATAATCAATTCATGGTCTTTGTACTCCATTTAGACTACTCTCGGAACCGGGGGGGAGTTTCTTCGATGTAAAAAGGGTAGGGGTGACCGTCGGAAAACCTCGAAAAATACCCTAAAAAATATCAAAACGTGAAAAATCCCCCCCCCCCCAAAAAAAACACCTTGATCTAAAAATCACCCTAAAAATACCAAATAATAATTTACTATTTTAACCATTTATTGTCAAGCATCAAATACATCTCTTTGTTCCGAGTTTTGATACCCTAAAAAATACCAGCTTTAAAAAAAATTGGATTACGCTTGACCAACCCCTAAAAAATACCGGATCGCCGATTTCAAACCCTAAAAAATACGACGATCACCCGACTACCAGCCGAATATAGGAAAACTGAGAAGAAACAGATTTCCTGGTTCTCGTTGCTTGATTCGGTTGGCCCGATTCGGCAGTTTGAATCCTGAGAATTCCAAATTCGGGGGTATTAGGAACTGAAGTTGGCTTCAGCTGTGTTTAAGTTCCATTGACTTGATGGCGCCGGGTTCCAGTTCGCAACACTTATATGTCGGGCCAGAGAGAATAAACTGTATGGGGTGGGGTCAATCAGCCGTGAATCATTCAGGAAACTAACATGCAACTAACATGTATATACCACAGCTGTTGTCATCGTCACTCTCGCTACATTTTAAAATACAGCAGTCGTAAGTAGCTTCTACGCCTATAGTTTTCGAAGCATGGTTGTATTTGTCAGAGTACGCGTATTTAGCTCAAACAGGAGACATCTCTGACGCGTTTAAAAGATGACAAATAAAAACTCAAGATGTGTTCACAATTAGTAATTAGCATTGTCTTAACATCATGAATATTTGTGACACGTATTAGTGGAATAGTTAAAAATGAAACATGGGTATGTATGTGAGGCCAAGAGGCTCAAACCCTGACCCTGTTTGACCCAAAATTCGAGCTCCAAAACCCTGATTGCCCTTCTTTAAACAAAAACAAATTGGCCCTGTGAAATAAATTGTTCGCCTGAAAAGGATTTTTTTTAAATATAAATACTTTTAATGCACCCAAATTAAACTCAAATCCTGATCTGCCCAAATCAGGTCAAATCCCTGACCAAACTGAGCTCAAAACCCTGACCAAACTGAGCTCAAAACCCTGACCCACCCCCGCGGCTTAACTTATAACCGGGACCAATTCTTGTTCTCGGTGTAAACGGATTCCTTGATGGTAACATACTTGATTGGACAAGAAACCTTGTGTTATACGACTTGTCGTTATAACGTTGGATTTCACTCTGCCTCCTTCGATGCTTAACTGCCGAGTTTACCGAGGAATGCTGCTCGTCTGTTAAATCACGCTTAAATTTTGACAGCCTAGGTTCGATAACTGAAGATAGGCTGATACTGAAGCTCAGCAATGATAGTCGAAATCGCGTCTTTGATAGCTCTTGTTCTGGGTCAACCTGCCTTCCTCTTCTGACATCTCTACGATCACCCGACTACCAGCCGAATATAGGAAAACTGAGAAGAACCAGATTTCCTGGTTCTCGTTCGTTGCTTGATTCGGTTGGCCCGATTCAGCACGGAATTCTGAGAATTCCACATTCGGCTTCTAGCTTTTCGTTTATGTTCCATTGACTTAAACTTTGATGGCGCCGGGTTCAATGCAAGTTGACAACACTATATGTCGGGCCGGAGAGAATAAACTGTATGGGGTGGGGTCAATCAGCCGTGAATCAGTCAGAAAACTAACAACTTTTCTTTGCTATGTATTTCAGCATAACTGGCGGGGGCCTGCTTTCAACTCCACACACACTTCCCACTACATTCATACATTTTTTTACATACTCTCAAACTCGCATGTTGATTTTTGCGGGGGGAAAAAACCTGAGAACCCGGAGAAAACCTTCGTGGCAAGGGAAAGAACAACACAACAAACAAACTCAACTCACATATGGCACCAAGTCTGACTCCGGAACTCGGGCCGCAGCGGTGAATGGCGAGCGCTAACACACTGCGCCACCCATGTCAACAACTAACATGTACATACCACAGCTGTTGTCATCGTAACTCTCGCTATATTTTAAAACTCTGACAGCAGTCATAAGTAGCTTCTACACGTAGCTTGGGTGTATTTGTCAGAGTACGCGTATATAGCTCAAACATGAGACAACTTTAACGCGTTTAAAAGATGACAAGTAAAAAGTCAGATGTGTTAACAATTAGTACTGAATTAGCATTGTCTTGACTCATGAATATTTTTACACGTATTAGTGTAATAGTGATAGCATTCGTATATTATTTACAGTCATCCTCGTTGCCTGGACTGCCACATTAGTCTTGTCTATATCCGAGTTAACAGTTCTATTTTAAGGAATATATTTAAGCTATCAATGAGTATTAGTAAAACGATGCATATCCAAGGCAGGGATGGGTTGGTATAGTTTCCCAGAAACAGGGATTGAGCCCTTATATTTTACTAAATCCTATGAGAACGGTAGATATATTTAGCTCATAGTTCGCAGTCATTTTAACCAATCACGAACTGAAGTAATTCACGATTGTTTTTACTTCAACCAATCACAGGAGGAAGTAAAAACACAATGAACTAATCACGAACTGAAGTAATTCACGATTGGTTTTACTTCAACCAATCACAGGAGGAAGTAACAACACAATGAACTAATCACGAACTGAAGTAATTCACGATTGTTTTTACTTCAACCAATCACAGGAGGAAGTAACAACACAATGAACTAATCACGAACTGAAGTAATTCACGATTGGTTTTACTTCAACCAATCACAGGAGGAAGTAAAAACACAATGAACTAATCACGAACTGAAGTAATTCACGATTGGTTTTACTTCAACCAATTAAGAGGCAAAGTAAACGCAATCATGAATAACTAACCAATCAAATTCGAAAGCATTCACCTAATTACTTTTCGACACTCAATCAAGAACCACTCTTAACACACTAACACGACAGTCACTGCGCAGTTTAGCTCATGTGTTTGACCCACATCGGGACTCACATATGCTTGCTTTCAGACTCCACCAATTTAGGTCTCAATGCGGTTTAGAAATGACATAGGAAAACCATATTCTGTTTATTTTATAATATAAACTTTGAAAGGAAAACTAATTTCGTTCGAAAGGGAGAAGCTTTGAACATGTGGAAATCATTGGGAAAGAAGTTGTTGCTGGTTGACAAGATGTTGAACATGCGTTTCTCTTGCTCGGTCGAGCATGCATTTATTTAAAAACACGATAAGAGTAACCTTTTAGCCAATGAAATTGTGCATTCTTAGGATGCTCTCGTACTTTTTATCCAATGAAATTGTGCATTCTTAGGATGCTCTCGTACTTTGTTTTTGAAAATTGTATTAAAAAAAACTACAAGACGTCATTTCATATGAATGAGCGAGTACCGAGTTTTAGCGGGACCGTGATCAGTGAAACGTGCACGACACCGGGTGGAGAATTGTATTAAAAATACTACAAGACGTCATTTCATATGAATGAGCGAGTACCGAGTTTTAGCGGGACCGTGATCAGTGAAACGTGCACGACGCCGGGGTGGAGAATCGTATTAAAAATACTACAAGACGTCATTTCATATGAATGAGCGAGTACCGAGTTTTAGCGGGACCGTGATCAGTGAAACGTGCACGACGCCGGGGTGGAGAATCGTATTAAAAATACTACAAGACGTCATTTCATATGAATGAGCGAGTACCGAGTTTTAGCGGGACCGTGATCAGTGAAACGTGCACGACGCCGGGGTGGAGAATCGTATTAAAAATACTACAAGACGTCATTTCATATGAATGAGCGACTACCGAGTTTTAGCGGGACCGTGATCAGTGAAACGTGCACGACGCCGGGTGGAGAATCGTATTAAAAATACTACAAGACGTCATTTCATATGAATGAGCGAGTACCGAGTTTTAGCGGGACCATGATCAGTGAAACGTGCACGACGCCGGGTGGAGAATCGTATTAAAAATACTACAAGACGTCATTTCATATGAATGAGCGAGTACCGAGTTTTAGCGGGAACGTGATCAGTGAAACGTGCGCGACACCGGGTGGAGACGGGAGCTACTGAAAATCTTGCATTTTATTGGACCATTTTGGGCCGCACTATAATAAACTATAAAATCTATAATTGTGTTTGTATCGATCTATTGTTGTTTTGTTGGGGTAGCGAGCCAATAGTGGTAGGGTGTTAGTCCCTACGGCCCGACCCGCACGACGAAGTGTTCTTCTCATGCAAATCTCTGAAATTCATAGTGAAGGATAACAAAGAGGAAAGATCGGTAGTTTACAAAGGTTAGTTTAATGTTGGTTAAAGGTTAATGTTGGTACGCACGTGATCACTATCACACAATACAACAACTCCACGAGAAAATTCCCATAAATTCGAACAAGAGAGAAAAATGAGGAATGAACACCAATCGAATGTAATGTAAAAGCTTAAGAATATTCTGCTATTTTATTTACAGATTACAGAGTATCTGGTAACCTGAGAAGGTCGATTAACACAAACTTGTACGTTAATATGGCACATGCACAGTCGACGCCCATAGTGGAAATCACGAAACCAAGCAAATCCATCGGCGACTTCAAACGGGTTTCATTGGCCAACAAAATACAAGTAGCCTGTGCGGATGAAGTGTTACCGAGAGAAGATGCAACGACTAGAAATGGGTTTCAGAAAGGTAAAGCCAAACACCTCCTGGAAATATATGGAAAGAGAATGGAGGATATCACCAGATTCAGTTCTCGTTTCAAAAGTGTGCAACGTAAAAATGTCGGTGAAAGGGTTGCTACACTAGGCTCAGACGAGAACATTTACGTTTACTCTCGAGGAGGTGACTGTGGCTTGCTTGCCTCTGTTCTCACGGCTTATAACTACCACTGGACCTTACGAACCTCTCCTGATGACTGGTGGTTCTGTGTAATCAAGCAAGTCGCCAACGCCATCGACAACAACTCTAAGAAAGACTCCGTTCGCAAGATGTTTGTTGAGCACGAAGGGAAGAAGACACTTGAAGTTATTGTTAACTCCCCAAACATCTATGATGTTGACTACAGCTGGTTCTTTGATGAAATGGCAAAGCAGATATCACAGAACGTCAAAGTGCCAGAATACGTGGATGCAGTGACTGCAGATTTCTCCACAACCACTGCAGTACAGAAGATTGTATCGCAGGTCACACTGATGTCCTCAGTACAGGAATTTTTTGAATTCTCGATTACAAGGTGTGGAATCCCTGCAGTGGAGATGTTGGGCACTGAAGAGGACTGGAAACGACTCCAGTCCAAGCTCAAGATCCTGAGGACACTGCTAGAGCCAATAGAAAACGACATTGGTTTGAGCAAAGAGTGGTGGGCCTTGGTGGAAAAGGTATTTTGTAAGTTGCTGGAAACTTATCAAGGGGGGCCAGACACGACATGGTGGAGCCATATTATGAGCTACAAGAAAGCTTTTCATTCAGGAGCGATATCAGGCTGGGAGGGTTGGATCGTAGAGTTTCTGGAAGGAATGGTACCAATAAAGAAAACGGCTGACTTCACCAGTGGCCTCGTTACTGTTCCTCTTAATATCGTTGATCCCTCTGGTGTAAAGGACACTGCCGCTTTAGTGGCGGGAATGTTGGGGTTTACGGTCCACCAAGATGGAGAGAAAAACACTTCTGTTGAACCATTCCAGGGCTGGTCTCTCATGCTACCTGAAAACTCGCCTTTTCGCATCCCAGCTGAACAGTAAAGACGAACAATATCAGCTTGGAAAGTGAGAATATCGGTGTCGTTAAAGATACATTGAAGTTTGGAGCTGCAAAGTTTAATTCATGATCTCATTCCTAAATCTCAGGAACAATATTATAATCTCAGACATTCCCCATGTTGTTTGGTATAACAAAAGTAGCTAATGCGGCATCGTTTGCCACGGTGCAACCCATTGAATTGGCGGGGAAAATAATCTAAAAATAGCCCAACTTGTAAAAACGCTGTGACAACTATATAGGACATATGGACGCTCCTAGTGCGGTCGTTTTAGTATTATCTCAAGTAGATTGGAATGGACTAATGCTTATTTTTTTTTTTATTGATAGTTTTACCTTTTTTTCTGGAATGTTTATGCCGACAATTTATATTTTTATTGGATTTAATTGTTGTAACTCTTTAATAGATTTAGTGCTAGATGTTTTCTTGTTCCCAATTGTTACATTCCTAATTGTTAAATTTAGTTTTTCAGATTACGTCTGTTTCCCACTATGTAATTTGCCAGTCACGTTTGTGATTAATATTAAAAGATTCTGAATTCAAAGTGTAGCTGAAACGTAAACTTTAGCGTCAACGAGAAATCAGGCTTGGCAAACTGAGTAAATTGTGATTATCAGTAGAGTGCATGTACATCTTTTCTTGCATGGTAAACCACTAGAAAAGGTCTAGGAAATTGAAACGGCCTTAAATGTGCTGGTATCAGATTTACTTGTCTTGGCCATGGTGGTAGGACTAACCGTCTTATGAAACTCACTGAATGGGACAATCGTGAGGGGGGAGAGGGGGGGGGGGGGGGGGGGGGTGGGGAGGTGAGGGAGCGTGACGTTGCCTGCGAAAACTCAAAATTTTCCAACATTTCAAGGTTAGAACAAAATCGTGTGAAAAGAGAACGGTGGAAACAAAGCTTTTCGGTTATGGTTAGGAACTTAGATAAGGCTAATGTTTGCTTGTAGTTTATGTGCTTCGTTTTGATTGTAAGTATGAATGGGAAACAAATATTTTTGAAAATCACAGAAATGCAGAAGTTTGGCAAAGAGGTATAGCTACGGTGGCCCAGAAGGGAATTGTCCTGAATTATTCTACTGAAAAAAAAAACTGCCAACTAAAATTTAATCGCACTGCAAACTAAACATTTATCGCACTGCAAACTAGAAATTTATCGCACTGCAAACTAAAGTTTAATCGCACTGCAAATAAAACAAAAAAACCTGATGGTGCTTTCCAGCGGTTAGAATAGCAGGCTTGGAGAATGATTATCCAAAATTGCGACAGTCAACTCCTCAATGTACCCTGTTGTTCGAAGAAAGGGTAACTTTATCTCTAAGATAAATCTGTAACCCTACTGATAGTTAACCCAAGGGTAAAACGCCATTGCTGAAACACTAGCCTGAGAAAACAGCCGACTCTTATATATCTCCCCGCGAAAGAGACGTCTGGGCAACGAGCCAGAAATTTCCATACTGATGACGTACAGATAGCCATTTCACGATGCATAAATTAGTCTCTAATAAAAATAATAAAATCTCTTCGGCTACTCAGTGACCTGGCAAAAGTGCTGGTTTGAAAAGTGGCCCAGTGTGTTCTGTGGTAGCTGTGATGTGCGTAGGTTTTGAAATTAGAACTGAACAACAAGTCAACGAGTCAAAGTGCGCGGGAAAATTTACAGACAAATGTATGGAAAAGTGAAAACACGATTGCACGCTTCCCAGCACAGCTACATCCCTCAAATTTTTTTACCTGCCTGTGGTAGACAGTGAAAATTTCAGAAATTCGACTTTACAGTGGTATGGTCCACGTGGTAGCTCTTCATCCACTGATGGGCCTACGTTTTAACATCTTTTCCGAGAAGACGTGAAGGTCTAACCATTTGCAGCTAGCGCTCATGAACGAAATTGTTTCACAAAGGCAGCATCTTCTACTCAGTTATTTTAAGACCCTGCTGAGTGTTGATCCGGCCTGGGTTTTGAACCGTCAACTTCCCGCACAACAGACCGGCGCTTAACCACTAAGCTAACCGTATGCTTAATCACTGAGCTAACCGTATGCTTAACCACTGAGCTAACCGTATGCTTCTTAAACATTGAGCTAACCAGGAGGCGGTTACATCTGGACAAAATGTGGTTCAACATATCGGTACAACATTGGCTGAAACAGATCTTGAAACCGTTGGAAATTGGAAATTGAAACCGTTGGAAATGAAGTGCACAAATCGACCTCGTTTATATCTTATTTTATTACATTTTAATCTTTCCTTATATATTTTGTGCAATTAAAAATATTAAATTTGGAGAGCGCGAACATTACTTTTTTCGTGTTTATGCCACATTTATGCCCTTAAAGTATTATGCTAATTACATGCGTGACATCATGTGCAAGTTTGAGAAACGAATTGACAGATGCGGCAAAGCCCCTCAAGTAAGACCTATTTAGATGAGGAAAAACGCGCTGTACTTTGTATTATTTACGAAGACAAATATAGATGTGCAAACCACTTGACGTCACGTATGGTTAGCATGTCTTTAACGGCAAAACAATTGTCACATGATTTTGACAATTATGCTACCCCCTTCTCTAATCCAAAGTTTAGGCGCGAAGCGGCGAGGAGCAAAGCATACAATTATGCTTGACTCAACACTAAACATGATAAAGTTTTCGCTCTCCATCCAAATTTATTTTGAATTGCACAATACGACTAAGGGAAGACTAAAATTGTTTATTGATAATAATAATAATAACAATAATAATAACAATAATAATAATATGTATACATGGTGCCACGTCACAAACGTGATTTTCAGTCAGCAAATGGCGTTTATTATATAATTTTCGATGAAATACCAATGTATATTTCTTTCTAAAAAGTTGATATCTTCAAACGTGAAGATATCACTTTTGAAAATATGACTTGCTTTCAAAGATTTCTAGCCTTTTTAGTAAGATATTGAAACTGGTATTTCATCGATAATTATATATTAAAAGGAACATGACATGGCCGCTTGGAGATACGGTTTTTATCTTCTCGTGTTAATGAAATATCTTACTCGTTCGCTGCGCTCGTAACTGATATTTCATCAACACTGGAAGATATTAAATCCGTATCTTCGCGCGGCCATGTAATATCCTCTATATAACCTACTTACCCATAAACTGATATGCACTAAAGGACAACAAGTAAAGGCTAATTCAATTGTTCCTTTTCTTTATTAGACTAAAAGATAAATGCCTACTTCGTTTTATGAGTGAAGTAATGTTAGTACTCTGTGGCTTTAGAAACCAGTTTTACTTCGGGGTGGCGCAGTGGTTAAGCGCTTCGCCTCTCACCTCTGTGGCCCAGGTTGGATTCCCGGACTGGGCATCATATGTGAGTTGAGTTTGTTGGTATCTCGCCCCTACTCCGAGGGTTTTTCTCCGGGTCTTCGCTAGCTCCTCGATCTCGTCGCTTCGCTCCTCGGCGCCTAACTTTCGCGAAGGGAGGCAGTAGAACCTCAGGTAACCAGAGTACCGGTTTTTCTCCCTCCGCAAAAACCAACATGCTAAATTCCAATTCGATCTGTGGATTAGCCGGGACCTGGCTTTGATCAGGACCCATGGTTGTTTCAGGTCCCGTTACGAATTCAAGGGATTCAGGATTCTTAGGGACGGACCATTTGAAAATTGATGGGGGGGGGGGGGGGGGGGGGGGGGGGGTACCGCAAATCCCCCCAAAAAATCGAGCACAGAAAAAAGAGCGAACGAGCCAAAATCACCCCGAAAAAAAATCGAGCAAGGGTGGAACTTTGTTCATTAGTTCAAACAGGTTCAGCCATTGTTTAGTCTCCAGAACACAGGAAACCAGTGTTTTAGAGAGCAGTAATATCTCAACAATTTTGCCTCGGGTCTTTGGCCGTCACATTATTTAAAGACATTCTGCTTTTTTCTTCCATACGCAGGACGGTATATTATCTAAGCTCATAATCAAAGGCACATTCCCATAGGACAGATAATACATTCGTGTACAAGAGATTAGTTATATATGCCAATTCACTCTTCTTAATATTTATGCGCATATTTAATTCACCGACTCGAAAACGAGGCTATCCCCGCATCGAGGATGCAACGTGCATTCCGGCCAGCCAGTCGAAAGGACAATTTTGTCTCCAACTCATACTGAGAGGAATGAATGAGGAACACAGCAATGCTGAGAGGAACACAGCAATGCTACGTCCGCGACGCCATTTTGCTTTTCAGCGAAGCAACGATGCGGGGATAGCCTCGTTTTCGAGTAGCTAATTATATGCGCATATTTTATGTGGGGCGAGGGGTGGGGAGGACTAGTTTAAAAAAATCGCGAAAAACCAACTGATGAAAACGTTGAAAAGTGAGTTACCGGCTTTTAAAGCAGCAAGTACACTTTAATTTACTTGTGTAACTTAAATTTCAAAGTAGCGCCATTTCTCGAGTTTTTAATGGATTTCGATGCACTACACGGCAATACAACGTTCTTTTCTTAGTGGATGCAATTTCGCCGTATTTTGAGTAGAAATACCAGAAAATGGCGTTTTTTTTAACCTAATCCTAACCTCTAGCTCTCAAATAAAGAAATTATGGGATAATCTCACACAAGTAAATTATGGGATAGAAAGGTCAGAAAAGTCTTAAACTGTCATTTGACCTTTCAAGAAAAAGACAACAAACGAGTTTAATACTGCCTTTTAAAGCTAAGGCACACAAGATCAGGCATGTTTTCACAAAAGGGGGTCTTAGGTTCTAAGGCTCCTTTTGTGAAAACATGCCTGATATATATGTTTTCTACTAAACAAAGGTAATTAATGTACATGGAAAATACCATAAATCTAGAAACTGTGTAATTGTGTAAAATTGTGTAAAATGTTCTTGATGTAAAACCAAAATACTGAATGCCTTAAAAAAATATCGTGCAAGGTCCGACGCCATAAAACAAAATTTCTTGCAGCAGTAGGAATCCTAAAAATAATTTCGAGGAAAAAAAATTCCGGTTACCCCCCCCCCCCATAAATTTTCAAATGGTCCGTCCCTTATTGAAGCCTTAGAATTTGCAAAACAACGAACAATTAACAATTACAAACAAACCATTGTCTGGTAAGTTTCTATGTCAAACCTGGGACTTGGACAAACTTTGCACACACACAACGGTTCCGCTACGAAATGCCAGGCCATGAACACCTTCCGTGGTCACTCATGCCATGTTTACACTCGAGCGAATTACATAGGTAGAATTTAATAAACAAACCTAAACAAAAGTTTAACTTATTAGTAAGATTAAGTAAATTCTACCAAGGTAAATGATCGATTGTAAACATGGTATCAGCCTTTGTGGAGTCCACATGCCTTTTCTGCTCGAGTCCTTACTAATTGCTTCACTGTTTATTGCACGAATTTCAAAATCAAATACATAATTATCTGAATGTTAAACGTTGGAGCAAGACTGCTTATGCCGTGTTTCCACTTGAGCGACTTACCTAGGTAGAATAGCGATGTTTCGCGTTAATAAACATTACAATTGTTATGCTAATGTCAACCATGATTTCAAAAGCCCACTTTAGGCTTAGGGGTAAGTGTCTTAGGGTTGGGTTAGTTGTGTAACAAACGTACCAATGAATCTCTGGTTGGCACATTAATGACAATGGATGACGTGGCAGTGAACATCGCTATTTACTAAATTTTCGTTATTTTGCTAAACACTAGTTTAACTAAGTTGAGTAAATTCTACCAAGGTAAATTGCCCAAGTGGTAAACACGGAATTAGGTTGTTAATAGTTACAAAACACCACAGGCAATCATTTAATAACTGAACAACTTTTCCTTTTCTGTTCATTTATTTCTCACTTTTTGGGCGCCAGAGCATGAACAAAGGAGGGGCTTACGTTCATTTGATTTTAAGATCAACAAATTAAAAGTAATGTTTAAAACAACTCAGTCTTGTAATCAGACCAAATAGACTGTATATGGGAAGCCATATCATTCAAAAGTGGTACGAGTTTACGATTGGTGATCGAGAATGACGTTCGCTATGGTCGAAAAAACGATTGGTGATCGAGAATGACGATCGCTATGGTCGAAAAAACCGATTGGTGATCGAGAATGACGATCGCTATGGTCGAAAAAACCGATTGGTGATCGAGAATGACGATCGCTATGGTCGAAAAAACGATTGGTGATCGAGAATGACGATCGCTATGGTCGAAAAAACCGATTGGTGATCGAGAATGACGTTCGCTATGGTCGAAAAAACGATTGGTGATCGAGAATGACAATCGCTATGGTCGAAAAAACGATTGGTGATCGAGAATGACGATCGCTATGGTCGAGAATATCGACTATCGATTGGTGATCGTGAATAACGATCGGCTATGGTCGAAAAAACGATTGGTGATCGAGAATGACGATCGCTATGGTCGAAAAAACCGATTGGTGATCGAGAATGACGATCGCTATAGTCGAGAATATCAACTATCGATTGGTGATCGTGAATAACGATAGCTATGGTCGAAAAAACGATTGGTGATCGAGAATGACGATCGCTATGGTCGAAAAAAACGATTGGTGATCGAGAATGACGATCGCTATGGTCGAAAAAACGATTGGTGATCGAGAATGACGATCGCTGTAGTCGAGAATATCGACTATCGATTGGTGATCGAGAATAACCACAGGAAGCCCAAGCTCTGTATATGTAAATTTAATTTATAAGGGTTTTGTATGAGATTTTTTTTATCTGGCTTTTCGATATATATACTGTAATAAAATGAATAAAACTTGCCTGGTGTCTATAATATGTGTCTTGTACGTAGTTTAAGCGAATTTTACATCCCTTACTCTACATACTATTAAAAGAAGAAATGGATGCATATGGTAGGAGACGAACTTCAAATCTCGGCTTCAACTGAAGCCACTCACGCGTTTGGTTCGATTTTTTTTCACGAAAATCGCATCGATTTTACATTTTATCACCATCAGCACACGCAGTGATAAATTCTGAGTCGAACACAATTTCAAACAAGTTGACAATGAAACTGGCCTACAAGCGAATCGTATGAGGGGCCAAACAAGTCAAAAGTCTTGCCGGTTGAATTTATTTATATGATGTTTGAATTTATTTATATGACGTTTGAATTTATTTATAAGGTCTTTGAATTTAATTATATGACGTTTGAATTTATTTATATGACGTTTGAATTAATTTTTATGGTCTTTGAATTTATTTATATGACGTTTTAATTTATTTTTCGGTGTTACCTTGATTAATTTTTATGGTCTTTGAATTTATTTATATGACGTTTGAATTTATTTATATTGTCTTTGAATTTATTTATATGACGTTTGAATTTATTTTTCGGTGTTACCTTGATTAATTTTTAAGGTCTTTGAATTTATTTATATGACGTTTGAATTTATTTTTATGGTCTTTGAATTTTCATTACATGATGCCTTGCGCGCCCAACAGGCTTCAGATACAGCTGTCTTAGCGTAGGAGCATGCGTTACAAGGGGTGATCTAATGGCGGACGATGCACGAGGAAATCTTTCTCGTTTAACAAGAGCATGCAATGAGGCATTAGATGCCATTCTTCAGAAGAATTCTTCAGAATTCTTCAGAAGTGAGAAGCATCGAGTTGGATTTGGTTCAAGTTCACTGAATACAAGTGTGTCCAGTGTGGGAAATGAAATTGCCAGATGTTTTCCATCGCAGCGCCTAGACCTCAATTTTAATCTGAACTATAGCTTCGCGATCTGGACCTAACCCTTCAAAATGTGGCAGACCATCTACATTTATTACTGGACAACGCTTACGCATCGAGTCCAGGAGCACGATAGCACTGACGATAGCACGATAGTGCACATCGAGCACGATAGTGCACAAAGATCGGAACGATTGCAGAATACCCCACCACTTGGTTCATTAATAATGCATTTTCTCAAATTCTCATACAAGCCTTCTAAAAACCTAACCCTGAAATTCAAATAAATCTTACCCATTTTCAGCCCCAAATCATTCATAGAACGAGTCTAAATACACCTGAGCTAAATGGATAATTTTGCACAATTTGTAAGGGCTTTTCAAGTGATCTTTCGAAGTGGTGGGGTATTCTGCAATCTAGCCCAAAGATCTAGTAATAATACCTGACCCTGAAACAATTGTTGTTCCAACGCATTCCAGTCGTATAAAACTTGAAAAAAGAGGTTTAGTGGTTCACGAGTTTCCGTTTAATTGGGCTTGGAGTTCAGTGGAAGTACCGCGATTAGCAATCCGAAAGCAGCTACCAAAACAAGGTATGCTTTTCGAATTTGCAAAGGTAAGGATGATGGATCCTGGACTGATCTACTTGGGTACTATATCTTGCAATCGTTTATAATATATACGAATATAAAAATATCAGTATAACCCATAGAAAGTGTGCTGTGATTGGAAAAATGGAAAAATGACATGAATTGTTATTATTAATGCCATTTGATTCGTTATAATTCATTTTCTTCATACAAACCTAAAAGTGTAACCCAAACATATCCATTTTCGAGACCAAATCATTCATAGAACGACTAACTACACCTGTACTACTTAGAGTTTAATTTTTGATCCAAATTCACAATTGGATTAACAAAATTCATTCTGACAGATCCACGAGCATGTGATGAGTTAATTACATTGTGACTTTGTCAGTTAGGAGAATTTTATGGGTTATAATATTTTTATATTCGTATTATAAACGATTACAAGATATAGTACCCAAGTAGATCCAGGATCCATCATCCTTACCTTTGCAAATTCGAAAAGCATATCTTGTTTTGGTAGCTGCTTTCGGATTGCTAATCACGGCAATAGTCCACTTCCGCGATATTAATACTTCACTTGTCACGCACAAAGGATTCGATACGAGGCTCCGTGCTAAATTAAATTTATTCTTTTCTCTGTGAAAATAATTAATTTAATTTAGCACGGGGCCTCGTATTGAAACCTTTGTGCGTGACAAGTAAAGCATATCGCGGAAGTGGGCTATTCCACTGGACTCCAGTGGATTAAACGGGAACTCGTGAACCACTAAACCTCTTTTTTCAAGTCTTATACGACTGGAATGGGTTGGAACAACACTTCTTTCAGGATCAGGTATTATTACTAGATCTTTATGCACTATCGTACTCGATGTGCACTATCGTGCTCCTGGACTCGATGCGTAAGCGTTGTCCAGTAATAAATGTAGATGTAGATGGTCTGCCACATGTTGAAGGGTTAGGTCCCGATCGCGAAGCTAGCAATTTCATTTCCCACACTGGACACACTTGTATTCAGTGAACTTGGACCTAATCCAACTCGATGCTTTTCACTTCTGAAGAATTAATCGAGCTTATGGCATCTATTAACGCCTCATTGCACGCTCTTGTTAAACGAGAAAGATTTTCTCGTGCTCCTTCGTCCGCCATTGCATCACCCCTTGTAACGCATGCTCCTACGCTAAGACAGCTGTATCTGAAGCCTGTTGGGCGCGCAAGGCATCATGTAATGAAAATTCAAAGACCATAAAAACTAATTCAAACGTCATATAAATAAATTCAAAGACCATAAGAATTAATCAAGGTATCACCGAAAAATTAATTCAAACGTCATATAAATAAATTCAAAGACAATATAAATAAATTCAAACATCATATAAATAAATTCAAAGACCATAAAAAATAATTCAAACGTCATATAAATAAATTCGAACGTCATATAAATAAATTAAATGACCATATAAATAAATTCAAACGTCATATAAATAAATTCAAACATCATATAAATAAATTCAAACGTCATATAAATTCAAACGTCATATAAATAAATTCAAACGTCATATAAATAAATTCAACCGGCAAGACTTTTGACTTGTTAGGCCACTCATAGTATCGGCTCTGCGGTTAAAGTGGTGTAGAGCGCGCACTTCGAATCCAACGATTTGATCTTTTCCTCTATTTTAAGCTATTAGAGCCGCCTTCTACACTAAAAACATTGTTTGTATTGGCTCTCAAGTTCCAACACAGTCGTGATTAGAAAGGAATCACGAAGAATAAAAACCTTTTCTGGTTACTTTAATGAACATGTTGTCAACGTTGAAGAGATCACAAGAGCGCTAGAAGGAAAGCCTGCTGCGTAGAAAAGGAAAGCTGGGATATCTCGCTGTTTCCTTTTATTGTTTGTATCAGTTAATTTTCACGGGTCATTTTTCGTTGATTCAAATGATCGCATGTAAAGTACGTTAATCTATTAAAACTGTAGTGTTCGATACTTTCAAAGGATTTTATGTAATTACGAGGTTAATGATATTCTTTCTCATCATTTCACTATGATATAAATAAATATAAATAAAAATAAAAATCGAGGTCATGACCGTGTTAGAGCTTGAGAGCCAATACAAAACAATGTTTTTAGTGTAGAAGGCGGCTCTAATAGCTTAAAATAGAGGAAAAGATCAAATAAAACTGAGAAAGGAAAATAATAATAAAAAAACTATTACTGGCTGGTGCGGGAATCGGACTCCAAATCGTTGGATTCGAAGCGCGCACCCTACACCACTTTAACCACAGAGCCGATTCGCTTGTAGGCCAGTTTCATTGTCAACTTGTTTGAAATTGTGTTCGACTCAGGCTCGAGAAATGGGGATTAGTTCAATTAAATGGCAGGAGGCTCTTGGAATAGATACTGTTGATGTTCGAGTGATTGGGATCGAGGATTGAGAGAAAGGGAAAGTCAAGATGAGAACTGCACAACACAACACATATTTACCTTCAAAGCTGTATAGATGACTTTTCAACAACTGTAGAGTCCAAAATAAAGTACATACAGTAAAGATGCGTTAGAGGTCATTTATTGCGCACCCAGGGTAGCCTTGCGTGCAAGTGGATACTGTCGATAATCCCACTGTGGTACCCCGCTTCGGTAGAATTTATGCTAGTGCCTAGATCTCTGTCCGCGTGTTGGCGGTTGGCTGTCACCACTTTGGCGAGTCACGGGTATTTTGGCTCGTTCTGGCGAGATTTTGGCGGACTCGATGCGATTTTCGTGAAAAAATCCACCCAAACTCTGAAGCCGAGATTTGAAGTTCGTCTCCTGAGTAAGGGATGTAAAATTCGCCAAAATTCGCTTAAACTACGTATAGACACAGCCAAGACACATATTATAGACACCAGGTAAGTTTTATCCATTTTATTACAGTGTATTTATCGAAAATCCAGATTTAAAAATTCCCATACAAACCCTTATAAAATTAAATTTACATAAACAGAGATTGGGCTTCCTGTGGTTATTCTCGATCACAAATCGATAGTCGTTATTCTCGACTATAGCGATCGTCATTCTCGACCACCAATCGTTTATTCGACCATAGCGATCGTTATTCTCGATCACCAATCGATAGTCGTTATTCTCGACTATAGCGATCGTCATTCTCGATCACCAATCGTTTTTTCGACCATAGCGATCGTCATTCTCGATCACCAATCGTGAACTCGTACCACTTTTGAATGATATGGCTCCCATAACTGTAGCCTCCTGTGGCTGCAAAGGAGGCTACGTAGACTGGAGTGAATACGTTTAAACAATTGTAAACCGAAATTGTCTGTTCCCTTTACAAAAAAATCACGAAAAGTTTACTACACTGCATTTAAAAAAAGATATCTGATTTGCCAGAGAGACAATATTTTCTTTATCAATTATATATTATTAAACATCAACTTTGATTAACACAAATGTACAGGCCTAGGTTGTCCATTGAAATATTTGGCCAAACCTTCGACAACAGGTCCCACTCAAAATCGACTATTCTCCTTTGCAGCTGTTCTTAGTGTTGGTCCCTCCCCTGACACCACGTAATGAGACCACTCAGGGCAGCAATCACTAATCTACTTTCTTATTCTATAATTTCTCGTCCCATTCTCTCTCGTTCTCAATCAGTGCATGGCACGCATGTCTCTTCGTGCTATTCGGAAATTGAAAATTGCTGACACGCCGGAGAAGGAGTGCATTGTCAGGGGCCTTCGCTAAAGTAAGTCTGCTCAGCCATAATTCTGTTCCAGTACCGTAGAATAGAGATGATATTTCATTGTTGGCATTCTACAGCTATCACAGCGTACATCAGTCATTTCCATACCTTTTTAAACGGTGTACTCTTTCGATAGAGACGGTTGACATGTGTTGGTATAACATTGTTTGCAAGTGTAATTCCGGGGTCGATCCTACTAACACAACACTGACACAACTATTGTATTCGTCGCTTTCCGGCACTACATCGACGCAGCTCTTTCTATTGTACGTTTATGTTCAGTTATAACTCGGATGACGTACTTAGCTGATATATTATTTGCTTTATGATGAAACCCGCCTAAAAATTGAGCCCTTGAGTGCGGATAATATATGAATGTCGTAAGGAGTGGAGAATGCTCGGATCATTAGCAGTATCTGCTAGAGGCCTAATAAGCCTCAATATACGAGGGTAAACAAAATGTTTGATTTGAACCAAGTCTAAAGTGACAACTAAAAAATTTAACTTCGATCTACTATTAAAATCAGTCTTGGCGTAGAACTCACTGGTTACTTCCGCATTAGATTTCATGAATATTTAGAGACGATTACGACCAACACTAGGAGTAGGAGTAGTTAAAACTCTATCAAAGCCGATTCCAATGGAAGATTAGAACTCAAATGAGAACATCTACCTCAGTTCTAGTTCTAATCTCGAATTTATCATTTGGGAAACGTGTCTTTAATAACAAATAATCAATTCATGGTCATTGGACTCCCTCAGTTGGACAACTCTCGGAATACTGAGAACAACCAGAGCGAAGCTAAATTTCGTGGTTCTCGTTGCTTGATTCGGTTGGCCGGATTCGGCAGTTCGAATCCTGAGAATTCCACATTCCGGGTAAGGAAGTTGGCTTCAGCTGCGTTGTTAACGTTTAAGTTCCATTGATGGCACCAGGTTCAAGTTGGCAACACTATATGTCGGGCCGGAGAGAATAAACTGCATGTGTATGGGGTGGGGGTCAATCAGCCGTGAATCATTCATGAAACTAACATGCAACCAACATGTACATACCACAGCTGTTGTCATCGTAACTCTCGCTACATTTTAAAATACAGCAGTCATAAGTAGCTTCTACACGTATAGTTTTCGGAGCTTGGGTGTATTTGTCAGAGTGCGCGTATTTAGCTCAAACGTGAGACAACTCAGTCTAACCATAGTTAATAGAGTGGAATGGTTAGGAAACCCAGGGACCTTCTTTGTTATAGGTCTTTGTTAGCTTTTTTCGACCTTGAACGTGCACAAAACACAATAGAAATTCCAACATGTTAGTCAATCAGCCAATAGAAACGTGTGAGTTCAGTCGTTCAGGGAACGCTAATGAACTATGATAGTGCACAATCTTTTGTCTTGCCCCCTTCCAACCTCAATCGCAGCGCCTTTGTAAGCCCTTTTGAAGTTTGCCGAGTTTCCTAACCATTCCACTCTATTAACTATGGTCTAACGCGTTTAAAAGATGACAAATAAAACCTCAGATGTGTTCATAATTAGCATTGTCTTGACTCATGAATATTTTTGACACGTATCGTTCGTTAGGTCTCAATGTTTAGAAATGACGTAGGAAAACCATCTTCTATTTATTGCTGCCGCAGCGAGCGAGCAAGGCAGCAGTTCTAATCTGTAAGCGGGTCCAAATCTCGATTTCTTTTTTTACCACAATGCATCACTTCTATTGTCTTTTTTTACCACACTGCTTTGCACGGATCTGATCGTCACGTGACATTACACGAGGTGGAATATGCATTGTTTGAGCTAACTACGTTCAACCGTTCTTAAATGCATTTGTGTGTATGCAATCCTTGTGTAATCATGAATTTGTTGAAGTGTAGACGTGTAGGCAAACTCTTTCTAACTCTGTGTGAACTATCAGTTTCCAAAGAGCACGATCTCCTGTTATCAAGATGGTGAGCAGCAAATAATTTTCTTCTATTGGCTTCGATAAACTGCCGTCAAGTAGCCGGTTCAAAATACAATTAGCATTTACAATTACATTCTCAATTACAGTTGATTTCCGGTGTCAAACTTCACCGGGGAGAACAGCAGTTTGTTGTGCCAGGAGTCCGGCTTAAGAAAATGTCGGTAATTGGGAGTCTCAGGGAATTTACCGGGAGATCGTTGATATGTCGAGACAAAATGAAAATAAATCGCGACAACTTTTGAGTTACACACCACAGCTCCGTCAAACAGGATTCAGTCGCACGATACCCCCAAACTGACTACAAAATATATTCATTTAACATCTTGGCATTTTTATCACCCAGTAATCTATTTTTCCTGCCAAAGTGCTACTGTAGGTTCTCTTCTAATACACTTCCTTAACTGAGCGGAGCAGCATTCACTACCTATTAGGTATACTAGTTTTATAATATCAATTTTGATCGGTGAAAGGAAACTAATTACGTTCGAACGGTTCTATTGTTGTTTTGTTGGGTAGCGAGCCAATAACATGGCAGGTTGTTACTTACTACGGCCCGACCCGCACGACGAACTATTCCTCTCAAATCCCTGAAATTCATAGTGAAGTATAACACCATGACCCGCACGACGAACTATTCCTCTCAAATCCCTGAAATTCATAGTGAAGTATAACACCATGACCCGCACCATGAACTGTTCCTCTCAAATCCCTGAAATTCATAGTGAAGTATAACAAAGAAGTTTACAAAGGTGAGATTCTGAATTGTTTTTCGGAGTCGTTCCCAATCGAGCGAGTTTTACTGAGTGACCCGCTGAAATTCCGACGGAACTTGTCTATTACATCAACACAAAACAATGAGAGTTCCTAGACATGTTTGCATGTTAAGTGCGGTGCCTGATTGTGTGCGTCCACTCTCCTCCTGAAAATTTGGAAAAGGTCCTCCGAATGGTATTTCCTGCACGTCGAGGCAAATAGTAAATGCAAGAAAAGAATAATGAGAACGATTTGGAAGCTCATGCTTATTGGTTTAAAGTGTCAATGAAATGATTTTTTTTACAGTTTTAAGGGAAAATTATTTAAAATTACATAACTATACACAAAAATCGATGTAAAAGAAAATTTCAAATGGGAAAACAATTTTTCCTTACCCAAAATAACCACCTTTTGTGCGACAGATTCTAAGGTGCCTGGAACACAATTGTGACGTAAATACCTTTGTAGTCGCTTTTGTTTAGAGGAGTTGAAAACAAAAGCGCGTGCAACGGTATTTACGTCACAGGAGGCCAGGAGCGTCAATCTCCCATACTAGGTCTGTGAGTCAGTGTGTGACCGGATTGAGCGATATTTAGAACAGATCTCACGGGAGTTTGCCCACACTTTGGGAATCCAATCAAACCATAGTCAGGACAATGCAGCGTTAGTAAAAATCACCTCAAAGAACAATAGATCATTCTTAATCTCAATAATTACGACAAGCATATGCACGATCGCAGCAGAGTCAGAAGGCAGTTACCCGGGAAACATGTTCTAGAAATAGCTCAAACCGGACATACGCTGACCCACGGGTAAAGTAGTATATGGACGCTCCTGCACAGGCCTAATTTACATGCTTCTGACCGAGCGAAATGTGTCGTTTTGGAGGGTAGGATATTCAGTTCTAACAACAGAAGCCGATAACTTAAACCTTGTTTCATAAAATTAAGTGAAAACATTTTTCGTTTCATAGACACTTTAAAGGCACCTGATCACTACCACAGCACGCGTCCCCAATATTACCGATCTCGGTATCCGTCATTGTGTCCAATGACCTATCTTGGTCAAGACTTATCGAAGTCACTGTCTCCAAAACTAACAAGACCCTCGGACCCATTAAAAGAGTTCAATTCAATTCAACTTTATTTAAACACGGAGATTTCAACAATTTTACACTGGTTTCCATGAAAGCCGTGTATAATACACTAAGTAAAAATACAAATAATTCTCATAACAAGTAATTAAAGGGATACCCGAGTGAAAAACACATTGGGGCTCAAAAGAATCTTCAACATGTTCTTTGTTCAGAAAATGTATTAAAATTTGATCAAAGGTTTTTAGTATTAAGAACGAGCACCTCAAAGTTGGCCCCACGAAGGCATGGGCGCCGCCATCTTTGTTTGCATTTACGGAAGTGACGTCACTTCGTCCCACCAGCGTTCTCACTCTCTCACTTATTAGGTGTTTTTAGGATGATAAACGCCTTAACTGTACCTCACATACATTGTAGTTCTTATACTTATTCAGAAGTCACTCGAGTCTTTTAAGCCATGTTGTTTTGCTGTTATTAAATGGCAGTTACGAGACCTTGTTGTTCGTCTGATAATTTCTCGCCTTCCCAATGCTTTTCTTCCTCCTCCCAGTCTTCTGAACTTTTCTCATAATGTCGTCTTCATCATAATTCCGGTTTCTGTAAGAATTCCTCTGCAATCTCGATGAAAATATATCCACTTTAATTCCGAGCGTGTGAAAATCATACAAAGACAAGTAGCCGCGATACGCTGGTGGGACGAAGTGACGTCACTTCCGTAAATGCAAACAAAGATGGCGGCGCCCATGTCTTCGCGGGGCCAACTTTGAGGTGCTCGTTCTTAATACTAAAAACGTTTGATCAAATTTTAATACATTTTCTGAATAAAGAACATGTTGAAGATTCTTTTGAGCCCCAATGTTTTTTTCACTCGGGTATCCCTTTAAAGATATTAAACTGTACTTTATTAAGCATCTAACTAATATATCTATATCTATATATCTACTGGGGTCATATATTAACAATCAATATACATTTATGTACTAATGTATAATACTAATAATCTAAGAATAATCTAAAAAAAGAATAATAATCTAAAAAATACTTTAAGGCATCATTAGTGACTCTAGTCAGTTGAGGAGAGTAATACCTTTCAATTTATTTTTAAAACTCACTAAGGAAGAATTTTGTTGAATTTCATTTGGTAGGTTATTCCATATTTTAGTTCCGTCATAACTGAAACTTTTTTTTAAGTATTCAGTATTAGGGCGTGGTATGAAAAGCTTCATATTGGAATTTCGAAGATTATAATGAGTTGTTTGGTTTACTGTAGTAAACATTTCTTGAAGAGAGGTTGGAGCGAGATTATTCATAATTTTGAACATTAAGGTTGCTTTACGTTTCACTCTTCTCTCAATAAGAGTTTCCCAATTTAGCAATTCTAGTGCATTTTGAGAACTTGTATTATAATCAGCTCTTAAGATAACCCTAGCTGCCCTATTTTGCAAAACTTGAAGTTCGTCGGACAAAGTTTTCCCGAACGTGTCCCAGACCTCACAACAGTAATCGAGATGAGATTGTATAAGTGAATTATATATAATTTGCAAGGTCTCGAAGGGCACGAAAGGTCTTACTCTCTTTAGGGCACCAATACTAGAAGTAATCTTTTTTGAGATAAATTTAATATGTTCATCCCATTTTAATTTGTCGTCAATTTGGACCCCTACTACTTTGCTAATAACGACTCGTTTGACTTTATTATTCTTGATTTGAATGTTTGGAGACTGGATTAAAGCGTCAAGTTTGTGACGAGAGGCAATCAACATATATTCAGTTTTAGTCATATTGAGGCTTAATTTATTTGCTGCCAGCCAATTATTTAAACTATCTAAATCTGTATTAGCTGAATGCTCAATTTCGTTGATGCATTTACCACTAAAAGTTAAATTAGTATCATCTGCAAATAAGCATGATGTTGACTGTTCGAGACAATTGGGTAAGTCGTTAATGTATATCAAGAACAGGAGGGGTCCAAGAATCGAACCGTGAGGTACTCCACAGGTGACTTCTCTTTCATTTGACTGTTTATTGTTCACCATAGTGATTTGTTTGCGATTAGTCATATATGACTGTAGTAATTTTAGAGAAGTACCCTTTACTCCATAGAGCTCAAGCTTTTTCAATAAGATGCTATGATCAATAGTATCGAATGCTTTCTTGAGATCTATGTAGACTACAAGATTAAGTAACCCACGATCCATATTAACTAGCCATTCATTTGTAGTTGTTAGCAATGCTGTTGCAGTAGAATGGAATTTCCTAAAACCGAATTGGTTATCAGAAAGTAGGTTATTTATCATTAAGTAGTTGTAGAGTTGTTCGTACATAATTTTTTCTAAGAGTTTACTAATAACAGGAAGAACAGAGATTGGTCTGAAATTATCGAGAATATTTTTAGGACCAGTTTTGTGAATGGGTGTTACCCTTGCTAATTTCCATTCGTTAGGAAAAATTCCTGTCCTTATGATATCATTAAAGAGTACAGTTAAAGAACTGGTTATAATTGGGGCAGCTTCCTTGATCATTTTGGCGGGTATTTCGTCTATGCCTGTGGCCTTAGAAGCACATAAGCCCTTAATGACACTAAGTACTTTGACCGTCGATGTTGCCTCGAACTTAAATACACTTTGTGTATTTGCTATAAATTCCTCAAAGTTTTTACGATTGTCAGGGTCATGATCAATAGTTGATGCTAGGTTAGGTCCGATTTCGACGAAGTATTTGTTAAAATGTTCGGCGATTTCCGTAGGACAGGTAACTGATTTTTCGTTGACTTTGATTTCATTTATAGTATCGTGTTTTGAGTGATTGCCCATGAGATTATTTAGAGTACCCCATGTGCCCTTGGGGTCGTCTTTTTGTTTGTCTAATATATTATTATAATAATCACTTTTAGCCTTACGCATAGCTATATTCACTTTGTTTCGTGAGTATTTATATGCTGTCCAAGATTCACAATCATGCTGACCGATGACTGCTTTCCGCTTCAAACGATCTCTTTCAATCATGAGGCTTTTTAAATCTTTGGTAACCCAGGGAAGATTGGCTGCTCTAACTCTTTTGGATTTGATCGGGGCGTGGCGATCGAGGACTGTCAAGAACATTTGTCTCCATTTACGCCACGTATTGTCGGGATCTCCAGACAAGTTCTCTAACATTGACCAATTTTGAGTTTCGAGATCACTACGGAAATTTGCTGGATTAAATTTCCGAAAACTTCTAGAGTGGATAACTTTTCTCGCTCTTACATTATCTCTATTTGTGTTAATTTTACGTATTGCATAAATAAGGCTGTGATCACTAATACCTAAATGCATAACTCCGGTTTTAACTATTTCTCTGGACTACTTGTGATGAAAAGATCTATGAGAGAGGATGAATTTGATGTAACTCTAGTTGGTTCACTTATAAGCTGGTTGAGTTGATATAAGTCACATATTCCTTTCAATTTAATTGTATGAGCACTTGGACTGGGATGAAATAAGTTACAATTTAGATCACCCAATAGGTGCATTTCTTTGTTCTCACAATCAATTTTCATCAGTAAAGTTTCAATTTTAGTAAGGTATTCAATTCAGGAGGAGAATCGGGAGGCCTGTAAATTGATGAGATAATGAAAGGTCTACTATTTCGATTTGATACTTCAATACAAACAGCTTCAATTTCATTGGGGACAAGCTCTCTTCTATCATTAAAAGTTATTGAATTATTAACGTAAATACTCACACCACCACCTCTCCTATTACGATCATTTCGTACTATCTCGTAGCCATTTATTTCCATCTCACCGTCAGAGATCGAAGAATCTAATCTTGTCTCATTTAATGCGAGAATGTGTATATCTTGATTGGATAATAATATTCTAAGTTCATCGATATGCTTAGGAAGACTGGCTATGTTTAAAAATGCCATTTTAAAACCTTTTAGTTTTGAGAATTCCGTGGAAATTTGACTTGAGATTGCCTGGAAGGTGGAGATGGAGTCTGCATACTATTAGGTTCATTGTTCATTGTCTGTAGGGACCGCCTCACCGACCACAGCATCAGGAAACTACTAGACTGCGCTCTTGTCAGGCCCAAGCTCAGTAGAGTACGGCAGCAACTAGTGGTCACCATATATTATTAAACATCGCTCGCTGATCGAAAACGTCCAGCGGGCGCAGGGCAACTAAATTCATATTAAACTATCCTCAGGATATATGTCATACACTGATAGACTGATGAAAACAAATCTCCCGCTAGAATTTCGCAGAGAGATATCGGACTTATTACTACTTTATAAATTTAGAAACGGCCTTATGTCTACTGACGTTAGCAATTATCTATGCACCACTATATAAAACACGTAACTATGATCCCAACAATTACAATTTAATTATATTTAAACAAGCAGGACTACTTCAGGAAATCGTTTTTCATTAGGTACTAGGTCAGCCGAACTGTTGAACACTCTCCCGACAAGTCTCATAGCCTGTAACTAACCTTTTCAACTTGTATAGACCCTTTGCACGTGACGTCATAGCCGCCATGTTGGTGTACAGTTAACAATAGATTCTACGTTAGCTTCTTTTGGCTGTACACCAACATGGCCGCCATGCCCTTTGTCATTTGAATCTCTGGGATTGAGTGCAAACCATTTATACTTATCTAAGCTATCTACGCCGTCCTCCTGCCTTTTTATGGTCGTACCTAAACCTCGATTATGTCACTGACATCACTTTTGTTTCCTAATTTAGCTCTTAATTAGTTGTTTGGATTTTTTGTATTTTTCTTTAATATATTTCTCTTTTTACATTGTTTTTAACAAAAAGGGGTCAGGTCTCAATTGGGTCGCAAGTTCTGCTCCTTTCCCCTACCACGATTTATTTGTTATTTAATTGATTTTTCTTAGCTGTAAGTCACTACTTGGTTTATTTATTTATTTAATTACTTATACATATTACTTATACAATTTGATGTAATGTGGCGAATTTCATTAAACTAAACTACAACAACTGCACGAGAAAATGCCCATAAATTCGAACAAGAAACAGAGGAATGAACACCAATCGAATGTAATGTAAAAACTTAAGAATATTCTGCTATTTTATTTACAGATTACAGAGCACCTGGTAACCTGAAAAGGTTGATTAACACAAACTTGCATGTCACGTTAATATGGCGCATGCACAGTCGACACCGATAGTGGAAATCACGAAACCAAGCAAAACCATCGGCGACTTCAAACGGGTTTCATTGGCTGAGAAAATACAAGTAGCCTGTGCGGATGAAGTGTTACCGAGAGAAGATGCAACGACTAGAAATGGGTATCAGCAAGGTAAAGCCAGACACCTCCTGGAAATATATGGAAAGAGAATGGAGGATATCACTAGATTCAGTTCTCGTTTCAAAAATGTGCAACGTAAAACTGTCGGTGAAAGGGTTGCTACACTAGGCTCAGACGAGAACATTTACGTTTTCTCTCCAAGAGGTGACTGTGGATTGTTTGCCTCTGTTCTCACGGCTTATAACTACCACTGGACCTTACGAACCTCTCCTGATGACTGGTGGTTCTGTGTAATCAAGCAAGTCGCCAACGCCATCGACAACAAGTCTAAGAAAGACTCCGTTCGCAAGATGTTTGTTGAGCACGAAGGGAAGAAGACACTTGAAGTTACTGTTAACTCCCCAAATATCTATGATGTTGACTACAACTGGTTCTTTGATGAAATGGCAAAGCAGATATCACAGAACGTCAAAGTGCCAGAATACGTGGATGCAGTGACTGCAGATTTCTCCTCCACTACTGCAGTACAGAAGATTGTCTCGCAGGTAACACTGATGTCCTCGGTACAGGAATTTTTTGACTTCTCGATGATGGGGGGGTGTGGGATCCCTGCAGTGGAAATGCTGGGCACTGAAGAGGACTGGAAACGACTCCAGTCCAAGCTCAAGATACTGAGGACACTGCTAGAGCCAATAGAATACGACATTGGTTTGAGCAAAGAGTGGTGGGCCTTGGTGGAAAAGGTATTTGGTAAGTTGCTGGAAACTTATCAAGGGGGGCCAGACACGACATGGTGGAGCCATATTATGAGCTACAAGAAAGCTTTTCGTTCAGGAGCGATATCAGGCTGGGAGGGTTGGATCGTAGAGTTTCTGGAAGGAATGGTACCAACAAAGGAAACGGCGGAGTTCACCAGTGGCCTCGTTACTGTTCCTCTTCAAATCACTGATGAATTTGGCCTTGTAAAGGACACTGCCGCTTTAGTGGCGGGAATGTTGGGGTTTACGGTCCACCAAGATGAAGAGAGAAACACTTCTGTTGAACCATTCCAGGGCTGGTCTCTCGTGCTACCTGAAAACTCGCCTTTTCGCATCCCAGCTGAATAGTATAAAGGCGAATAATGTCAGCTTGGAAAGTGAGAATAACGGTGTCGTTAAAGATACATTGAAGTTTGGAGCTGCAAAGTTTAATTCATGATCTTATTCCTAAATCTCAGGAACAATATTATAATCTCAGACATTGCCCATGTTGTTTGGTATAACAAAAGTAGCTAATGAGGCATCGTTTGCCACGGTGCAACCCATTGAATTGGCGGGGGAAATAATCTAAAAATAGCCCAACTTGTAAAAACTCTGTGACAACTATATAGGACATATGGACGCTCCTAGTGCGGTCGTTTTAGTATTATCTCCAGTAGATTGGAGGTGGACTATGCTTATTTTTTATTTTATTGATAGTTTTAACTTTTTATTCTTGAATTTTTATGCCGACGATTTCTATTTTTATTGGATTTTTGTAACTCTTTAGATTTAGTGCTAGATGTTTTCTTGTTCCTAATTGTTACATTACTAATTGTTAAATTTAGTTTTTCAGATTACGTCTGTTTCCCACGATGTCATTTGCCAGTCACGTTTGTGATTAATATTAAAATATTCTGAATTAAAAGTGTAGCTGAAACGTAAACTTTAGCGTCAACGAGAAAGGGAGATTTTAAGAACTCTTTCGTAAAGATAAACACACACATCAAGAATTGAGGCTTGCTAAACTGAGTAAATTGTGATTATCAGTAGAGTGCATGTACATCTTTTCTTGCATGGTAAACCACTAGAAAAGGTCTAGGAAATTGAAACGGCCTTAATGTGCTGGTATCAGATTTACTTGTCTTGGTGGTAGGACTAACAGTCTTATGAAACTCACAGAATGGGACAATCGTGGGGGAGGGCGGGGGGGAGCGTGACGTTGCCTGAGAAAACTCAAAATTTCTCAACATTTCAAGGTTAGAACAAAATCGTGCGAAAAGAGAACGGTGGAAACAAAGCTTTTCGGTTATGGTTAGGAACTTAGATAAGGCTAATGTTTGCTTGTAGTTTATGTGCTTCGTTTTGATTGTAAGTGTGAATGGGAAACAAATATTTTTGAAAATCACAGAAATGCAGAAGTTTGGCAAAGAGGTATAGCTACGGTGGCCCAGAAGGGAATTGTCCTGAATTATTCTACTGAAAACAAAAACTGCCAATTAAAATTTAATCGCACTGCAAACTAAACATTTATCGCACTGCAAACTAGAAATTTATCGCACTACAAACTAAAGTTTAATCGCACTGCAAACAAAACAAAAAAAACCTGATGGTGCTTTCCAGCGGTTAGAATAGCAGGCTTGGAGAATGATTATCCAAAATTGCGACAGTCAACTCCTCGATGTACCCTGTTGTTCGAAGAAAGGGTAACTTTATCTCTAAGATAAATATGTAACCCTACTGATAGTTAACCCAAGGGTAAAACGCCATTGCTGAAACACTAGTCTGAGAAAACAGCCGACTCTTATATCTCTCCCCGCGAAAGAGACGTCTGGGCAACGAGCCAGAAAATTCCATACTGATGACGTACACTGAGATAGCCATTTCACGATGCATAAATTAGTCTCTAATAAAAATAATAGCATCTCTTCGGCTAGTGACCTGGCAAAAGTGCTGGTTTGAAAAGTGGCCCTGTGTGTTCTGTGGTAGCTGTGATGTGTGTAGGTTTTGAAATTATAACTGAACAACAAGTCAACGAGTCAAAATGCGCGGGAAAATTTACAGACAAATGTATGGAAAAGTGAAAACACGATTGCACGCTTCCCAGCACAGCTACATCCCTCAAATTTTGATCAGTTAATTTTTTACCTGGTAGACAGGGAAAATTTCAGAAATTTGATTTTACAGTGGTATGGTCCACGTGGTGGCTCCGCTTCATCCACTGATGGGCCTGCGTTTTAACGTCTTTTCAGAGAAGACGTGAAGGTCTAGCCATTTAGAGCTAGCGCTCATGAACGAAATTGTTTCACAAAGGCAGCATCTTCTACTCAGTTATTTTATGACCCTGAGTGTTGGTCCGACCGGGGTTTGAACCGTCGACCTCCCGCACAACAGACCTGCACTTAACCACTGAGCTAACCGTATGCTTAATCAGTGAGCTAACCGTATGCTTAACCAGGAGGCGGTTACATCTGGACAAAATGTGGTTCAACATATCGGTACAACATTGGCTGAAACAGATCTTGAAACCGTTGAAAATTGGAAATTGAAACCGTTGGAAATTAAGTGCACAAATCGACCTCGTTTATCTTATTTTATTACATTTTAATCTTTCCTTATATAGCGCGAACATTACTTTTTTCGTGTTTATGCCACATTTATGCCCTTAAAGTATTATGCTAATTACATGCGTGACATCATGTGCAATACGGCAAGGCCCCTCAAGTAAGACCTATTTAGATGAGGAAAAACGCGCTGTACTTTGTATTATTTACTAAGACAAATATAGATGTGCAAACCACTTGACGTCACGCATGGTTAGCATGTCTTTAACGGCAAAACAATTGTCACATGATTTTGACAATTATGCTACCCTCTTCTCTAATCCAAAGTTTAGGCGCGAAGCGGCGAGGAGCAAAGCGTACAATTATGCTTGACTCAACACTAAACATGATAATGTTTTCGCTCTCCATCCAAATTTATTTTGAATTGCACAACACGACTAAGAGAAGACTAAAATTGTTTATTGATAATAATAATAACAATAATAATAACAATAAAAATAATAATAATATGTATACATGGTGCCACGTCACAAACGTGATTTTCAGTCAGCAAATGGCGTTTATTATATAATTTTTGATGAAATACCAATGTATATGTTGTGGTTGGAATTTTTTTTTGGTTCAAAATTTTTAAACTAGTTCAAAAATTTTAAACCAGTTCAAAGATTTTACACCAGTTCAAATTTTGAAAACTGGTTTATCTTTTTCAAAAGAAAACAAATCTAGTTACAAGCTTAGGAGATTGTAGTCTCCTTCGCACCCGACGGTTGCGAAGGAGACTAAGGACATTGCGTTGTGTTTGAGTATATTCTAAATAATGATAAAAATAGACATAGTCAACCTCGTGTATCAGCTCTACCCAAAAGTCTTCGCGGGCACCGGTATGTTAATCATATTATAACTTCCGGCCCATACTTCCGGTAAGCTACTAAATATACAAAGTAGTACTGTCATGGACAATGGCCACATGCATATAAACGTAATATACATTTTGACAACAACTGGTCAGTGTCTCGAGGGTCAAGTGAAAATCACTTGCAAATCAAACATTTTAGAACAACAAAATCCAGCACGATCCTTTCTATCTCCTATCATGTATGTTTGGGGAATGTTTCTCTTCTAAGATGTTTGATTTTTTTATAATTTTCAAATGAATTCGTAAACAAAACTTTTATTTGAATTGGAATAGTATATGGCCCATTTGAATGGAAATGGTTCTTGAATTTGTAAACCAGCCATTGGCCTTGGTGAATCCATATACATGTATTTTCGGGGTAGCACTTTGCCTTTCACCTCTGTGGCCCCGTTTGTGAGTTGAGTTTGTTGGTATTTTGCCCTTGCTCCAAGGGTTTTTCCGGGTTTCTCCAGTTTTCGTTCCTCCATAAAAACCAACATGCTAAATTTCAATTCAGTCTGTGATTTACGTTGTAGCCAGGTCCTGGCTTAGATCAGCCCTGTGGTTGTACCGTACGTTCCAGGTCCTGTTACAAATTCAAGCTTATTTTTATCTGTTGACATGCACCTGTGTAGTTTTCCGCATGGTCTATGTTTTTTGGATGAATAGTTAAATGTCGAAGACTGCATTTGTGTAGGCTGGACTCCTTTGAGGACTTCAGTTGGCCAGAATTGATTTAAAATATTCCTGGCTTAATTTTTTAAAGAACTGGAAACTGTTCAAACTTATGAGAGACATACGCAGTTCAAATTTTATTAAAATCCCTTGGGCGGAAGTTGGCAAAAAATTAGATTCTTAATTTCTCACCTTATAAAATAAATGTTGTCAATGTTGAAAGGATTGTACATGTACACATGTATGTGTAGCTTTCTGTCAATAGAAGTGATTAGAATCCAAGCTGGTTAAAATTATTTACCAAAGCTTATGAAATCTTGATGCCAAACAAAATATTTTTGTGCTAGCAAAAGAAAAAAGTTGTGAAGATTTATTTAGAGAAAGTAAAATAGTCGGGGTTTAAAAAAAATGTTTCAGGGTTTTCAAAAAAACTGCTACAGAGAATTTTTTAAAATGTTTTTGAGCAATACATTCAATCTTTCATAAGAATAATACACTTAGCAAATTCTATCACTGAGAAATATCTACATGTACAATTGGAGATATGATTTATCATTATCATAATGACCAGGGGAACATACAAGGGATAACTAATTTCTGTAAATGGTTGTGCATTGTACCTCCTGGTCATTATGTCAATTTCTCGACTTTTGAATGCCTATGCCGTTAGTTAACTGTGGCCTGTTTCATGAGAATGTTGTTGTCAACGGTGATGTAATACAATAAGTTCTTTATTTAGTTTCTTACTTGTACAGGGATCTGGGGCTTATAACGAATAGTGAATTTCTGTTCTAAAGCAGAAACCAGGGGTTTGTAAACATCGGTTGGATGCCAAATTGCTTCCAGGTCAATATTAAATAGTATGTTTCATTTTTTTATAGAACGATGCTAAGACTGATATTGCCCATGAAGTGGAGGAGAGCAAGTCCCCATGACTGGTGTCGTCAGGCACACTTGAGGATATGCAGTCCCTGACTTTGGCTGCAGAAGGAATGGTTGTGTGTCCTTTTCCCCAAGGTGGCATAAACATTATTAATGTGTGAATAATAATGCTATAATCAAGCTGTTATACATTTAATACATGTCGCTTGTACCCGATTGGCCACTCAAAAAATGTTTATGTTTTTAGAGTACTGGCATGATCCTTGAAAAGCGGGGGGGGGGGGGGGGGGGTTCTCTGCCAATAGGTGTAGACAATTTCATTTCCAAGAGTAGCTGCATGGCTGCAAGGAAGGGTTTTCCAGTGATTCTACATGTATATTTTTTTTTCAGCGTTCATTTTTATACATCATACGTAGCAGTAATGGCACTTATTTACTATCCAAATTATTAAAACGTACAGTCGGGAGCCAGCCTCCATGGAAGCATTTGTATGTACCATGTGATCGAAGTTTTACATACCATGCAATGTCTGATCTCTTGGCTTGTTGGCCTTATTCCAGTGAAAGGCGGTTTATTGAGCTCGAATCCTTGCTAATACATTTCCCTCTCTCGTAATACCGACCCAGCTTTTATAAACAAACATGCCGTTCAGCGTAAAAGCTAGCAAAGACAATCAATAATTTTCAGCACGTGGTACATGTATATACAAAATTTCGATCACGTGCCGGGTACAGACGAATGCTGCCTCTAGGCTGGCTCTTGACGTGACATTTTACCACTTGTGATTTTCATAGTAATATCTCTTTCGTGACGGGTTTCACTTGCTCGATTAAGTTTGATTTAGTTTTTACTATAACGGAAGTTGTTAATGATCAAGTTACCATCAAGGTGGTCACTAAAAATTAATATACTTTTCAAACATGATTTAGACTATGCAAGATACTTTTTGGACTGCAAGATATCATTTTGAATTTGTACGTACAAAATAGAAGGATTAATTAATTAATCGATGAATCTTTAAATCTAACAAGAACATAAATGACAGGGTACTGAAATAATGAATGGAATTGAAGTAAACTGTTGAATTAACTAATTATGTATAGAGGCAGCGTGACATCTAATCGTAGGATATTACTTCCTATATATTTCATGCATGCATGCATGCATGAAATATAGTTAGTTTTTTCCATATACATGTACTGTATATTTCACATAATTTGCAAAGGAATAAATATTGTTTAGTAAAAGTAATGTCTGATTGTATTGCTCCATATATTTGGGTAGTGTATATTTATGTATTATTCTTTTTGGAAAGTAAAAGTGAAAAAAGGAACTAACATACTACAACCAGAAACTAGTGGTTTATTCTACCAAATAAATTTAGATTTTCAACTAAATATCATTGGTCGAAATAACCATTCAGAACTGGTTGTCTCAGACTCACTCCCTTGACAATATATTATTGGTCATGCTGACCAAATAATATTAGTCAAAAACACCATTCCTTATTGGTCAAAACAACCTTAAATATATTGGTCACCTTGACCATAAATTATTGGTCAAAGTAACTAAAGGTTTTGGTCAAATCAACCATTACTATATCGGTCAAATCAACCATTAAAAAAGGATCAATTCTACCAAAACTAAATGGTTGAAACAACCAAAAAATATTTGGTTGTCTCAGACTCAAATCAAAACCAATTATTTTTGGTTGTTTCAACCAGTTGGTTTTTACAGTGTAATATCCTCTAAATAACCTACTTACCCATAATACTGATATGCACTAAAGGACAACAAGTAAAGGCTAATTCAATTGTTCCTTTTCTTTATTAGACTAAAAGATAAATGCCTACTTCGTTTTATGAGTGAAGTAATGTTAGTACTCTGTGGCTTTAGAAACCAGTTTTACTTCGGGGTGGCGCAGTGGTTAAGCGCTTCGCCTCTCACCTCTATGGCCCAGGTTGGATTCCCGGACTGGGCATCATATTATGTGAGTTGAGTTTGTTGGTATCTCGCCCCTGCTCCGAGGGTTTTTCTCCGGGTTTTCGCTCCTCGATCTCGTCGCTTCGCTCCTCGGCGCCTAACTTTCGCGAAGGGAGGCAGTAGAACCTCAGGTAACCAGAGTACCTACCGGTTTTTCTCCCTCCGCAAAAACCAACATGCTAAATTCCAATTCGATCTGTGGATTAGCCGGGACCTGGCTTTGATCAGGAACCATGGTTGTTTCAGGTCCCGTTACAAATTCAAGGGATTCAGGATTCTTATTGAAGCCTTAGAATTTGCAAAACAACGAACAATTAACAATACAAACAAACCATTGTCTGATAAACCTGGGGCTTGGACAAAGTTTGCACACACAAAACGGTTCCGCTACGAAATGCCAGGCCATGAACACCTTCAGTGGTCACTCATGCCATGTTTACACTCGAGCGAATTACATAGGTAGAATTTAATAAACAAACCTAAACAAAGGTTTAACTTATTAGTAAGATTAAGTAAATTCTACCAAGGTAAATGATCGATTGTAAACATGGTATCAGCCTTTGTGGAGTCCACATGCCTTTTCTGCTCGAGTCCTTACTAATTGCTTCACTGTTTATTGCACGAATTTCAAATCAAATACATATCTGAATGTTAAACGTTGGAGCAAGACTGCTTATGCCTGTTTCCACTTGAGCGACTTACCTAGGTAGAATAGCGATGTTTCGCGTTAATAAACATTACAATTGTTATGCTAATGACAACCATGATTTCAAAAGCCCACTTTAGGCTTAGGGGTAAGTGTCTTAGGGTTCGGTTAGTTGTGTAACGAACGTACCAATGAATCTCTGGTTGGCACATTAATGACAATGGATGACGTGAACATCGCTATTTACTAAATTTTCGTTATTTTGCTTAAACACTAGTTTAACTATTTAGTAAATTCTACCAAGGTAAATTGCCCAAGTGGTAAACACGGAAATAGGTTATTAAGTAATGGTCCAGATAAGAACTGTAGTGTCTACGGCAAGGAATGTTAAAAGGTGTTAATTTTCTATTATTCTTTCTCGTAATTTCATTGAAATAATTCATTTTCATTCGATATTTTTTTGTAGTTTGAATTTATATTTGATCAAACTAGCTATGGTTTAATTTCGAAGAATATCGTGTGTGGGGAAAGTTCTCAAATTTGCGATTGAAAAATCCTTTGTTTTCTCTATATCCGATTGGCTGGATGGTGGCTTCTCTGCGTTTTCACAGAAAAAAGAGCCAATAGCATAACAAATACTTTATTTTCGAGATGTAGTTTGGACTGTAGATATCTCCTAAAGCACTTAAGACATATTCAAGCAAAATCGTATGTGGGGGAGGCTCATTGCCGCAGAACAATGGATTCCACTACAGTTCTTATCTGGACCATTACTTAATAGTTACAAAACACCACAGGCAATCATTTAATAACTGAACAACTTTTCCTTTTCTGTTCATTTATTTCTCACTTTTTGGGCGCCAGAGCATGAACAAAGGAGGGGCTTACGTTCATTTGATTTTAAGATCAACAAATTAAAAGTAATGTTTAAAACAACTCAGTCTTGTAATCAGACCAAATAGACTGTATATGGGAAGCCATATCATTCAAAAGTGGTACGAGTTCACGATTGGTGATCGAGAATGACGATCGCTATGGTCAAAAAAACGATTGGTGATCGAGAATGACGATCGCTATAGTCGAGAATAACGACTATCGATTGGTGATCGAGAATAACCACAGGAAGCCCAAGCTCTATTTATGTAAATTTAATTATAAGGGTTTTGTATGAGATTTTTTAAATCTGGCTTTTCGATATATATACTGTAATAAAATGAATAAAACTTGCCTGGGTGTCTATAATATGTGTCTTGTACGTAGTTTAAGCGAATTTTACATCCCTTACTCTACATACTATTAAAAGAAGAAATGGATGCATATGGTAGGAGACGAACTTCAAATCTCGGCTTCAAACCACTCACGTTTGGTTCGATTTTTTTCACGAAAATCGAATCGATTTTACATTTTATCACCATCTGCATACGCAGTGATACATTTCCAGTCTATCTGTGCCAACCAAACGAAGATATCTGTATTTGCCGAGATACAAGCCACTCAGTTGAGTCCGTCACTCGAACATCAACAGTATCTCATTCTATTCCAAGAGCCTCCTGCCATTTAATTGAACTAATAATCCCCATTTCTCGAGCCTGAGTCGAACACAATTTCAAACAAGTTGACAATGAAACTGGCCTACAAGCGAATCGGCTCTGCGGTTAAAGTGGTGTAGAGCGCGCACTTCGAATCCAACTATTTGATCTTTTCCTCTATTTTAAGCTATTAGAGCCGCCTTCTACACTAAAAACATTGTTTGTATTGGCTCTCAAGTTCCAACACAGTCATGATTAGAAAGGAATCACGAAGAATAAAATCCTTTTCTGGTTACTTTAATGAACATGTTGTCAACGTTGAAGAGATCACAAGAGCGCTAGAAGGAAAGCCTGCATGCTGCGTAGAAAAGGAAAGCTGGGATATCTCGCTGTTTCCTTTTATTGTTTGTATCAGTTAATTTTCACGGGTCATTTTTCGTTGATTCAAATGATCGCATGTAAAGTACGTTAATCTATTAAAACTGTAGTGTTCGATACTTTCAAAGGATTTTATGTAATTACGAGGTTAATGATATTCTTTCTCATCATTTCACTATGATATAAATAAATATAAATAAAAATACAAATCGAGGTCATGACCGTGTTGGAGCTTGAGAGCCAATACAAAACAATGTTTTTAGTGTAGAAGGCGGCTTTAATAGCTTAAAATAGAGGAAAAGATCAAATAAAACTGAGAAAGGAAAAACAGAATAAAAAAATTATTACTGGCTGGTACGGGAATCGAACTCCAAATCGTTGGATTCGAAGCGCGCGCCCTACACCACTTTAACCACAGAGCCGATTCGCTTGTAGGCCAGTTTCATTGTCAACTTGTTTGAAATTGTGTTCGACTCAGGCTCGAGAAATGGGGATTAGTTCAATTAAATGGCAGGAGGCTCTTGGAATAGATACTGTTGATGTTCGAGTGATTGGGATCGAGGATTGAGGGAAAGGGAAAGTCAAGATGAGAACTGCACAACACAACACATATTTACCTTCAAAGCTGTATAGATGACTTTTCAACAACTGTAGAGTCCAAAATAAAGTACATACAGTAAAGATGCGTTAGAGGTCATTTATTGCGCACCCAGGGTAGCCTTGCGTGCAAGTGGATACTGTCGATAATCCCACTGTGGTACCCGGCTTCGGTAGAATTTATGCTAGTGCCTAGGTCTCTGTCCGCGTGTTGGCGGTTGGCTGTCACCACTTTGGCGAGTCACGGGTATTTTGGCTCATTCTGGCGAGATTTTGGCGGACTCGATGCGATTTTCGTGAAAAAATCGACCCAAACTCTGAAGCCGAGATTTGAAGTTCGTCTCCTGAGTAAGGGATGTAAAATTCGCCAAAATTCGCTTAAACTACGTATAGACACAGCCAAGACACATATTATAGACACCAGGTAAGTTTTATCCATTTTATTACAGTGTATTTATCGAAAATCCAGATTAAAAAATTCCCATACAAACCCTTATAAAATGAAATTTACATAAACAGAGCTTGGGCTTCCTGTGGTTATTCTCGATCACCAATCGATAGTCGTTATTCTTAGCCTGCTTACAGGCTCTCGGGTTTTTTCGGAAATGTTAGTTTTCGGGTCGGTCTTCGGTTACCTGTGGGCCGAGCGAGCTCCGGAGCCGAGCGAGGCCGAAGGCCGAGCGAGTCGGAGGCGAGTGCGCACTCGCCTTCGCCTCGGTCGGGTCCGGCCCTCGCTCGGCCCACAGGTAACCCAAGGTCCAGCCCTCGCTCGGCCCACAAGTAACCCAACATTTCCACCCAACCCGAAAACTAATATTTCCGAAAAAACCTGAGAGCCTGTAAGCAGGCTACGTTATTCTCGACTATAGCGATCGTCATTCTCGATCACCAATCGTTTTTTCGACCATAGCGATCGTTATTCTCGATCACCAATCGTTTTTTTGACCATAGCGATCGTCATTCTCGATCACCAATCGGTTTTTTCGACCATAGCGATCGTCATTCTCGATCACCAATCGTTTTTTCGACCATAGCGCTCGTCATTCTCGATCACCAATCGTGAACTCGTACCACTTTTGAATGATATGGCTCCCATAACTGTAGCCTCCTGTGGCTGCAAAGGAGGCTACGTAGACTGGAGTGAATACGTTTAAACAATTGTAAACCGAAATTGTCTGTTCCCTTTACAAAAAAAATCACACTGCATTTTTAAAAATATCTCTGATTTGCCAGAGAGACAATATTTTCTTTATCAATTAAATATTATTAAACATCAACTTTGATTAACACAAATGTACAGGCCTAGGTTGTCCATTGAAATATTTGCCCAAACCTTCGACAACAGGTCCCACTCAAAATCGACTATTCTCCTTTGCAGCTGTTCTTAGTGTTGGTCCTTCCCCGGACACCACGTAATGAGACCACTCAGGGCAGCAATCTCTAATCTACTTTCTTATTCTATAATTTCTCGTCCCATTCTCTCTCGTTCTCAATCAGTGCATGGCACGCATGTCTCTTCGTGCTATTCGGAAATTGAAAATTGCTGACACGCCGGAGAAGGAGTGCATTGTCAGGGGCCTTCGCTAAAGTAAGTCTGCTCAGCCATAATTCTGTTCCAGTACCGTAGAATAGAGAGGATATTTCATTGTTGGCATTCTACAGCTATCACACCGTACACCAGTCATTTCCATACCTTTTTAAACGGTGTACTCTTTCGATAGAGACGGTTGACATGTGTTGGTATAACATTGTTTGCAAGTGTAATTCCGGGGTCGATCCTACTAACACAACTATTGTATTCGTCGCTTTCCGGCACTACATCGATGCAGCTCTTTCTATTATACGTTTATGTTCAGTTATAACTCGGATGACGTACTTAGCTGATATATTATTTGCTTTATGATGAAACCCGCCTAAAAATTGAGCCCTTGAGTGCGGATAATATATGAATGTCGTAAGGAGTGGAGAATGCTCGGATCATTAGCAGTATCTGATAGAGGCCTAATAAGCCTCAATATACGAGGGTAAACAAAATGTTTGATTTGAACCAAGTCTAAAGTGACAACTAAAAACTTCGATCTACTATTAAAATCAGTCTCGGAGTAGAACTCACTGGTTATTTCCGCATCAGATTTCATGAATATTTAGAGACGATTACGACCAACACTAGGAGTAGTTAAAACTCTATCAAAGCCGATTCCAATGGAAGGTTAGAACTCAAATGAGAACATCTACCTCAGTTCTAGTTCTAATCTCGAATTTATCATTTGGGAAACGTGTCTTTAATAACAAATAATCAATTCATGGTCCTTGGACTCCCTCATGATCAGTTGGACAACTCTCGGAATACTGAGAACAACCAGAGCGAAGATAAATTTCGTGGTTCTCGTTGCTTGATTCGGTTGGCCGGATTCGGCAGTTCGAATCCTGAGAATTCCACATTCGGGGGTAAGGAAGTTGGCTTCAGCTGCGTTGTTAACGTTTAAGTTCCATTGATGGCACCAGGTTCAAGTTGGCAACACTATATGTCGGGCCGGAGAGAATAAACTGCATGTGTATGGGGTGGGGGTCAATCAGCCGTGAATCATTCATGAAACTAACATGCAACCAACATGTACACACCACAGCTGTTGTCATCGTAACTCTCGCTTCATTTTAAAATACAGCAGTGATAAGTAGCTTCTACACGTATAGTTTTCGAAGGTTGAGTGTATTTGTCAGAGTGCGCGTCATTTAGCTCAAACATGAGACAACTCAGTCTAAAAGATGACAAATAAAAACTCAGATGTGTTCACAATTAGCATTGCCTTGACTCATGAATATTTTTGACACGTATTAGTGGAATAGTGATATCGTTCGTTAGGTCTCAATGTTTAGAAATGACGTAGGAAAACCATCTGCTATTTATTGCTGCCGCAGCGAGCGAGCCTGAAGCGAGCGAGCGAGCAAGGCAGCAGTTCTAATCTCGATTTCTTTTTTTACCACAATGCATCACTTCTATTGTCTTTTTTTACCACACTGCTTTGTACGGATCTGATCGTCACGTGACATTAAACGAGGTGGAATATGCATTGTTTGAGCTAACTACGTTCAACCGTTCTTAAATGCATTTGTGTGTATGCAATCCTTGTGTAATCATGAATTTGTTGAAGTGTAGACGTGTAGGCGAACTCTTTCTAACTCTGTGTGAACTATCAGTTTCCAAAGAGCAAGATCTCCTGTTATCAAGATGGTGAGCAGCAAATAATTTTCTTCTATTGGCTTTGATAAACTGCAGTCAAGTAGCCGGTTCAAAATAGAATTAGCATTTACAATTACATTCTCAATTACAGTTGATTTCCGGTGTTAAACTTCACCGGGGAGAACAGCAGTTTGGTGTGCCGCCGGGAGTCCGGCTTAAGAAAATGTCGGTAATTGGGAGTTTCAGGGAATTTACCGGGAGATCGTTGATATGTCGGGACAAAATGAAAATATATCGCGACAACTTTTGAGTTACACACCACAGCTCCGTCAAACAGGATTCAGTCGCACGATAGCCCCAAAACTACAAAATATATTCATATAACACCTTGGCATTTTTATCACCCAGTAATCTATTTTTCCTGCCAAAGTGCTACTGTAGGTTCTCTTCTAATACACTTCCTTAACTGAGCGGAGCAGCATTCACTACCTATTAGGTATGCTAGTTCTATAATATCAATTTTGATCGGTGAAAGGAAACTAATTACGTTCGAACGGTTCTATTGTTGTTTTGTTGGGTAGCGAGCCAATAACATGGCAGGTTGTTACTTACTACGGCCCGACCCGCACGATGAACTATTCCTCTCAAATCCCTGAAATTCATAGTGAAGTATAACACCATGACCCGCACCATGAACAGTTCCTCTCAAATCCCTGAAATTCATAGTGAAGTATAACAAAGAAGTTTACAAAGGTGAGATTCTGAATTGTTTTTCGGACTCGTTCCCAATCGAGCGAGTTTTACTGAGTGACCCGCTGAAATTCCGACGGAACTTGTCTATTACATCAACACAAAACAATGAGAGTTCCTAGACATGTTTGCATGTTAAAGTGCCCCTACGATCAAATTTTGACATATCAATGTTTTTGCATATTCATAAAGTAGAGTTCATATATTATTACCAGTTCAAATTGTTTTTCGATACAACGACAGGAAGTCTTATTTTTTTAGCTCCGAATATTGAATCTACACGTCCGCCATTACTGGAAGCCGTGCCCTTTGTTCAGCTTTAAACAAAGGTTTATTCACCGGAAATGATGTCATACACTTAACGCTCGCCTGCAGAACACAACGCCTGGAGGCATATTTCTACTAAAAACGTCTTCACGTACATAAGAAGAAAGTTATATTTATCTTTGCGACGTTGGCTACTTTTTTATGCACGCTATTTCGCGCCACGAGGTTGTCGTGTTAAGTGTATGACATCACTTCCGGTGAATAAACCTTTGTTTAAAGCTGAACAAAGGGCACGGCTTCCAGCAATGGCGGACAGGATTTTACCGGTAAACTCTCCTAAAATTTGTGGTTTAAGATGCCCATTTGGGAATATTTTTTACTATTTCGGATATTTCTAATACTGATTGACCTATAGACACTGAAAAAGTGGCAAATCGAAATGGTAAATTTTCGTCGTAGTGGCACTTTAAGTGCGGTGCCTGATTGTGTGCGTCCACTCTCCTCCTGAAAATTTGGAAAAGGTCCTCCGAATGGTATTTCCTGCACGTCGAGGCAAATAGTAAATGCAAGAAAAGAATAATGAGAACGATTTGGAAGCTCATGCTTATTGGTTTAAAGTGTCAATGAAATGATTTTTTTTACAGTTTTAAGGGAAAATTATTTAAAATTACATAACTATACACAAAAATTGATGTAAAAGAAAATTTCAAATGGCAAAACAATTTTTCCTTACCCAAAATAACCACCTTTTGTGCGACAGATTCTAAGGGGCCTGGAACACAATTGTGACGTAAATACCTTTGTAGTCGCTTTTGTTTAGAGGAGTTGAAAACAAAAGCGCGTGCAACGGTATTTACGTCACAGGCCAGGAGCGTTATATTAATCTCCCATACTAGGTCTGTGAATCAGTGTATGACCAGATTGAGCTATATTTAGAACAGATCTCACGGGGGTTCACGTGCCCACACTTTGGGAATGCAATCAAACCATAGTCAGGACAATGCAGCGTTAGTAAAAATCAACTCAAAGACCAATAGATCATTCTTAATCTCGATAATTACGGCAAGCATATGCACAATCGCAGCAGAGTCAGAAGGCAGTTACCCGGGTAACATGTTCTAAAAATAGCTCAAACCGGTCATACGCTGACCCACGGGTAAAGTAGTATATGGACGCTCCTGCACAGGTCTTATTTACATGCTTCTAACCGAGCGAAATTTGTCGTTTTGGAGGGTAGGATATTCAGTTCTAACAACAGAAGCCGATAACTTTAACCTTGTTTCATAAAATTAAGTGAAAACATTTTTCGTTTCATAGACACTTTAAAGGCACCTGATCACTACCACAGCACGCGTCCCCAATATTACCGATCTCGGTATCATTGTGTCCAATGACCTATCTTGGTCAAGACTTATCGAAGTCACTGTCTCCAAAACTAACAAGACCCTCGAACTCATTAAAAGAGTCTGTAGGGACCGCCTCACCGACCACAGCACCAGGAAACTACTAGACTGCGCTCTTGTCAGGCCCAAGCTCAGTAGAGTACGCCGCAGCAACTAGTGGTCACCATATACTATTAAACATCGCTCGCTGATCGAAAACGTCCAGCGCAGGGCAACTAAATTCATATTGAACTATCCTTAGGATATGTCATACACTGATAGACTGATGAAAATAAATCTCCCGCTAGAATTTCGCAGAGAGATATCGGACTCATTACTACTTTATAAATTTGGAAACGGCCTTATGTCTACTGACGTTAGCAATTATCTATGTACCACGATATAAAACACGTAACTATGATCCCAACAATTACAATTTAATTATTAAACATAAACAGGACTACTTCAGGAAATCGTTTTTCATTAGGTACTAGCCGGTCAGCCGAACTGTTGAACACTCTCCCGACTAGTCTCGTAGCCTGTAACCACAGGCAGCCCAAGCTCTGTATTTGCCGCAAATACTGTGTGACTATTATTTCACAAAATTCTCAGATAAAGAAAATAAACTTACCTTAAGAGTTTGTTGTTGTCCTGCTGTTTCTCTGGGGTCTAGAAATGGCGGTTATGGGGCATTTCTCTCACTTTGGGTTTTTCTCTCTTCTCTGTCTTAAAGAAAGGAAAGGCTGCACACTCAAATTCAAACCACGAGGCACTTGAGGCCGATTTTTCGCACGAAAACCCATCCGATAGGCGTAATTTCCTCCGTCAGGTGAAAGGTAGATAGTTTTTCTTACCCCAGAAGTTTACAGACTTGAGAAATCATTATCCTAACTCTTCCAAATGAACTCATTTCTTTGAAAAAGCCCTCTGAAGACTCATTCTTCGTCAGAAACTACGTGTTTGCTGCTATTCGGTTATGACCGTGGCAAAATTCCTCTTTCCGGCAGAGGGACAGTCAATAAATTGCCAGATACGTTACTCTCTCCCCACGGGGTCTAACGTGCCGCCTTTTGTACTGAGTAGCCAATCGCGTGGCTACAATTTCAAACAAGTTGACAACGCTTGACGTCGGCTAGTTCCCAAAGATCACGGGCTCAGAACTTATACATTATATACCTTATTTTGAAACTTGTCTACAAGTGAATCGGCTCTATGGTAAAGTGGTTTAGATCGCGCGCCTCGAATCCAACGATTAGGAGTTCGATTCCGTCCACACAAGTCAGTAACATTAAACAAAATTTATTTTTCTCCTTTCTCCGTTTTATTTTATCTTTTCCTCTATTTTAAGCTATTAGAGCCGCCTTCCACACTAAAACTTTGTTTTGCATTGGCTCTCAAGCTCCAACACGGTCATGACCTCGATTTTTATTTATATTATTATAGTGCAATGATATAAAATCCTGTAAAAGTATCGAACACTACAGTGTTAATAGATTAACGTACTTTGTATGCGATCATTTTAATAAAAAAAATAGCTTAAATAGAGGAAAAGATAAAATAAAACTGAGAAAGGAGAAAAATATTTTTTTTTTAAATGTTACTGGCTTGTGTGGAATCGAAATCCTAATCGTTGGATTCGAGGCGCGCGCTCTAAACCACTTTACCATAGATCGAGCCGATTCACTTGTAGACAAGTTTCAAAATAAGGTATATAATGTATAAGTTCTGAGCCCGTGATCTTTGGGAACTAGCCGACGTCAAGCGTTGTCAACTTGTTTGAAATTGTAGCCACGCGATTGGCTACTCAGTACGTACAATAGGCGGCACGTTATACCCCGTGGAGAGAGAGTAACGTATCTGGCAATTTATTGACTGTCCCTCTGCCGGAAAGAGGAATTTTGCCACGGTCATGACCGAATAGCAGCAAACACGTAGTTTCTGACGAAGAATGAGAGGGCTTTTTCAAAGAAATGAGTTCATTTGGAAGAGTTAGGATAATGATTTCTCAAGTCTGTAAACTTCTGGGGTAAGAAAAACTATCTACCTTTCACCTGACGGAGGAAATTACGCCTATCGGATGGGTTTTCGTGCGAAAAATCGGCCTCAAGTGCCTCGTGGTTTGAATTTGAATGTGCAGCCTTTCCTTTCTTTAAGACAGAGAAGAGAGAAAAACCCAAAGTGAGAGAAATGCCCCAAAACCGCTATTTCTAGACCCCAGAGAAACAACAGGACAACAACAAACTCTTAAAGTAAGTTTATTTTCTTTATCTGAGAATTTTGTGAAATAATAGTGCAAATACAGAGCTTGGGCTGCCTGTGCTGTAACTAACCTTCTCAACATGTATAGACCCTTTGCACGTGACGTCATAGCCGCCATGTTGGTGTACAGTTAACAATAGATTCTACGTTAGCTTCTTTTGGCTGTACACCAACATGGCCGCCATGCCCTTTGTCATTTGAATCTCTGGGGATTGAGTGCAAACCATCTATACTTATCTAAGCTATCAACGCCGTACTCCTGCCTTTTTTTTGGTTGTACCTAAACCTCGATTATGTCACATCACTTTTGTTTTCTAATTTAGCTATTAATTAGTCGTTTGGATTTTTTGTATTTTTCTTTAATATATTTCTCTCTTTACATTGTTTTTAACAAAAAGGGGTCCTGTTCCTTTCCCCTGTCACGATTTATTTGTTATTTAATTGATTTTTCTTAGCTGTAAGTTTGTCACTACTTGGTTTATTTATTTATTTATTTATTTGTTTATTTAGTTAGTTAGTTAGTTAGTTAGTTAGTTACTTACTTACTTACTTATACTTATACATATTACCTATACAATTTGATGTAATGTGGCGAATTTCATTAAACTAAACTAAACTACAACAACTGCACGAGAAAACGCCCATAAATTCGAACAAGAAACAGAGAGAAAAATGAGGAATGAACACCAATCGAATGTAATGTAAAAGCTTAAGAATATTCTGCTATTTTATTTACAGATTACAGAGCACCTGGTAACCTTAATATGGCGCATGCACAGTCGACACCGATAGTGGAAATCACGAAACCAAGCAAAACCATCGGCGACTTCAAACGGGTTTCATTGGCCGACAAAATACAAGTGGCCTGTGCGGATGAAGTGTTACCGAGAGAAGATGCAACGACTAGAAATGGGTATCAGCAAGGTAAAGCCAAACACCTCCTGGAAATACACGGAAAGAGAATGGAGGATATCACCAGATTCAGTTCTCGTTTCAAAAGTGTGGAACGTAAAACTGTCGGTGAAAGGGTTGCTACACTAGGCTCAGACGAGAACATTTGCGTTTTCTCTCTAGCAGGTGACTGTGGATTGTTTGCCTCTGTTCTCACGGCTTATAACTACCACTGGACCTTACGAACCTCTCCTGATGACTGGTGGTTCTGTCTAATCAAGCAAGTCGCCAACGCCATCGACAACAACTCTAAGAAAGATTCCGTTCGCAAGATGTTTGTTGAGCACGAAGGGAAGAAGACACTTGAAGTTACTGTTAACTCCCCAAACATCTATGATGTTGACTACAGCTGGTTCTTTGATGAAATGGCAAAACAAATATCACAGAACGTCAAAGTGCCAGAATACGTGGATGCAGTGACTGCAGATTTCTCCTCCACTACTGCAGTACAGAAGATTGTCTCGCAGGTAACACTGATGTCCTCAGTACAAGAATATTTTGAGTTTTCGATGAGAATGTTATGTGGGATCCCTGCAGTGGAGATGTTGGGCACTGAAGAGGACTGGAAACGACTCCAGTCCAAGCTCAAGATCCTGAGGACACTGCTAGAGCCAATAGAAAACGACATTGGTTTGAGAAAAGAGTGGTGGGCCTTGGTGGAAAATGTATTTGGTAAGCTACTTGTAACTTATCAAGGAAAACCAGACAAGGCATGGTGGAGCCATATTATGAGCTACAAGAAAGCTTTTGGTTCAGGAGCGATATCAGGTTGGGAGGGTTGGATCGTAGAGTTTCTGGAAGGAATGGGAGCAAGAAAGCAAACCTGTGAATTTACCAGCGGCCTCGTTACTGTTCCTCTTCATATCACTGATCCTTCTGGCGTAAAGGACACTGCCGCATTAGTGGCGGGAATGTTGGGGTTTACGGTCCACCAAGATGAAGAGAGAAACACTTCTGTTGAACCATTCCAGGGCTGGTCTCTCATGCTACCTGAAAATTCGCCTTTTCGCATCCCACTAGCTGAATAGTATAAAGGCGAATAATATCAGCTTGGAAAGTGGGAATAACGGTGTCGTTAAAGATACATTGAAGTTTGGAGCTGCAAAGTTTAATTCATGATCTTATTCCTAAATCTCATGAACAATATTATAATCTCAGACATTGCCCATGTTGTTTGGTATAACAAAAGTAGCTAATGAGGCATCGTTTGCCACGGTGCAACCCATTGAATTGGCGGGGAAAATAATCTAAAAATAGCCCAACTTGTAAAAACGCTGTGACAACTATATAGGACATATGGACGCTCCTAGTGCGGTTGTTTTAGTATTATCTCAAGTAGATTGGAGGTGGACTAATGCTTTTTTTTTTGTTGATAGTTTTAACTTTTTATTCTTGAATTTTTATGCCGACAATTTCTATTTTCATTGGATTTTTGTAACTCTTTAGATTTAGTGCTAGATGTTTTCTTGTTCCTTATTGTTACATTCCTAATTGTTAAATTTAGTTTTCAGATTACGTCTGTTTCCCACGATGTAATTTGCCAGTCACGTTTGTGATAAATATTAAAATATTCTGAATTCAAAGTGTAGCTGAAACGTAAACTTGAGCGTCAACGAGGAAGGGAGATTTTAAGAACTCTTTCGTAAAGATAAACACATACACATCAAGAATCGAGGCTTTGTAAACTGAGTAAATTGTGATTATCAGTAGAGTGCATGTACATCTTTTCTTGCATGGTAAACCACTAGAAAAGGTCTAGGAAATTGAAACGGCCTTAAATGTGCTGGTATCAGATTTACTTGTCTTGGTGGTAGGACTAACAGTCTTATGAAACTCACTGAATGGGACAATCGCGGGAGAAGTGGGGGGGGCGTCGCCTGGGAAAACTCAGAATTTCCCAGAGTGCATTTCAAGGTTAGAACAAAATGGTGCGAAGAGAGAACGGTGGAGAGAAAGCTTTCTGGTTATGGTTAGGGGCTAAAGGATAATGCTTGCTTGTAGTTTATGCGCTTCGTTTTGATTGTGAGTGTAAATGGAAATCCAATTTTTTTGAAAATCACAGAAATGCAGAAGTTTGGCAAAGAGGTACAGCTACGGTGGCCCAGGAAATTGTCCTGAATTGTTCTACTGAAAAAAAAAACTGCCAACTAAAATTTAATCGCACTGCAATCTAAGCATTTATCACACTGCAAACTAGAAATTTATCGCACTACAAACTAAAGTTTAATCGCACTGCAAACAAAAGAAAAAAAAGACCTGATGGTGCTTTCCAGCGGTTAGAATAGCTAGCTCGGAGAATGATTATCCAAAATTGCGACCGTCAACTCCTCAGTGGACCCGGTTGTTCGAAGAAAGGGTAAAACGCCATTGCTGAAACACGGGTTAGGCAGAGGTTAACTTGTCCCAAGGATAAATCAAAATAAGCTATCCCAGCGTGCACCCGACCGAGAAGACAGCAGGTCATGGATTCGCGGGAAAATCAACCAATCAACCATGACCATAGCCTGTTCACAGGCCCTATAGATACTAAAAAAAACTAAAAAATCTGACAAAACAAAAGAGAAGACGAGAACTGGGGTAGACAACGTGTAGGGAGGGGGAATGGCCTGTGAACAGGCATATTATATAGCTATAGGTCCGCTTTGACATGCCGCGGTATGTTTACATCCCATCCCGCGCTGTAAACTGGAATTTGATAGACAGCTTGAAACCGCAATTCGGTGACAGCTTGACAAGTGGGCGGAAGAGGTTTCGGAATAGAATGTCCACAGGCTCTCTTTCCCTCCCCCTCTCTCGCCACGTTTGCCCCAGTATCTAGAGCCTGTGAACAGGCTACCATGACCATCGTCACGTGTCTTCCATCTGAGTCCGTCCCGGAGCGCACAAAAGATTATTTGTCAAAGCCAACAATTCTAATTGAAGACGTCAGCAACTACAATTTTCGCCAATGAAGGACAGAATAAGGCTATTCAGAACACTGAACGAACTCCTCTGACACATCGCGGGTATTTTTTATGCCTTCGCTTGCCCCCCTCCCTCTTCACAACAATGAAATGATGGTGGGGGGGTGGGTTGGGGGGGGGGGGGGGGGGGGAGGGGTGTTAAAAATAGCCGAAAATTGCTAAAGACGTTCGACTTTAATGGAAGGGGTTGTAGGAACAATATTCTCTGAGTACTCTTCTCCGCCGGGTTGAAATTTGTGGCGGAAAATCAACCATATAAACGGAACTACTGACAATGCTACAGAAACGGCACTGATTGGCTAATTCAGACCGGAAGCGTAGGGGAAGAATCGGCTGGTTTCAATGGACTTCTGGCTCGACAAAAGTTGAAACGAATTTCACGTCAACCGAAGAAATGTTAATGTTTTAAATTAACAAAATCAAGCGACCAAAGAAAGCGAAAATTTGGCGTGAAGTTACGAAATTTGATCCAATCAATGCCGCCCTCATTTAATAACTTTAGCCAAATGAAAAAGGTTTATTTTTACATTAAAGTTATCATTTATTGGCTCGAAACTCTCATGAAAATCACACAACGTTTTCTTAATATCCATGCAGCCTTGTATTTTGCAAAGTCAAAAATGTCAAAAATGTAAATAACACAACTGTTCTTGAAGAATGCTCAGTGAAAACTTTAATATTTTCTGTCCAAGAACTTCGCCGAAAAAAAGCAAGAGCTCGCTGGAAATGCCAGAAAGAAAACAAACAACCAAAAGCATGTGGCAATCCTGCTGGGAAAGTAAGCTTAATTTATTCAACCGCAATATAAATAAAATAATACGATGGGTATAACTGGTTCCTGTAAAAAAACTAGTGTTGGTTAAATAAAATAATAAACAACTCAACTCAACTTTAATAGAATGCGACAAAAACTAGCAGTAAACAAGCAGGACGGCGGAGCGAAATTTCGCTAAAAATGTGTGTGTGTTGGGGGGGAGGCTGTGTTGGGGGGGGGGGGGGTGGGAAGGCTATAGACAAGGTCGCTCGAAGGAAAACCTTGCTTTTAAAGTTAGGTGGTTTCTGAACTGGATATTTCCATTCTTTATATAGTTTCGTTCTAAGCGTTTCTTAATTTGTAACAATAGAATCGAGTAGCTTAAATGTCATATTAAATTATCACACAAATATATCGAATTTACCGACAGCTTCCCAGTGAGGATAAATGTGAGTGATTTGCAGGTTTCTGTACACTGCCAAAGCTCGAAAGACCATCAAAACGAAACCCGTACAGCCGAGACTTCTTCTCCCTAACTTTCATCTGCCATATTGCTCTCGATTAGCCTGTAAGAGCCTAGTAACTAGTTTATTCGTAACTCAGTGTGAATGGCTCCCTGTGGTTGAATCTGACTTTTAAGTTTTGTCTTGGCGGTGGCGGGAATATAAATAACAGCTCTAGGTCCTCGATAAAATTGTTATTCTTTAGCTAGCTCATTCCATGATGTCAGAATTTCTGCAATACTTGCCTTAATATGTAGTGAATGGGTGGCAAGAACTAAGCGTGAGAGAGCCTGAGAAATGGTGATTTATGATTGACAGGCGCTATTGCATAATTTTAAGCCCCGCCCACAATGGAATAGTTTCTGACAATGACTAACCTGGGGATATATTTAACCCATGGTTTGAGTATAGTTAAATCCTTACCCCAAATCCAGGATTTGGGTAATCATTGCATTATATTGGTTTAAAGTTTTAACTTGTTCAATACTGATTTTGTGTTTGATGAGCAGATCAGAGTCAGAGAACCAGAACTATTCGGTTAAAATGTAATCTACGACCCAGAATATAATGAGAGAAGTTTTCCCTACAATTGCTAGTTCTATTTCAGGGGCGGATTTAGGGGGGGGGGTGGGTTGGGTGGCTAGCCACCCCCCTTTAGACTCTAGAATGTCAGTCTTCAAGCTCGTACGATATTTACTTTACTTACTTACGGTTTTATTTTTATGGAACTGTATTTATGTAATAGTTGTATTATTCTGACCTTCATCAATTAAAGCCATGCAGAATATTTATTTCATCCCGAAAAAAAATAATGAATTCAAAATGTTTGCAGCCACTCCCTCTCAAAAAATCCTAGATCTGCCCCTGTATTTACTGTACACAGATATTGCTTTATTTGCAGTGCTATAAAATTTTAGTTTGCAGTGCCGGATGATTTCTAGTTTGCAATGCGATAATTTCTAGTTTGCAGTTCGATAAAATGTTAAGTTTGCAAAATTTCAGTACGATTTCGATTTTGTTTAGTTTGCAATTCGATAACATTTTAGTTTTCAATGTAATAATTTGTATAGTTTGTACTGCGATTTCAACAAATAGATCCCATTCTGTCGTGTGCCTATACTTTTAAAGATGCACATATGACGTCACAACGTGAATGGAACAAAGACGTGAACCACGAGACAGTCGAGTAACTGATGTTCTCTTATAGATGTACAGATGACATCACAACGTGAACAGAACAAAGAAGTGCACCACGAGACGCAGTCGAGTAACTGATGTTCTCTTATAGATGTACAGATGACGTCACAACGTGAACAGAACAAAGAAGTGCACCACGAGACGCAGTCGAGTAACTGATGTTCTCTTATAGATGTACAGATGACGTCACAACGTGAACAGAACAAAGAAGTGCACCACGAGACGCAGTCGAGTAACTGATGTTCTCTTATAGATGTACAGATGACATCACAACGTGAACAGAACAAAGAAGTGCGCCACGAGACGCAGTCGAGTAACTGATGTTCTCTTATAGATGTACAGATGACATCACAACGTGAACAGAACAAAGAAGTGCACCACGAGACGCAGTCGAGTAACTGATGTTCTCTTATAGATGTACAGATGACGTCACAACGTGAACAGAACAAAGAAGTGCGCCACGAGACGCAGTCGAGTAACTGATGTTCTCTTATAGATGTACAGATGACGTCACAACGTGAAGACAACAAAGAAGTGCGCCACGAGACGCAGTCGAGTAACTGATGTTCTCTTATAGATGTACAGATGACGTCACAACGTGAAGACAACAAAGAAGTGCGCCACGAGACGTAGTCGAGTAACTGATGTTCTCTTATAGATGTACAGATGACGTCATAACGTGAAGAGAACAAAGAAGTGCGCCACGAGACGTAGTCGAGTAACTGATGTTCTCTTATAGATGTACAGATGACGTCATAACGTGAAGAGAACAAAGAAGTGCGCCACGAGACGTAGTCGAGTAACTGATGTTCTCTTATAGATGTACAGATGACGTCACAACGTGAAGAGAACAAAGAAGTGCGCCACGAGACGTAGTCGAGTAACTGATGTTCTCTTATAGATGTACAGATGACGTCACAACGTGAAGAGAACAAAGAAGTGCGCCACGAGACGTAGTCGAGTAACTGATGTTCTCTTATAGATGTACAGATGACGTCATAACGTGAAGAGAACAAAGAAGTGCGCCACGAGACGTAGTCGAGTAACTGATGTTCTCTTATAGATGTACAGATGACGTCACAACGTGAAGAGAACAAAGAAGTGCGCCACGAGACGTAGTCGAGTAACTGATGTTCTCTTATAGATGTACAGATGACGTCACAACGTGAAGTGAACAAAGAAGTGCGCCACGAGACGTAGTCGAGTAACTGATGTTCTCTTATAGATGTACAGATGACGTCACAACGTGAACAGAACAAAGAAGTGCGCCACGAGACGCAGTCGAGTAACTGATGTTCTCTTATAGATGTACAGATGACGTCATAACGTGAACAGAACAAAGAAGTGCGCCACGAGACGTAGTCGAGTAACTGATGTTCTCTTATAGATGTACAGATGACGTCATAACGTGAAGAGAACAAAGAAGTGCGCCACGAGACGTAGTCGAGTAACTGATGTTCTCTTATAGATGTACAGATGACGTCACAACGTGAACAGAACAAAGAAGTGCGCCACGAGACGCAGTCGAGTAACTGATGTTCTCTTATAGATGTACAGATGACGTCACAACGTGAAGACAACAAAGAAGTGCGCCACGAGACGCAGTCGAGTAACTGATGTTCTCTTATAGATGTACAGATGACGTCACAACGTGAAGACAACAAAGAAGTGCGCCACGAGACGTAGTCGAGTAACTGATGTTCTCTTATAGATGTACAGATGACGTCATAACGTGAAGAGAACAAAGAAGTGCGCCACGAGACGTAGTCGAGTAACTGATGTTCTCTTATAGATGTACAGATGACGTCACAACGTGAACAGAACAAAGAAGTGCGCCACGAGACGCAGTCGAGTAACTGATGTTCTCTTATAGATGCACAGATGACGTCACAACGTGAAGAGAACAAAGAAGTGCGCCACGAGACGCAGTCGAGTAACTGATGTTCTCTTAGATGTACAGATGACATCACAACGTGAACAGAACAAAGAAGTGCACCACGAGACGCAGTCGAGTAACTGATGTTCTCTTATAGATGTACAGATGACGTCACAACGTGAATGGAACAAAGACGTGGACCACGAGACAGTCGAGTAACTGATGTTCTCATATAGATGTACAGATGACGTCACAACGTGAAGAGAACAAAGAAGTGCGCCACGAGACGCAGTCGAGTAACTGATGTTCTCTTATAGATGTACAGATGACATCACAACACAGCTACATCCCTCAAATTGTGATCAGTTAATCTTTTACGTGGTATATTAAATTTGCAGACAGTGAATATTTCAGAAATTCGATTCTACGGAAGCTATTTGACACCGGATTCCCATACCAAACACTGTTAGTATTTCGCGTAATGTTTGCACCCCTTTCAAAGTGTCAGAATTAACCGCGAACTGGTTTATCATATAGCATCCTTCGCATGCATCATTAGTATACCTGAAAAGACCGGAAAAGAAGAAAAAACGGTTCTGGTTTTTCTCGGTTTTCTTTCAGTCAGTACTTAGGTGCCGCCTGCAGGGGAGGCCGCTAACCATTATGGTTGTGGACTCAATTTCTCTAGAGTTTGGCAAGGCAAACAAAATGGCGCACGATCTGAACTGCATCCTTTGTTTCATTCATTTCACCAGCAAAATCCATTTGTATTATAGGTAGATCGAAGGATTCTAATCTGACCCCAACTTATTAACACTAACTAACCTACTAACGCTGGGTGGTAAGTTTCGGAAATTTTACTATATGAATGAATTAAAGGAACTGCGTTGTTTCTCATTATTACATCATATATAATGAGTGGTATTCAACAAAATATGTTACGTCTATTTAGATATACTCTCGGTTTGTAGTCTAATTTCACTTGGGGTAGGGGATGCAATTGTTCTTCTGCCAGGCTCTCCGCTAAGCCCTGGAAACACTTGGCTCAGTATGGCGCCCGAGCTCTCATAATCTAATAATTCACAAAAGCGCCTCCATAGCTGACCAAAACAATTATAGCTCTGTCATATTGCTGGATATTTTATAACCTGAGTATCAGGCTCTCAAGAGGGGAAAGCCTCCTCGCTTCTTCCCTTCTCCCCAGTCTCCCTCTCCCCTCCCCCACTGGGCCTGATACTTAGGTTAGATATTTTAATATAATAGTATGTGCCCTCAACAAACTAATGTTCAATCAAGAGATGAACCAATACTTATATCGTTAACTGATACGCTTTCTCAGACGACGCTTTCTAAAGTCTTTGGAAACTTTATAGTTATATGAATTGTGACTAGTATTGTGACTAATATTGCAATCAAACTTTACTCATTTTGTTGAAAAATGCCATAATTTAATACTACTACAACTTGTGACTACGAAGTCGAAATATTTGAACAAACTCAAGTGTTCTTATAATAAACCAAACTATGTAACCTTTTTTATCGGTAAACTGAATAATTATAAAAAGCTATTTCAAAATTAATGTTGTCTGGGAGATAGGGAATAGGACATTAGGGTATTCCCAGAACGAAATGAATTATGGTTACGAGTTACACGACCTGGACGACTTAGTCTACTTCGCTTACGGTTTATTTGTCCATTTTGTGCCTGTGTAGTGCCGTCCGACATTTTAAAAATGCCTTATTCCCTAATACCCTATTCCCTAATGTCCTATTCCCTAATACCCTATTCCCTATCTCCCAGACATAGCTGTATTTAGAAACAGCGAAAGATATTTTAAAAATGCAGAACAAAGGATTTTATCCGGCTTAATTATAACTCCAGGGGAGCCGGGGTGGCGCAGTGGTTAAGTGCTTCACCTCTCACCTCTGTGGCCCAGGTTCGATTCCCGGACGCGGCGCCATATGTGAGTTGAGTTTATTGGTATCTCACCCTTGCTCCGAGGGTTTTTCTCCGGGTCCTCCGATTTTCCTCCCTCCACAAAAACCAATATGCTAAATTCCAATTCGATCTGTGCATTAACCAGGTCCTGGCTTTGATCAGCCCCTATGGTTGTTTCAGGTCCCGTTAGAACTTCAGAGTCCCTGACAAGCTAGAGTAATGATCAGCAATTAGTTTTACATCAACCTCAATTATGATTGTAACGTAGAGCAAATCTTCTCCATATGCCTTTAAATGCTCTGTAACCGTTATGACTTTATTTTCTCTCTCTCACGATTATATCTTGTATATATTTCTGTTCCCAAAACTAATAAGTAAATCAATACTCATACAAAAGTAGTTGTTTTGGGGGGGGGGGGGGTGGGGGGGAGAGGTTGAAGACGGGAGGGGAGTTGTTATCCTTTGTCTCCTTTATACATCATCACCATCATCTTCAGCTTACAGTATCATTATCCTCTTTATCATCATCATCGCTGTCATCTTCGATATCATCTGATTGTCAGAAGTCCACCAGTATTCGGTCATTATTCATCATCGTTTTTTTAACTTTTAGAAGTTCTGATCTTATCATCCTTTACCGTTCAGCTGTGGAGCGAAAAGGCGAGTTTTCAGGTAACATTAGAGACCAACCCTGGAATGGTTGAACCGAAACTTTTTTCGTTTCATCTTGGTGTATCGTAAACCCCAGCATTCCCGCCACTAAAGCGGCAGTGTCCTTTACGCCAGAGGGATCAGCGATTTTAAGGGGAACAGTAACAAGGCCACTAGTAAATTCACTTATTTTCCTTCGCTCTTCACTCCCTTCTAAGAACTCTACAATCCAACCCTCCCAGCCTGATATCTCTCCTGAACCAAACCCATCCTCGTAGCTCATAATATGGCTCCACCATGTCTTGTCTGGCTCCCCTAGGTAAGTTTCCAGCAACTTACCAAATACCTTTTCCACCAACGTCCACCACTTTTTTCCCAGACCAATGTCGTTTTCTATTGGCTCTAGCAGTGTCCTCAGGATCTTGAGCTTGGACTGGAGTCGTTTCCAGTCCTCTTCAGTGCCCAACATCTCCACTGCAGGGATCCCACATAACGTTCTCATCAAAAACTCAAAATATTCTTGTACTGAGGACATCAGTGTGACCTGCGATACAATCTTCTGTACTGCAGTGGTTGTGGAGAAATCTGCAGTCACTGCATCCACGTATTCTGGCACTTTGACGTTCTGTGATATCTGTTTTGCCATTTCATCAAAGAACCAGCTGTAGTCAACATCATAGATGTTTGCGGAGTTGACTTTAACTTCAAGTGTCTTTTTTCCCTTGTGGTTGACAAACCTTTTGCGAACGGAGCTTTTTTTAGAGTTGTTGTCGATGGCATTGGCGACTTGCTTGATTACACAGAACCACCAGTCATCAGGAGAGGTTCGTAAGGTCCAGTGGTAGTTATAAGCCGCGAGAACAGAGGCAAACAATCCACAGTCACCTCCTGAAGAGTAAATGTAAATGTCCTCATCTGAGCCTAGTGTAGCAACCCTTTCACCGACATTTTCACGTCGTACACGTGATGACCTGGCGTTTTGCTCCGCTGCCTTTGCATATTTTTCAAAGAGATCCTTGGCTTTTCCTCCAGTACCAACAGTTGTAGTGGTATTATTTGTGCATTCTCCGAACACATGGTCTGCATTAAGTATTTGGACTTTGTCGGCTAATGAAACCCGTTTGAAGTCGCGGTTAATTTTCCTCGGCTCTGTGACTTCCGCTACCGCTGTGGATTGCGCATGTCCCATATCAGGAGTTTTTGTCAAGTCGAAGGGCAGGTGGTTTTGGTACAACTGGTGAACTGTTGATCTGGAAAAAGGAAATAAATATATTTTTTTTAAGCCCAGTTTACACGATAAGCAAAATTATCGGCACGGCAACCCCTTATTTTTGTGTGTAAATGGCAATGTGCCCAAACATCTGAGTTCTGAGACCCGGGAAAAGGGCAGTCTTGTCCCACACAGCGGTCAAACGTCTGCGCGTACGTATTACGGTCAGTCTGGTGGGCGGCCGCGCGAATTTCCCGCGCAAATTTACCTTAAAACCTATTACAGTGAACTTCTACCCCAAAAAGTTAAGAAAAATACGTGAAAGTTAAGCTTTTTATTTTCACAGTCGACGGGAAATTGAACAAACTTCAAACTGTGAGTTTACCAAATTGTTTCGTAATTTACCAAAAACGTTCTCAAGGTTTGAAAACTGTTGTGTGAACAGTGACGGCCGCCGGCTCGCTTTGAATTTGTTTTGGAATATGTTGTTGTTGCAAGACTTTTGACGCATGCGTAGACGTTTGACCGCTGTGTGATCTTGGCCCGGATGTTTGAAGTGCCTTGGCCAAGTTAGGTACGGAGTCACGGTTCGCTTCTTGTCACTCATGCGTATTTGAGAGCACGTCACTTCCGTGACCACTGTGGTGACGCTAATGATAGGATTCTTAAAGGGATACCCGAGTGAAAAACACATTGGGGCTCAAAAGAATCTTCAACATGTTCTTTGTTCAGAAAATGTATTAAAATTTGATCAAACGTTTTTAGTATTAAGAACGAGCACCTCAAAGTTGGCCCCGCGAAGACATGGGCGCCGCCATCTTTGTTTGCATTTACGGAAGTGACGTCACTTCGTCCCACCAGCGTATCGCGGCTACTTGTCTTTGTATGATTTTCACACGCTCGGAATTAAAGTGGATATATTTTCATCGAGATTGCAGAGGAATTCTTACAGAAACCGGAATTATGATGAAGACGACATTATGAGAAAAGTTCAGAAGACTGGGAGGAGGAAGAAAAGCATTGGGAAGGCGAGAAATTATCAGACGAACAACAAGGTCTCGTAACTGCCATTTAATAACAGCAAAACAACATGGCTTAAAAGACTCGAGTGACTTCTGAATAAGTATAAGAACTACAATGTATGTGAGGTACAGTTAAGGCGTTTATCATCCTAAAAACACCTAATAAGTGAGAGAGTAGAACGCTGGTGGGACGAAGTGACGTCACTTCCGTAAATGCAAACAAAGATGGCGGCGCCCATGTCTTCGTGGGGCCAACTTTGAGGTGCTCGTTCTTAATACTAAAAACCTTTGATCAAATTTTAATACATTTTCTGAACAAAGAACATGTTGAAGATTCTTTTGAGCCCCAATGTGTTTTTCACTCGGGTATCCCTTTAAGATAAAATAACTTTATGATTTTATGAACAATTCAAGTAACATATATTTGTGTCAACTCGGTGGTATTTACAATGAAAAGCACTTCACTGTTTCCTCTTGTTATTTCAGTCTGTGCTGTAAGATATTATTATCATTACAAGTAACAAGAATTGGGTAATTTATCTAAATGAGAAGTCCAAGGACTACAGCAAAGCTGATACAACGTCAATTATATTGAATACAATAGTTACTGAGAGTTTTGAGAATTGTGGAGAATGTCGGCAAAACAGGGAGGGAGTTGAAATTGAAAGTGACGTGCAGTGACAGTAACACTGACGTCACAAAAACATTTGCCTCAAGAAAAATCTGATATTAGTAAAATATTTGAAATGTTGTGTACAGAGCAGGTAAAAATACAGAAATGATCGAAATTTTGTAACAATAGAGTACTTTGCAACCGAGCTATCGGAGAAATAATATTCGAACAATTTAGTGTAATTAGTATGCGGCGGCCATGTTGGTGTATAGCAGCACTAAAACCAGAATTGTTGAATATAAATAAACCGTAAACTGACGTAAACAAGACATTACGAAAATACTGGTAGTAAGGTTTCGTCATTACAGCTGATTGCAGGATAGTCAAGGAGTTGTTAGCTACGATTGAAGCATATTCGTAATATTCTTGATCACAACGTTGGTCGTAATGTACGTGTGTCAAAATCGGCGGGTGTGTTTTGCAGAATGCAGAATGCAGAACGGCGTCTGCGAAATATGGTAAGCGGTATCACGATGAAGTGTCATATTTCTCATACATGCGATCTCTCCGCGTTCTGCTTCTCTAGCTGTCAAACTTGTCTCTCTTTTTTTTTTCATTGATCCTCCATAATTGCAAATGATCTCATTTGATTACGCCACTTAGTCATACTATACCGTTATGAAGTCTAAAATTAACACAATCGCCCTTTACCGGTTGATTCTGAAGTTAGATATTTCATTCATAGTTTATATAATTTGTGATACTACCATTTGCAAGGAGTGTAGGTTTTTGTCGAGGGTCGAGGGTCGAGTGTAAAAAGTCGAGGGTCGAGTGTAAAAAGTCGAGGGTCGAGGGTAAAAAGTCGAGGGTCCAAAAATATTGCTTAAATCTATCTATACACTGCTCTCTTCGCAAGTAAGTCGAGAAACTATCCTGGTTAACTAATCTCAAGTCATCCAAACAGCCAGAAAGACTGAGCTACCGAATTCCAGAGTGCGAACGAGCTTACCGATGTCAATCAAAGTCCATGGAGTGAAATTTTAGAACGTGTTCCCGACGGGACCCCTGTACTGTTTCCCGCCTCAAGATCACATGACTGAAAAGCCAAGCCTCCGTTCGAGATAAGCTATATCCGCTCGATACGACGAAGCACATGTGGTAAGTTCTTTGTTACTGGCTGTGGTCACACGAGAGGGTTAAACAAGATTTAGCGACCTAAATCACGATTTAAAAAAGTGTAAAAACTAATCACGATTTACGAAACTCGAGAGGTATGTTTGTTTTGGAATGTTAACTAAAACGAAAAGTACATGTAGCTGTCATTATACAGACAAGGCGGTCATGCTTGTCTGTAGTTTAATTTTCCGAGTGCTTGGTGATGCCGGTCTTGGCCAACAAACCCTGCTAGCAGAGGTTCTTTTCTCTTACCCTCTCTCCAGCTCCACTAACGTGAAAGTAACCTCTGCCACGATCCGAACGGTTTTCTGTTGAGCATGCGCCACGGTATCTGGATTTCCATTGGCCGAGAAAAACGAGACAGTAAACATTGTAGATTTCTTATTGTTAACGGCAAGAGAAGGCGTGGGAAAAATAAAATAAATTTCCTTCGTCGAGAGTTTGCTTTCCTTGAGGTTTGACACAGCTGCTTTTAACGCTACTTCGAACTCGCTCACGCTCATGTTCACTCCAAAAACAGATGACATCTCGAAACTGCAGATTCTAGACTGCGCCTCCTTTCTTTGAACAATGCTTTTAATAGTATCAGCAGGTCATGTGCGTGTGACGTCGATCTCGAGAAACCGGTTTTTAAACCGGTTAGTCATGTGACTTACCTCCAAAAACTTGGAGCCGGCGAGATCTAAAGAACCGTTCGGATCGTGACAAAGGTTACTTTCTCCCTCGTTAGTGGAGCTGGAGAGAGGGTAAGAGAAAAGAACCTCCTGCTAGCAGGGTTTGGCCAACGTTATCGTAGCAGGATTTGCTATTTTTCTGCTCAGACGATTCATAAGTAAATCCCACTCAAGTCGCATGAAAAGGATGAAGATACTCCTACTGCAAAGAAGGTGGAGAAACCGCTTAGCTGCTGTTGTTTCAAATGCCGCCAGAGGCCGGGCACTGACATGTCACACGGTGAAGCGGCGACGGGCGGACATTGATGACGAATAACTCGCAAAATTATTTACCGGTAAACTTATTTTTCAGAAAAATTTACGCAAATTTTTGGACCCTCGACTTTTTACACTCGACCCTCGACTTTTTACACTCGACCCTCGACCCTCGACAAAAACCTACACTCATTTGCAAGCTACCGTTATTCCGCGTTCGTTTATGTTTGAAACTAGACGTCTAGCGGCCCAAACCTTAGCAATTCCTCGGCAAACTAATTAGTTTCAACCTTGATGTTGAAAACCTTTGATATGTCTTCTACCGTCGTGCAACTCAGATTATGCCAAGAGACAGTTGTTGTCTTGCATCTCTCATAATTCTGAGCGTCCAAAACTTTAACTGAAACCGACATTTATATGATTTAGCACGTAGCGCGAAGGAAAATCTAGCTGAAAAGTTTCCAAACCTGAATCCCACTCGCTGAAACGTGAAGGCGGGACATGTCAAAGGTTGTAATTATCGCGGTTAAATTGCAAAGGTTTGTGCCGCCAGACGTCTAGGTTTCAAACATAAACGAATGCGGGAAAAGGTTCACGCTTAACGGTAGCTTGCAAATGGTAGTATCACAAATTATATAAACTATGAATGAAATATCTAACTTCAGAATCAACCGGTAAAGGGCGATTGTGTTAATTTTAGACGTCATAAAGGTATAGTATGACTAAGTGGCGTAATCAAATGAGATCATTTGCAATTATGGAGGAGGATCAATGAAAAAAAAATGAGAGACAAATAAACTTTGCTTACCTCTCGCTCGTGTCCTACTCAGCCATTTTGACAGCTAGAGAAGCAGAACGCGGAGAGATCGCATGTGTGAGAAATATGACACTTCATCGTGATACCGCTTACCATATTTTGCAGACGCCGTTCTGCATTCTGCATTCTGCATTCTGCATTCTGCATTCTGCAAAACACACCCGCCGTGTCAAAATATTCATGTCAAGACTGAATGAACCGAAAGTTACGAGAATGATAATTACTAATTGTGTATTTGTCATATTTTAGATGGGTTTAGGTCGTGAAATACACGTATTCTGACAAACTGAATTACATCCGAGCTTTTATTATACACTGTACAGGGATGTGTTTTAGTGGTTATTAAAGAGCTGTATTTATGTGGTGAGAAGCTGTTCTAAATTATTCCCTGTATGAATATCTATTCCCTGTATGAATATATACACTCTGATAAGCTGTAGAATGTCATATATTCTACTGACGGTACTGAAAAAATAAAAGGGTAGACTTACTTTAGCGAAGAGATATGGCGTAACAGCAAGATCGACCGTCTGGATCGTGCAACGTGACAGCAGGCCACAGCTAAAATGACGTCACCCTTAAAAATACCCGAAGGCCTCCTTCCGATTAATTCCGTGTCACTCTGGATGACATTCATCTTGCACGTCGAGAAACGGAGTAGTGTCTTCACTAAAGTAAGTCTGATTGTTTCAGTTACCTTTACTACTACTAATAATAATAAATCTTTTACTGGGCCTTTTCAACAGTGTGCTGAGTCGGGTTCCGACTCATTTGACAGAGACTAGCTGATACGTCACGTCTTTGAGAAGATACCTATTACATATAAATTGAAAGTCCCGTTGAAATTGATCAAATGAATTTTATGTCAACTCTCATATTGCATGCACGGCAAATACAGATTGATTAATGACAAAATCATGTTCAGTGGCCCCGGTTCAGTGGTCAATCCCTGAGAAGCTCTCGTCACGCATTCGTCGAGCATGCGCAGTAAGAAATAAGAGAAGGGTCTGGTGTCGAGAATGAATATAATGGCAGATCGCCGCGTTCAAGCCGCTGGATGCGATGACTGCAGACGCATTTACTCAACGTTAGCCTCATCTTGATGTTAAATATTCATAAAAAGGCGGGGGAGGACTTCAAGGTAAAAAGGGTAGGGGCGACCTTCGGAAAACCTCGAAAAATACCCTAAAAAATACCAAACCGTGAAGAATTTTCCATCCTATAAAATTGTACCTCATGGTATAAAAATCACCCTGAAAAATGGATTTCGCTTGGACAACCCCTAAAAAATACTAAATCGCCGATTTCAAACCCTAAAAAATACGATTATCCTGCTCGATCTTGCGGAATATCGCCTGATTTCGTCCTCGTCCACGGCTAAGTATCTAGCGATATTCCGCGCGCTCTTACAGGATAATTGTTAAATAGGCGGTACCGGCTGGATAGCCATGCAATCAGTTTGCGAGTTTTCCAATAGACAGCGGCTGGGTGATTCTAACGATCGACAGACGGTGCCTCGGTAGCCAATCAGATTACGAGTTTCCCAATAGACAGCGGCTGGGTGATTCTTACAATAGACAGACGGTGCCTCGGTAGCCAATCAGATGGCGAGTTTCCCAATAGACAGCGGCTGGGTGATTCTTACCATCGACAGACGGCGCCTCGGTAGCCAATCAGATTGCGAGTTTCCCAATAGACAGCGGCTGGGTGATTCTTACCATCGACAGACGGTGCCTCGGTAGCCAATCAGATGGCGAGTTTCCCAGTCGACAGCGGCTGGGTGATTCTTACCATCGACAGACGGTGCCTCGGTAGCCAATCAGATGGCTAGTTTCCCAATAGACAGCGGCTGGGTGATTCTTACATCGACAGACGGTGCATCGGTAGCCAATCAGATGGCGAGTTTCCCAATAGACAGCGGCTGGGTGATTCTAACGATCGACAGACGGTGCCTCGGTAGCCAATCAGATGGCGAGTTTTCCGATAGTCGGTGGCTGTCATGCTAAATACAAAATGATACACTTGCCGAACGCGAGACCGCGAAAGTATAGACCCTATGCATAAGTCCTGCTGACTTGAATGTCAACGAGGCTGGTAGGTCCTTTGGAATTAATGTTGAAATTGAAGCGCCCAGGACTTATGTTAATTTTTAGTTGGACGTCAGCACAAATTAAAACAATATATTTGGTCCAGTTAGCACAGAATCGCACAGTCACAGCTGAATCGTACGTCTAGTACGTTTACGAAATCGGACGCTGATTGCCTGAGAGGTGTGATGAATCAGAGTGCAGTTAGGCCTAACAAGTAGCCTCGTTTTCGTGATTAATACCGTTATTCAAATGTTCACAATTCCGTGTGCACCAATTAAAGATGCTGAATATTACTGACTATAACATGTTCCATTACATGGTGGTATTTAACTGATTCATCCAATAAGCTGAGTTCTTGGTTTGATGCAAATTATGGCAGCCATATTGGAATTGGGTTCATATGATAGCTGCCCGAATCCATCAGCGTCTCAGGTGCATTAAGGCCTGCGTCTCAAAATGGACACCCCAAATCAAGAGGGGTAGTCTATCTCTTTCTCTTTGTAATGTTTTTCTTCTTCTTAAAACTTTGACAAATATGATGTTGTCACGACCTTAACAATTACACATGACAGTTTCCATGGAAACATGGAATGTGACCTTTGAACTCTAATAAAAATAATTAATTTAAAAGCCTCCTGCATTATGGTAAAGTGTCTTGATTATGCCGGGGATTTTTATGCGTGTGAATCAGAGATAGGCCATAGTTTAAGTCAAATGAGGAAAATTGAAATTGAAATTATTATGTTGGTGAAAGGGTTGCTACACTAGCCACAGACGAGAACACTTTCGTTAACTGTTTCGGAGGTGACTGTGGATAGTTTGCCTCGACTGATCTGTTCTCACGACTTATAACTACCACTGGACCTCTCCTGATGACTGGTGGTTCTGTGTAATCAAGCAAGTCGCCAACGCCATCGACACTGAACAACTCTAAGAAAGACTTCGTTCGCAAGATGTTTGTCAACCACAAGGGGAAAAAGACACTTGAAGTTACTGTTAACTCTCCAAACATCTATGATGTTGACTTCAACTGGTTCTTTGATGAAATTAAATGGCAAAGCAGATATCACAGAACGTCAAAGTGCTAGAATACGGGGATGCAGTGCCTGCAGATTTCTCCTCCATCACTGCAGTACAGAAGATTGTATCGCAGGTAACACTGATGTCATCGGTACAGGAATTTTTTGAATTCTCGATGAAGACAAGGTGTGGGATCCCTGCAGTGGAGATGTTGGGCACTGAAGAGGACTGGAAACGACTCCAGTCCAAGCTCAAGATCCTGAGGACACTGCGGCTAGAGCCAATGGAAAACGACATTGGTTTGAGAACAGAGTGGTGGGCCTTGATGGAAAATGTATTTGGTAAGTTACTTGTAACTTATCAAGGAAAACCAGACAAGACATGGTGGAGCCATATTATGAGCTACAAGAAAGCTTTTGGTTCAGGACAGAGGAGGGTTGGGAGGGTTGGATCGTATTATTAGGGATTAGAAGGGAGTAAAGGACGAAGGAAATCAAAAAAATTCACCAGTGGCCTCGTTACTGTTCCTCTCCATATCAGTGATCCTTCTGGCGTAAAGGACACTGCCGCTTTAGTGGCGGGAATGTTGGGGTTTACGGTCCACCAAGATGGAGAGAAAAACACTTCTGTTGAACCATTTCAGGGCTGGTCTCTCATGCTACCTGAAAACTCGCCTTTTCGCATCCCAGCTCAAAAGTAAATGTAATTACTACTAAAGTAATTGCAAAATCAGCGCAGTTAAGAAATCCGAGAAAATTATAATGATAAGAACGATAAGCATTTGTTACTTGTAAGGGAAAGTAGTTTTCCCCTGAAGTAAGTAATGATCCTTCCATCTCCTATACTAATGACGTCGATGACGCAGCGTTTTGACAAACCGGGTTATTTTAAGAATGTAATTCCAGCGAGTTCGGTTCCGCTAGCCAATCACAAGCGTTTGCGTAATTTTAATTCAAATGATTAATGATGTAGCAGCCATGCTGGATAACCAAAGAAAAGAAGCCGAGGAAGCATATTTTGTTGACAACATGCCGCGATGAAAGCGAACAGTTACAAATTAAATCTAAAAATAACCCGGTCTGGGAAAACGCCGCATCACGAATATATTACGACATGGACGCTCCGGGTAATGTGCTCATATTCTTTATTGATAACATATATTTAGTAGCAATTAATACAGGGTGGGGGCTATTCGCAGATCACATCAGTATCTTTCCTTATTGGAACCAAAATCGAAGATAAGGAATTATAAAATGAAAAAGAACTTTTTCCGTTCTATTTTAAATTGGTTGGTATTGTCTGTGGTCAAAGGAATAAAAAACACAAGAACAATAGAAATGTACACGTATGCTAATGTATACTTATTGCCTGTGGTCAAAGGAATCAAAAACACAAGAACAATAGAAATGTACACGTATGCTAATGTATACTTACTTTCTAACCTCAGAATTCTATGCAATTGTAACCTTTTTAATTTTTTTTAGATAAATCACGATATATTCCAAAATAAAATGAAATAAAAGATAAAGAACCAGGAGCCTGAATGAACCCAACAAATGGTCAATGGATGTTTAACGAATGTTCGATTGAAATCAACGTAGGCTATCAGGGAAAGCCTCGCTTTCATTTCATCACGAGCAATCCACGCGTTACCCACAATCCTTTGCGCGCGAAAATCTTTAAATCCGTTATAAAATCGCTATAGAGGTTTTAAATCTTACAAAAACAAGCCAGTACAAGTGCTTTTGTCAATACACTTTCATTACAAAGAATAGAGGATTTCTACGTGTTATTTTGACTGTTTTAGGTTCGCAAGGGATTGTGGTCAAATGTACAGGCGCCATCTTATTCTGTCTTGGCACTATATTTAGAGGTGACATGGAAAGCAAAACTGAAAAACGAAACGATTTTGTGGTTTCCTTCAAAACAGGAAATGCATCAGCAATGTCGCAGTTAAATCATCCCCTATTTTCTTTTCATTAATCTTAGCACCTTATTCGGTGGAACTTCAGGGGATTTATTTCCTGCCCTATATAAATTAGAAAGTTTCCTAAAGCGTGTTCATTGGAGTCGTCAGCCGTATAACTAAGGTCACGGTATAATTACTCAAGTAGATTGTTATTTGACTACGATATCAGCAGGTACGTATTACATTTCTCTTGTTTCTAAAATCACTATAATTGTGTTTATTCGTAAAGATTTGATCGTATTTTTAGTGAACAAGAGTATTCGTACGGTAGCATACATGTATATCACAACATCACTGCTGTAGTTCAGTATAAACTGTATGATTTGCAGTGAATATCAGTCCTACGTGAAAACTTGTTTATGTGTTTATATTCATGTGTTTTCCTGTTAATGTTGCATTTATAATAAGCCTGATAATGTGCCGTAATCATAGGAAGCCCACATTTAAAGTGCCTATTTACAAGCCCAATTTTTTAATCATTAATATCGATTCTACATCAAGTAAAATACTTCTTGATTTGAGTGTTGCGTCTGAGTTATAGAGATTTCTATTTCCAATATGCTAATTATGTATTGTCACAGGAGGCCAAAACGTCATTTTTTTTCTCCTTGTGAATGAAATTATTCTTGATTTATACAAAATATTTGGTAAACTCGCTGATATAAGGCCCAAATATAACATGGATGTGTAGATTTTTTTTATCTCTGCCAGCACGTTGTCCTGTGAACAGCATCATTAGCATATTGGAAATAACCTATAGGCCATTTTGACGATGTTGCGCACGCATCAGTAGAACAATAGTGCGATCTGCTGAGACTCGTTCTGGTTCACCAGCCTTTTGTTATATAAAACAGATTGCCATTGTTCTAGCTGCGCGCGCAACATCGTCAAAATGGCCAATAACTAACTCACAGACGCAACACTCAAATCAAGAAATATTTTACTATTCACCTATGTAACAATCGATATTGGTGATAAAAAAATAGGCTTATAGAGCTGTTTTCGGTATCGACGTAAGGCAGTTTGCGATGGATTGATTGCAAAGCTATCGCAAACTGGTTAAGATATAACCGAGTTAATGGCAATACAGATTACTTTGCGTTGCGATGGGTCTATCTATCTTTACGTATTGTTTGCGATCCGTCGGCGACCCATCGCAACGCAATGTAAACTGCATGTATTGCCATTAATTCGGTCACATCGCAAACTGTTTGCGAATGTTTGCGATGCCTTTACGTCGATATGGAAAACAGCCTTAAGAACAAAGCTATGTTATGTAATAACTCTTACATGATAATGTTAAGGTCAAACTGGCCTGTTTTTTCGAAGCACTGCGCATGTCCGTGACGCAAACTATAGTTTACGTTTCCCATCAAAATTTCATACATATATTAAATATTATGTAGTTTCATTTCACAAGTAGTTTACCTCATTTGCGTCCGTGTTGTACCGCCTATACAATCTCTCGCCTCCCGCTCATGTGAAATACTACTCATAAAATCCATGCATGTATTAATCTTCTTCTTTTTTACTCATAACAGATCACCATTTCATCTCCGTCGGAATAGTAGAAGTGAATCAACACAGTTCGTTTAGCCCTTACAATTGAATTAAGGAGGACTTCTAAGAGCGTTATTAATATGGACCATACACAATCGGCGCTGGTTAAAGGAATCAAAGAACAGAGAACATACAAACGTATTTCACTTGGCAACAACTTCCAAGAAGCCGATCCAGATGAAGTTCTCACTGGACACAACAAGACAACTGGGGATTTCTTTCAAAAGAAAAAAGCAAAACAACTCTTTGAAACATGTGCAAAGACCATGGACCAAAAACCTGGCGTAAAACGTAAAATTATTGGTGAAAGGGTTGCTACACTAGGCTCAGATGAGAATATTTATGTCAACTGTTTCGGAGGTGACTGTGGATTGTTTGCCTCTGTTCTCACGGCTTATAACTACCACTGGACCTTACGAACCTCTCCTGATGACTGGTGGTTCTGTGTAATCAAGCAAGTCGCCAAAGCCATCGACAACAACTCTAAGAAAGACTCCGTTCGCAAGATGTTTGTTGAGCATGAGGGAAAAAAGACACTTGAAGTTACTGTTAACTCCCCAAACATCTATGATGTTGACTACAGCTGGTTCTTTGATGAAATGGCAAAGCAGATATCACAGAACGTCAAAGTGCCAGAATACGTGGATGCAGTGACTGCAGATTTTTCCTCCACTACTGCAGTACAGAAGATTGTCTCGCAGGTAACACTGATGTCCTCAGTACAGAAATATTTTGATTTCCTTTACACAACCTTGTGTGGGATCCCTGCGGTAGAGATGCTGGGCACTGAAGAGGACTGGAAACGACTCCAGTCCAAGCTCAAGATCCTGAGGACACTGCTCGAGCCAATCGAAAACCACATTGGTTTGAGCAAAGATTGGTGGAACTTGATGGAAAATGTATTTGCTAAGTTACTTGGAACTTACCAAGGAAAACCAGACAAGACATGGTGGAGCCATATTATGAGCTACAAGAAAGCTTTTCGTTCAGGAGAGATATCAGGCTGGGAAGGTTGGATCGTAGAGTTTTTAGAAGGGAGCAAAGAGCGAAGGAAATCAAGTAAATTTACCAGTGGCCTCGTTACTGTTCCTCTTCACATCGCTGATCCCTCTGGTGTAAAGGACACTGCTGCTTTAGTGGCGGGAATGCTGGGGTTTACGGTCCACCAAGATGAAACGAAAAAGGTTTCTGTTCAACCATTTCAGGGTTGGTGTCTCATGCTGCCTGAAAACTCACCTTTCCGTATCGCAGCTGAACAGTAAAGGCGAACAAACATTACGTCTATCAATTCCAAACCTGTCCACCCCTCACCCCCGGCATTTCACCACTTATGTCCCGGTGATGGGGCATTTTTTCAGCGAAAAAAAATTGAGGGGTGGGGAATTTGTCAAAAAAGAGTCAAAGATAGCGAATTTGACATAAATGATTATAAGAGATTTGCACTCGGTCCAAAGCCCCATGGGAATTTGCATAGCTTAGCTGACCCCACGTTGGGGCATTTGCGACGTTCTGATTGAAAATGTTCAATGCCGGGGGGGGGGGGGGGTGGAGGGCAGGTTTGGAATTGATAGCTAGACACATCACAAGAAAAGCCCCTAAAAGAGACAAAGTAATTAGAATGTGTCGATGCATTAATTGCCTATTTATTAATTTTGGTTTTCTATTCAAGATATATCGAACAGTTTTGTTTTACATAGAGCCAGTTGGTAACACGAAAGAGTTGTGGGAACACGAACCTCTTGGCGCCAATTAGAGCCCGCATACTATTGAATCTGTTTTATAAAGCCTCATGCAAACACGGGTAACAGCCAATCGGAGCTCGTGTATTATTGACTCAGGACAGGAGACCAAATCTGCTCAGGAGTATTAAGGCCTGGGTCTTAAAATGGCCGCTGGTAAATCAAGACGGGGTAGTCTATCTCGTTCTCGTTGTAATCGTTTTCATTAAAACTTTGACAAACATGTTATTACGACCTTAACAACTACGCATGACAGTTTCCATGGAAACATGGAATGTGACCTTTGAACTCTAATTTTAAAAATATATATTTAAAAGCGTCCTGCATTATGGTAAAGCGTTTTCATATTTCCTGAATATTTATGCGTATGAATCAGAAATAGTCCAGTTTATAACTCCAACGAGGAGACTAGAGAAAAATATATTATACGGTAGTAAATTTGGGGTATCAAATTTCACATTAGCCTAAATCAGTCCACCCATAATATTTTGTCCTCGTTGGATTTATTAACTATGGGACTATCCGGCTCTGATTCACACGCATAAAAATCCCCGGCATATGAAAACTTTACCATAATGCAGACGGCTTTTAAATTAACTATTTTCGTTAGAGTTCGAAGGTCTGCGCCGTATCTGCATTATAAACACTTAGTATATATTTATGGCATCATATGCCAACATAAACACTTAGTATATATTTTTGTGATTTTAGCAAGAGTGTCGGCGATATCAGTTCCACGCATGTACGAAAAGAAAGGCAGAAAATGTAATCTTTATATGTTCATGCTCTTCGTATAGATACTTGCCAAAATGGACTGAATTAAATTATTATAGTACCGAGTGCCTATAGATATTTATGGCGTTCTTGATTTATTTCTCAACATAGAAATCCGTTTCTGAAACATTTATTTCGGTAATGCAGATGTGTTTTTCGTCTCAAAGTTTTATGTCGAGTCCAGGATTTCATTACGCTGGTTACCAGAGGCTCGAGAGTCGCGAGTCGCGAAGCGACGAGTCTCTGATGCAGTGGCCTCTGGAACCAGGGTAGGATTTCATTACCCTGACTCCCTGAGTACCAGAGATTTATAATACCTCTCTCTCACTAATAGCCGACTTCCGTGATATGCTTTACTTGTCATACACAGAGAAAAGAATAAATTTAATTTAGCACGGAGCCTCGTATTGAAACCTCTGTGCGTGACAAGTAAAGCATATCGCGGAAGTCGGCTATTCAGCGAGGAGAAAGGAAACTGATTCAGGCCGCTTCCCGTCGCTTCTCTCCTCGCTGAATTAACGCAGAGAGGTAATAAACCCCTAGTTCCGAACTGTGTTTCTTTTAACATCTGGCCATTTAAGAAACCCTAGCATTTCATCTGTGGCTGATATCATCCCGAGTTTTACATCCGTGATGCAATATGTTGGCCCCATTGACAGGGCCCCATCGGTGACATGGGCACCCTGTTAAAATATTATTATTATTATTATTATTATTATAATGGAATTACCGGCTTTAAATGGCGAAAATACAAATTTTACCATTATTAATGGAACATCAAACGAAATAAATGTACCTTTGCTCTATCTGTTGTCATTTATTGGAGATTTAATTGGGCTTTTTTTCCTTTTCTGATCTCCCTTTCCTGGACTCGAGGCTGGTTTTCTTCACGAAAATCGGTTCCATGGGCAACGTTTCCTTTCCGATATGACGGCCGAAAATAACTCAAGATTCTCCCAAAAATGTTCAGATTTCAAAAATGTTTATCCAAACCCTTCGAGATATCTCCACAGGAAGGTACTGGACAACAGTAAGATATTTCAACTTGTAACTAACATTTTCCCCCTTCTAACTAGCGTTATTAAAAACAAACTAGACAGTGATGTTCACTTATTCTCGGGGACGGGGAAAGTTGAAGGCTTTGTACACTGATTGTCCCTACGCTGTTGAGCGAGTTTTGACAGCAGGCCTGGCCGCTAAGGTGATTTCGAATCTTCGTGGAAAAGATCAGAGCTCCTTTCTCCTATACTCTTTATTCGTCTGTTGTTTCCATTTATGGCTCCTCTCTGCTTCTTCTCTTCTTTTTTCTGCTTTACAGTTAAATCGTACTTGCATATATAGTTAGGCAAGGCCGGTTACAATATCACTGATATTCGGGAATTTAATTTAATTTCCATGATTGGTTAGTTAGCTATATATTTCAATTTACAAGTGTTTTTAGCTCACTTGAGCTAAGCCAATTTGCGTATAGGAAATCTTGAAATATTCTAATTCTTGGGTTGCAATAATTCCCTTGAAATTCAAAAGCCAAAGACGCGGCAGCCATGTTGGAGGACAGAACAAAAGACACTAATGAGGAATCTGTTGTTAATGTCCCTCCAACATGGCCACCGTGACGTCATGTGAATCCAAGAATAGATCAATTTTTTTTTACTAATTAATACAAGATTGCTGCCTTACCCCGCTTAATTAGCGTAGGAGAATTTGCCGGCTCTTCGAATTATAGCTGTACGTGTCACAACTAGTGCGTGTCTGTTCGGATCAGCTATATACATGACCAAGCCACACTCATTAAAGTGACTACAAAATGTGACATCAATTATTACTAAGTTCCTTTAGCTGATCTCTACAAAATCTTAATTATATGCTATGTAAATTAGCTTGGCTCACATTCAAACTTTTCATGCGCCGAACCTAATTATGCATCCTGAAAGAAGCCGCCTAATTATCTTTTGTTTCATTATACAAATAGCTATGTCCGTCGTGGAACTCTCGGCTGGTTAGTTGCCCGCGGAAATTAAAACAAATATAAGCCCGAGAATGAAATCGATCACGTGACGTGATAGTTGTCGTCCGCGGAGGAAAACTATCAAGCGAACTTCGTTCTCGGGCTTATATGCTAGTTTCAAGAACATCAAATTTCCAAGGGAAACTGTCAGCCGATAGGTCCGAGACAGACACGGTCTATTTGCGTTATTGTTCAACACAAAATGCTAGTTTTAAGAACATCAAATTTCCAAGGGAAACTATCAGCCGATAGTTCCGAGACAAACACACTCTATTTGTCGTTATTGTTCATCACAAAATTGTCTTCCGCTCTCAGCGGGCACTATTATACAAATAGACTGTGTCCGTCGAGGAACTATCGGCTGATAGTTGCCCGCGGAAATTTGATGTTCTTAAAACAAATATAAGCCCGAGAACGAAGTTCGAGGGCTTATATGCTAGTTTTAAGAACATCAAATTTCCGAGGGAAACTATCAGTCCATAGGTCCGACACAGACACAGTCTATTTGCGTTATTGTTCAACACAAAATTGTCTTTCGTGCTCAGCGGGCACTATCGCCTGATAGTTTGCCTCCGCGAACGACAACTATCACGTCACGTGATCGCTTTTAGCCAATAAGCGCGCGCCAAAATTTTGTTAACTATAACGCCTGATAGTTTGCCTCCGCGGACGACAACTATCACGTCACGTGATCGCTTTTGACCAATGAGCACGCGCCAAAATTTTGTGGTGAACTATAACGCCTAATAGTTTGCCTCCGCGGACGACAACTATCACGCTACGTGATCGCTTTTAGCCAATGAGCGCGCGCCGAAATTTTGTGGTGAACTATAACGCTTGGTAGTTTGCCGCTCCGCGGACGACAACTATCACGTCATGTGATCGCTTTTAGCCAATGAGCGCGGACGACAACTATCACATCACGTGATCGCTTTTGGCCAATGAGCGCGCGCCAAAATTTAGTGGTGAACTATAACGCTTAGTAGTTTGCCTCCGCGGACGACAACGATCACGTCATGTGATCGCTTTTAGCCAATGAGCGCGGACGACAACTATCACATCACGTGATCGCTTTTGGCCAATGAGCGCGCGCCAAAATTTAGTGGTGAACTATAATAGCAGATATTACAGTTGCGTCTACGAATTGCAGTTTCTGCGATATTGACCCAAATGCCTCACTTCAATGTAATGAAGCGCTATTCAAACTGTGTATCTAAATTAGTCGTGCTTGTTTAGGAAGGTGTTGGTGACAAGAAGTGCTTCAGTACATCGAAGTGAGGCATTTGGGTCAATACCGCTGAAACTGCTGTTCGTAGACGCAACTGTAATATCTACTATTGAAACAAAAGATAATTAGGCGGCTTCCTTTTGATCTAATTAGGTTCGGCGCATGAAAAATTCGACGTTTGAATCGGACCTAAAAGAGCGTTAATGGAATGATAATGTGTTTTGATCCCCTTTGCCTGGGAGAGTCGGTCCATGGTTTCAGATAACCCTTTTTAAGGGGAAGATTACGACAACACCTTTCACTCCTTATTGCTGTTTCTCTTCTTCCTTGTATGAAAGATCGGCCATGGCTTGTACCCACTCCTTGATCTTGTCTTCTTCTCTTGTGTTGACGTCAGCGTGATGGATAACAGTTCTAATGACTGCTAATTTCTGCTGAAATAGATACTTTTAAAATTCTGCAAATTGGAACGTGCCGAGACAATCAAACATACAGAGGTTTCGGTCTACTTTATTTCGTCACTTGGTGCCTCCTCGTATTATTAATAGGAGATATTGTAGTTGAGTCTACGAATAGCAGTTTCAGCGGTATTGACCCGAACGCCTCACTTCAATGTAATGAAGCGCTATTCAAACTGTGTATCTAAATTAGTCGTGCTTGTTTAGGAGGGTGTTGGTGTCGTGTAAGAATGATGGTTTCAATGGCGCTTCATTACATTGAAGTGAGGCGTTCGGGTCAATACCGCTGAAACTGCTATTCGTAGACTCAACTACAATATCTCCTATTGTACAACTTGGGTGTTACATATTTGGTCCTTAACTAGACAGGGCTCAGTGGAAGGAATAATACTAATCAACTTTATTTATAGAGGGTAGACACATAACAGTATTACAACTGAAAAACCAGTGGCCCTCCTACAATTAATATCATAAAATAACCGTCGGACACAGTTCAAATGTATCCTTTATGTCAGAATTACACTGAACAGGAAAGAAACAAAATAAAGGCTACTATATATAGCTAAACTACAGTATATTGACACAATATTACAAAACTAGAGTTCGCTTGAGGCTATAGTACTGATAGTAGCTTAATCATATGTTTGATTAACAATATATACATAATTATGAATCATTCATAATTATATTTTTAAATCATTCATTTAAAAATAATATGAATTTATACTATTCATTATTTATTTGTTTCATATCAATTTTATTTTCTTCCAATTTGTCATACAATGTAGTAATATATTATGGATTATTCAAAAACTCATGAATAATTAATGAGCATGTTGTCCAATCAGATGAAGCAAATCAGTCACGTGCATGCTCCTTTATACCTGATAAAATCTCATCATTCTAAAAGGCCGGCGGAGGGATTTGAATTCTGTCCCAGAGGGAAACGGGGTTAATGATTGAGACAATGGAATTTCTATTGATGTTTCAGCTTTCTCACTGAATTGCTAATTAGGATGAACGTTTTATATAAAGAATATTAATGAACATGAAATTTTATATAAAGTTTCATCCTAATTAAGAATTCACTGATAAAGACCCAAAGATAGCAAAAAGTACGCGGAACATAATGTACCTAGATAATAAATTTTGCACTAAATTTACTAATATCAGCAGACTACCGAGATACACAGATAATATTTTTAAAATGAAGTTATCCAACTACCATTACTTGTTTACCGAGCCACTGTTTAGTTCCAATTATTAAACCAAACTCAAAGCCGTAAAATTATAAAAACGTGCATTAAACTTACATATTTTGTGCCGGAGTCAAAAATTTAGAGTCTGCCGTCATGTCAGTCACATCGCTTTCCAAGTCTTGAACTTTATCGAGGTAAACCACGACACCAAATCCTTCAAGTGCAGATTCTTCTTGCATTGCGAAATGCCGCTTCAAACAACATAGTATGGTAATTTCTTCATATCATTCCCTTGAGATGTTCGTAATTGCAGGCGGTGATTACTCGAATATTTTGCATGGCGTTGTGAATACAAAGGTTCAATGGTTCATTAAGTAACCATTCCCTTGAGATGTGCGTCTTTCTTTCATTGCATTCTTAAAGCGTTTTTGAAGCCGTTTAAAACACTCACAGCACGTGTTTTATCAAGTCTAAAAATTATCGGGCTTCGCCCTCGAATTTTTAAACTTGATAAAACACTGCTGTTCGTGTTTTAAACAGTACATAACAGTCGAGTTTTATATATTTGTCATGGTGATTAGAAGCTAGTGTGATTCATCTTAATATTATAGTGACTGATTAGAATTTAGTAATATATAAGTTACATGCATTAGTGACAGTTGCCTTGATTTAATATGATTACAAATCCCCACCCCTCCCCCCTATTTCACCCTAAATTTAATGGTTAATCATTAATTACACATGTATACCCAAGGGAGGGGTGGGTGGATAGTTTCCCAGAAACCCACACCCCTCCCCCCTATTTCACCCTAAATTTAATGGTTAATCATTAATTACACATGTATACCCAAGGGAGGGGTGGGTGGATAGTTTCCCAGAAACCTATTAAGTAATACTCCGGCTAAGAACAGGAGCACTGAACGGCAAGGAATATAAAAAGGTGTTAATTTTCTATTCTTCTTTCTCGTAATTTCATTGGTTGATACTCGTACAGAAAACCAGCAAGGCAATATATTTTCATTAGATAATTTGATGTTTTCAATTTAGTTTTGATCAAACTGTTTGGGAAAGTTATCAAATTTGTGATTTAAATATATTTTGTATTCCTCCTTTAATAATGTCAGATTTGCTGGATGGTGAATTATTTCAGTTTTCACAGCAAAAATTAGGCCATCCCTTCATGTAGGACGACACGAATTGCTACCAAATTGTATTGTATTGTATTGTATTGTATTGTGTTGCGTTCTATTGTTGCATTGAATTGTATTGTGTTGTATTCTATTGTATTTTTGGTAAAAATTCGTGTCCTACATAAAGGGATTTCCAAAAATGACCAACAGCGTACAGTTTCCTTTATCTTTAGTTGATAACTTTGACTGTGGATATCTCGGACAGCACTTAAGGAATATTGTTCAAGCAAAATAGTTAATGGCAATTGCTCATTGCCGCACTCTATTGTCTTTTGCTCCTGTTCTGTGGCGAACCGTTACTTGATAATTGTCTTATTCAATTTAAATGATTGTTTACCCTTCATGCACTAGGTCAGTTAGTAGATGAAGTTCCACCTGGTGGAGATAATACTAATAAATCATGATTATTAAGGCACTGATCTTGCCTCCTTTTACTGTTCAGCAGCATTGCGAAAAGGAGAGTCTTCGCGTAGCATGAGAGACCAGCCCTGGAATGGCTGCACAGAAATGCTTTTCGTTTCATCTTGGTGGACCGTAAACCCCAACATTCCTGCCACTAAAGCGGCAGTGTCCTTTACACCAGAGGGATCAACGATATTAAGAGGAACAGTAACAAGGCCATTGGAGAATTCACCCCGAATCAGACGCTGTTTGGTCCTGATTCCATCTAGAAAATCAACGATCCAGCCATCCCAGCCTTCATTCAATCCAGAAAAATACCCATTCTTGTAGCTCATAATATGGCTCCACCATCTCTTGTCTGGTTTTCCTTGGTAGGTTTCTAGCAGCTTATAAAATACCTTTTCCACCAAGGCCCACCACTTTTTGCTCAAACCAATGTCGTTTTCGACTGGCTCTAGCAGTGTCCTCAGGATCTTGAGCTTGGACTGGAGTCGTTTCCAGTCCTCTTCAGTGCCCAGCATCTCCACCGCAGGGATCCCACACAATGTCTGCATCGACAAATCAAAAAATTATTGTACTGAGGACATCAGTGTTACCTGCGAGACAATCTTCTGTACTGCAGTAGTGGAGGAGAAATCTGCAGTCACTGCATCCACGTATTCTGGCACTTTGACGTTCTGTGATATCTGCTTTGCCATTTCATCAAAGAACCAGCTGTAGTCAACATCATAGATATTTGGGGAGTTAACAGTAACTCCAAGTGTCTTTTTTCCCTCGTGCTCAACAAACATCTTGCGAACGGAGTCTTTCTTAGAGTTGTTGTCGATAGCGTTGGCGACTTGCTTGATTACACAGAACCACCAGTCATCAGGAGAGGTTCGTAAGATCCAGTGGTAGTTATAAGCCGTGAGAACAGAGGCAAACAATCCACAGTCACCTCCTGAAGAGTAAACGTAAATATCATCATCTGACCCTAGTGTAGCAACTCGTTCACCGACATTTTCCCTAGCAACCTTTCCATCGACATAACTCATTTTCTCCATGGTTTTTGCATATTGGTCAAAGAGCTGTTTGGCCTTGCCATGATTAATGCCGTTTATATTAGTTTCTCCGAGTACTTTATCCAGGTCGTCTACTTGGCGTTTCTTGGCTAACGAAACATACTTGATCTTGCTTGGCTCAGCTGTGGTCCCTGCATGTATCTGGCACTGATTCTGTGTTACCCATGTTTTTAAAACACCTTTTTGTAAGATGTAGTATTTGTCAAATCCAAGGGTTTAATAAGCCATCGCTGCCGACACCCTGTTATCAGTTTATGAAGTGAAGTCTGTCTGAAAATGATATGGAATAGAATGCATTATGCTTCTGTCTTTAGGAATTTTAAGACATTATCCATGATAACATGAATACAAACCCTTTTAGTGCTTATAAGGTCAAATTTTATATCATTAATATTGATTCTACAATAAAGTGAATATTTCTTGATTTGAGTGTTGCGTGTGTGAGTTATAAAGGTTTTCATTACATAGCCAACCACCGTATATGAGCTAGGGTGCGCTCTGATGGCTCCCTACTACTAGGATATCAACTTGAGTTACAATCTTAAATTGAAACGTCAGTTGTAGATGTAAACGTTGCAGTTATGGAAGTTGAACGTTGCATGGACTTCTGTTGAAGAAGCTGCTTAACTCTGCATGTGATTAAATTATTCTTGACACGCGGCCAATGATAGCATCACAAGTACTTTCTGGTGGTATAGCTATTTGGCTTTCTTTTTCTTTCCCTGGAACACCACAGATCACAGATGGCGTTTTGAGGATGCATGTACCTGATGAGACTAGCTGACATTTTCTATTGTTGCTGGAACTCGGTGATGCGCACCTCGTTGGCTATCAGCTCATATACGACTCGAGTTCGTGAAAATGATTATACAAAGGTAAATTACCTTTTATAAACATCCAAGTCATATTTGAAGCTTACGGTATACACTGTATCAGTGATTAATTTCACCAAATATTTTGTCTAAATCATAAATAAGTTCCGGTCACAAGGAGAAAGAAGACAGTAAATGCCTCATATGACGTCACGTTATTAGCATATTCGAAATAGAAACCTTTATAACTCATAAGGCTGGTTCACACTTGCAACATAAGCATAAGAACATACACAAGCGCAGATTGTACTTCATGGTTAGTTAATCCCTTTATACTTGAACAGGACAAAGCATTCATCCAACCTTAAAGTACAATCTGCGCTTGCGTATGTTCTTATGCTTATGTCGCAAGTGTGAACCAGCCTATAGACGCAGCACTCAAATCGAGAAATATTCTACTATTCACTTTATGAAGAGTCGATATTATCCCATAAAATCCGACCTTATAGGCACTTTAAGCCCCAACAGTACTCAACCGAGCCTCCTCCGCAGGCATCTCCAATCAGATTTTAAAAATCGTGAATTGGGTTACCTGTGACTCCCTGCAACAGGGAGCACATAATCTGATTTCCTCAAAAATTAGAGATGCCTGCGGAGGAGGCTAGTACTCAACATTAACTTAATAATATAATAATAACTTTAATGGACTCTCCCTAAGCGCTTTTCAGGCCCATTTACAATAAATTTAAAATGCACTGACATAATATCTAAAATTATACAATAATTACAATACGTACATGTAGAAACTACTCCAATGTTAGAAATTCCTCTAGTAGATAATATTTAAGGTCCCTTTTAGATTTGGCCAAACTGGTGCTGTCCGTAAGACTACTTGGTAGCGAATTCCAAAGCGACACGGTGCGATAGAGAAAAGTCCGCTGACCGGCGGCGCTCTTATACGCTGGGATACTAAGCTTATCCTTATTTCTAGAGTGAACCGTGGAACATGTAGTAAACCTATCAGCGAGATAATACGGGGCTAACCCCTTCACACACTTAAAAGCTAAACCACCATCTCTATATGACAACATACGGTTGACTAGCTGCGTACAGCATCCCCTACTTGAGGGAGAACGGCGATTTCATCGTTTCCGTTTCTCCCCATGTAGGGTCTGCGACTCAGAGCCCAAAACCGTGTCCGTGACGTCACTTCCAAATTTCTGGTAATTAGCTATTTATGCATAACGAAGTCAAAACGAGATGGCGATTGAAATGAGATTTCCAAGTGTAAAGTCCGTCGGAGAGGAACTTTCTCTCAAATTTGGAATCCCATCTCTCAAATGCGAACAGCTTAATACTTTATGTAACTTTATTCGTGGGAAAGATGTGTTCATGAGCCTTCCAACAGGCTCGGGAAGGTCACTGATATTTACAACTGGCGGCCCCTTCAAACCAACTCGCGGCCAGGTTCGGGCGTTTTGAAGAAAAGTGTATTAGTCATTGAAGTTACTCCGCTTGTTGGCCTCATGAAGGATCAAGTGAAGCGCTTACATATAGTCATGGATTTAAGGTGAATATTTGAGCAGGGATTTTAATTGTCTGAACAGAGATTAATAAATGCAATTTATAGTCAAGCTCGGTACTTAAACACTATATTCTTGGCAGGGAGAGAGGGTGAGAAACAGAAACATAGCAGAACTAAACAAATGCTTCATTACTTCGATCCCTAGCTGTTATACTCCTATGTAAAAACAATTTTCCCCAACCTCCAAACAACATTGTTAATAAAGACCTCCATGTAATCCTTCATGAGGGCAACAAGCGGAGTAACTTCAATGACAAATGCATTTTTCTACAAAACGCCCGAACCTGGCCGCGAGTTGGTTTGAAGGGGCCGCCAGTTGTAAATATCAGTGACCTTCCCGAGCCTGTTGGAAGGCTCATGAACACATCTTTCCCACGAATAAAGTTACATAAAGTATTAAGCTGTTCGCATTTGAGAGATGGGATTCCAAATTTGAGAGAAAGTTCCTCTCCGACGGACTTTACACTTGGAAATCTCATTTCAATCGCCATCTCGTTTTGACTTCGTTATGCATAAATAGCTAATTACCAGAAATTTGGAAGTGACGTCACGGACACGGTTTTGGGCTCTGAGTCGCAGACCCTACATGGGGAGAAACGGAAACGATGAAATCGCCGTTCTCCTTCAAGTAGGGGATGCTGTACGCAGGCTAACGGTTGACAGGCAGCCAGCTTACATGATCGAATTTCCTGGTACCAGATACAATTCTTGCTGCAAAGTTTTGCACATTTTGAAGCTTACAGATATTCTTCTTAGTCGTGTTCGACCATACTGAAGAGCAATAATATAATTTGCTGAATACCACAGCATTAATGATATTCTGCAAAGTCCTAGTGTCGAAGATGTGTTTTACTCTATTAATCTGACATAAACCAGCTATGCAAGCAGAGACAGTATTCGTAATATGTTCATCATAACCCAGTGTCGCATCTATCTGCACCCCAAGATCTCTTGCGGAGGGAACCGGTGACACCTCTTTCCCCAACAAGGTCACATGAAGACCTGTAGTGACTTGTTGCAGTATCTGGCGTGTCCCAAGCACCAACAATTTGGTTTTACCAGGACTAATCAGGAGACTATTGTGACAGCACCAGCAATCATTTAATCTTCAGTAATTTGCAATACAACAGCGTCAGCATCCTTCACTGGGAATGACAAGTATAATTTAGAGTCATCTACATAGGATTCCAGGGAACCAATTTCTGGGACAGTTGGTAAATCATTAATATAAATATTGAAGAGAGCCGGTCCCAATACGAAACCTGTGGAACTCCATGGACGGTCGTGCACAAGCTGGAAACTTCAAATTCGGAGCCGTTTCTGACATACTGCTTCCGCTCGGAAAGATAGCTCCTGAACCATTCCAACTCTGTGCCACAGAGGTCAAGTGCTTGTAATTTAGCAAGGAGTGATAAATGCTGTGATCAATGCTGTTGAAGGCCTTGCACAGGTCCAGAATAACTACAAACATCAGCTTCTTTAAATCCATGGCTTCCAGTATCTTATCTGACATCATGATGTTCATTGTCTCAGTTGAATGTAGCTTTTTATTCCCGCTTTGGAGTTCAGTTAGACGCTTATTTTTATTCATGTGAGAGGTTAACTGGTACACAAGTTAGAAGAAGCATTGGCCTAGTACATCATGCATTGTGCTATTGTGTGTGTGATGAAAGATCTGGAATCCATAACAATAGACACTACACCGAGTGCTAGTGAACAATGGCTTTTGGCCTGATCTTATGTCGCTTAGTCAACCAAGATCCCAAACTGCATGGGTCGTGAAACAAATTTCCAATGACTTTAATCATGATTCGAGTCCAGATAAGTGCTACAAAAAATATTTTATATTTAGTCTGTTCCATCTATGATTTCAAGACTAAAGTCATAAATTATATATTGTATATATGGGTTTATTCTATAAGACACTGGAAGTTCGGTAATGCTGTATTGCTGAGCCTGGTCAGGGTTAATTGTCTCCAGGATTTGGGTGAGTAAGATCAGGCAAAATGAGAAATGGTTAAAAAAGTAGAAAAAAATGGGAAATACATTTGGGGGTAAGGTGTCATGGCGGCAAGACAGATGACTAACAGTTCTCTGAAGCTAATCATATTAGTACACTTCTATGTCTCAATTACATCGAATCAAGGAAATTTTCACTTAAATAATTATTCATATATCCAAATTACGAAAAAGAGAAACCTAAGGTTGAAACACTGCAACAGCAAAGGTGGATCGTATCACGCTGTCCATGAAAAGATGCTGAGCTGGCTTTACGAAGACGAGGATAATTAATACTATAGCAATAGCTGTGCTTATACTTTAACTATGAACACCTTTGTTTGTGCAGTGATATTAGTCCAAATCCCAGACCATTAACCAAAAGAAATTGTGATTGTTGCTCCTGCTTGACCCACATAAAATGCAGTAGGATATATCACACCAAAGGAGTACAAGCAGCTTCAGTCTTGCATAGACTGCTTCAATTAATGCCTGACTAGCCTCGTTTTGGTGTTTTTCGCATACTTTAAGCCTCAGTGATAAATTCACAAGGGTTCATTATTTCTTCTCCAATCTTATAAACCTTACTAACATGCATATTTGATTTTAAATGGCACAGTTTATTCTCATGAAAATAACAGGCTTCAACATTATGCTAATTAGCCACAGCCATAATTTGCATTCGGGTGTACCGTATATGCCCTCCTTGTTTGGTCAGCTTCAGCAACTACCTTTTGCTGATATAAGCAATATCAATTCCAACTACAGTTCCAACGACAGAATGTAATCAAACAGAGCTGGATGAAACATAGGGAGAGTATGATCAAATGGTGCAAAAGTATTGGCGTAATGTCAAACTGGGGCATATCAATGCATTTAAATGGAATAGCTGGATTTAAATTCCACCAAATAAAAAGTTGGCTGTTGGCAGGGAGACTAGACATTCTAGTAATTTCAGAGATGACAGTTGACTCCAGTTTCCCTATTAGTCAATTTCACATTCAGGGCTTTTGTCAGTGTATCGAGCCAATATAGGAACATTCATGGGGGCAGCTTCATGGTTTATGTCTGCTCTCTGCTGTCGAATGGGCAAAGTTCAAGACTGAGTCTATCATTCTCAAAGTGAAAATAGCAAAATTGTGGGAAACTATTGTTGGAGTTTATAGACCAAAATGGCAATGGGAGCTCGAGCTAGGCTCCTTATATGAAGCTGTAACTGAGATCTCAGGCAATTCCTTCTTCTTGGGGGACTATAATTGTGAAACTGAATGTTTATGCGGATGACAGACAACTGTACTACTCTGATAAGGACCTAACTGAAATGAACAGTCACATCCAGCATGCCATGGCACTATATTAACCACACACTCAACATTGTAAACTGCATGACAGCTACTAGCACTGCAAGCAGTCTGCAAAAAATCACTGAGCATCTTGGAAAATAGTAACATGCATATTTTCAAAAAAACAAAGCACAGTCCTCGCACCGCTAAGGTCTATAATCTCTAAATTTAAACCTACTACTTATGCTTTACAGAATAAAACCAGCACCAGGCCCAGAGTAAACACAGAACGCTTCAAGAACAGTTAAAATATAAATAGATTACTTTTTAAATATGGTTTGGCCATATAGTTTCCTACTCATGTAAGCGCATCAAATTACAATTACTTCTATTATTGCTACATACCAATTGTTTTAACATATATTGTACTTTACCTATGCATATTAAATATTTATTATTATTATTATGTCAGTAATATGTAAAATGCCATGAGACTGTGGTGATCGATATGGCACCATATAAATATAAATATAATATAAATATATAAAATTAAATGGAATGATCGCTAACCCAACTAAGCACCAAGATAAAGCTTTGAACATAAAATTACAGAAGCCTGCCGGGCCAAGAGTGTTTCCATGGCAATGTCATAATTAGCACAGTGATGTGTACTTTAGTACCATACGTATAATATTGTTTTTACCCACTATTTTCAGATATATTCTTCATTTTGTGATTTGTCTCCAGGCTTCTGTCTATCAAATGACATCACAGTTCATCTAATTTGCATATTGCAAAGACCTGAATATCTCTGCAATGAGATATTAACAAATGGAAAATGTCACCATTCCTTACTTCGAAAAGGTTTTCAAATGAGATCAACTTAATTTCGATTCTTAGGCACTTTAAAGCTGTTTAAATCTTCCTATGTGAAAGTTATAAAATGAGTGGCCGTGCATGTTATATTGGTAAATATATGTATATGTCCCCAAAGTGGACGAATAATATAAAACATTTTAGAACGACAAAATTCTATAATCAGTTGCTAATATACAGCAGCTATTTCAAACATTAGGTTGTACCAGACAAACTGCAGACAACAAGCAACATTCCCAGACCAAAATTAATTGTGGTTGTACCTGAAAGTGAATTTGTTTGTTGTTGGTTCAAAAATTGGTGCAATTCAAGTACTAGGCAGTCAAACACTATTCACTTCCGGCCCCTATGCCATTGCGTCTCCCTGGCCCCAAAACGAACCCTAACCGTCACAAAACGAGTATTTAGAGCTAGGGTTCACAAGTAAACGGTGAAATAGTACTGAATAATTGCAGTATTTTTGTTATTACAACCTGACACGTGACTTCCGGCCCCGAGTATTTGAATCAAGCCCAAATATTTATGTTATCCTGCGAATCGATTTTAGAATTACACCAATAACCACAATCCATTTCGGTCTGGGATTATGGCGCTTGTCGTTACATATCCGGGACAGTCTTTTTGAAATAGCTGTATTCTGCACGACTGCGGGCTTCTGTGAACTACGTGGAGTGGACAGGTATTCTATAGTTTAGCCGAGCAGCAAGAAAATGAAAATTCCGGTCAAATACGATCTAAAAATTCTCTATTTAAAGAATTTCTCGACAGAAGTGAGAAGAGTCGAGAAGACACAACGGAATCCACAAGACCACAGGCTAACCATCCGGGTGTCTGGAAAACGAAGACCTAGAAAGCGAAGACCGAAGACCTGGAAAACGAAGACCCAAAAACGAAGACCGCCATAAATAATATAACATGATAAATTATGTTAAATGCTGCTGCTATTGTTAATTGGAAATCGCGAATCGCAGTTGAGCCGTAAAAGTGCGTTTGGGAAGAAATGATCTTTGTTTTACGGATCTGAAATATATCGAAAATATATATACGTCGGTTAGACACATGCAATTTAATCTAAATTGGATATAGGCACGAATAAAAACATTATCTGTGTGTCGGTTAGACACATGCAATTTAATCTAAATTGGATATAGGCACGAATAAAAACATTATCTGTGTGTCGGTTAGACAGAATTTAATCTCAATTGAATATAGGCACGAATAAAAACATTAGCTGCTATAGGCTCTTCGTATTCCAGATCTGGAAAACGAAGACCCTAGCGTAACTAACTGCAGCTAATGTTTTTATTCGTGCCTATATCCAATTTATATCCAATTTATGTCTTCCCGGCTAGTCGCTCGAATTCTCTTGCTACCATATTTACGATTGTTCAATTTAAAAGGGGGTCTTCGTTTTGAAAACGAAGCCCCGAGCGTAACTAACTACAGCTAATGTTTTTATTCGTGCCTATATCCAATTTAGATTAAATTGCATGTGTCTAACCGACGTATATATATTTTCGATATACATGTATTTCAGATCCGTAAAACAAAGATCATTTCTTCCCCAACGCACTTTTACAACTCAACTGCGATTCGCGATTTCCAATTAACAATAGCAGCAGCATTTAACATATCATGTTGGCTAAAGTGAACAATCTGCACCGAAAAAAAGTGGTCGGCCGACCACTTACCGACCACTTACCGACCACTTACCGACAACACTTGAGAACTGCAGTTTAGATGGTTTCCTCTGCCATTTATGCATTGTAACATACGCTTACTATGTTGTAGACAGTTGGATATTGATGAAAATAGTGTACTCATTATTTTTGTCTGTTCTTCTTTGCAGCAATTTCTCAGTATTAAATGGTCACACTCAACTCCGCCGGTGAATTAGCGAACCCGACAATACTTGAGAACTGCAGTTTAGATGTTTCCTCTGTCATTTATGCATTGGAACATATGCTTACTATGTTGTAGACAGTTGGATATTGATGAAAATAGTGTACTTGTCTCTTCTTCGTATTGCGACGAATTTCGCTCTTTGTTCCTACGAATATCGCCGAAATTTCGTCGAAATTTCGGGCAACTTTTAGTTCGAAATTTCGACGAAGAATCGATCGCCAACCTGACACAAATACCGCGGGGCGCAAATCATTTCCATTTACGCGAACTGACTGATCTGAGCCATTAAAGCTCTTTTAATTCATACACACAACGGCTCTTCTAAGAGCCACCAAATAAATGAAAGCCTATGGCATCATTGCTTTGAAAAAATTAAACACACTTTTCTCCGCTATATTAAAAAGAAACACCCCCCACCAAAAACACACACACAAAAACAACAAACAGGTTAGGCCTGGTAACAAGTGATGCCATGCGGTCAAAACAAAATGGCGTCGGGTTTACGCTCGTTAAGAACTATCGATGTTATTGTTGGCCCTGAGATTGTTGCAAGAACACTAAAGTGTTGTGAAACTATCTTTAGAAGCTTTTAAGAGTTCTTATATGGTATTTTATTTCAACTGGACCTAGTGAAGAGATGACAAACACGTAATTTTCGAGTCCGCAAGTTACCGACCACTTACCGACCACTTACCGACCACTTTTTTCGGTGCAGATTGTTCACTTTAGCCATCATGTTATATTATTTATGGGGGTCTTCGTTTTTGGGTCTTCGTTTTCCAGGTCTTCGGTCTTTCTAGGTCTTCGTTTTCCAGACACCCCTAATCATCCTCACATTTTGTGTATTTGTCACTGATATCGATCATGTCTTTCTGTTAATCCATTATTTCTTAGCAGATCGAGTCCCCGAAACTCACTCATGTAATCGATTGTGAAATAAAATGTCGTTTTGACTTGTTCTGCTGTGTTGATTTAGTTGGTTTTGTTGGTTGTTTACGCGCGCGCTCATAAATTCATAAATACAGCTCGGGCTTCCTCCAAAGAAATTCCTCCAAAAGCTTCTAAACATAAAGTAACCGGTACCAGTAACGTTATCTGAACAGACTTACTTGATTGAACAGTCTTTGCCTTAATGCTTTAAACTCATTTTGCTTGCACTAGTTGACTCACAGTCGACTTCCATTGCTTCCTCGTTCCCACGTTCCCTCGTTTACGCGCCAGTAATCCAAGATGGCGTATCTTCATCTGGGCTTTCACTCGGGCCACTAGACTTGCTCCAAGTCGAACTCGCTGAGTCACTTGGTAAGCGATTACTGGGTCAAAAAGCCGGCAAAAAGCAAGTGCGAGAATCGAAGCGAGAGGCGAGTTCGACTTGTTTCACTTGCAGGAAATTGAATCGGGGATTATGTTTTGGCGCGAAAACACATTTCAGGGGCGGAGCTAGCCTCCGATGCAGACGTCTTGTGTGGTTCGTTTCTCTCCCTCCCACACCAACGTCTGCGAACTCGAGCCACATTTTGTGTTCCGTGACTTACGGATTGTTTACTTTGACCAATCAATTTGCTAGTTAGGGTTTTCCCATAGCCCAAACATAATTAATTACTTCGTGGACCGTGGGAACACAAACATTTGATTGGCTGATTATTTCGACTTCCATTTTTGCACGTGCAGCACGTGCTAGCCGCCTAGGGTTACCAAGTGGTAAAAAAACACATATTTCAGTGCATAAAATGTGGACTTTGGCTATGGATTTTGAAGCTTCCGAATATCTCTAAAAGAAAGATCTTCACGTCATTCCCGTTGCCACAAAAAAAACCTCTGCTTTGGTGGCAAGAATACTCAGTTTAGCGACTTGTAGGGAATCTATTCATATCGACGAGCTGTGCATTTTAATGAGCTCCCGGAAAATGAGAGCTGCTCTCTGATTAGCTGAACAAAAAAACCGGCTTGAGTTCGCAGACACAAGACGTCTGCATCGGAGGCTTTGACAATCTCTTTCTGAGGACTAACTTGACACGTCAACATACAATGTACAATGCCTGAAGAATTGACGCTTTGTGATTGGGCAAACCTTAGTCCGGTTGAAAAATCAACCGGTAAATTTGGCGCGCTGCAAGTGGGAAAAGTCCTTCATACGGGGGGCTAAGAAGGACTTTGAGAAAGTCTATCGGGCCACATGAGATTGAAGATGAAATACACTTTCATTTGAAATCCTCTTAGTAATAACCAAAGGGAAGAATTATTAGCTGAATTTAGGAGTGGCCGGTAGCGCGGTGACTTTCATTCTCTGCTCCCCTAGTATATATGTAATTTAATATTTTTGTTTTTCTCGTGTGTTGACCTTTTAATTCAGTAAACACTACTTATTCGTTTAACACACTGCATTTGAGCAGGCATATATTCATTGTTTTGAACCCGAGAATTAACCGTACTACCGCTAGTACTTCATGGTCCCTTTCTTTAGTAGTGGGTTGTCGGTCAGGTGATTGTAAACTCTCGTCATTTAGCACAGAAAATGTATTCTGATGAATAGGAATCGGGTTGTCATGTAAGAAAGATGGCTCTTGAACAAACTGATAAGCTTCAGTAGGTTGGGTAGTCTCGGAACACTGGAGACCTTGGTCTTTCATTGTCTTCTTTTTTGTATTCTTGTTTTTTTTTTTAAAGTTTGAAAGAGTCGGATCTCAGCTTTATTATATCCGCTTTCAACTCGCCATTTTCAACTTCTATAGGTCAATAATATATTCGTGATGACAGCATCTTGATTTCGGTCTTGTATATATTATCTTGCTGCACTAATTTGTCTTCCAAATGACTGAGTTTGGTTTCTTGATTCGTGTTTTGATGTGACGAGAGTAAGAATTCATTACGCATATCAGTTAGGTCAGCCTCCATGTTACAAATCAAGGTCGTTAAAGCAGCGAGAGAGTTCTTATTGCGGGCTAACAATCCTCGTGAAGAATCTAAAGAATTCCGTCTCTTCCGGTTCGAATTTGACTCATGTGTATGTTGCTTTTGGAGTTTCAAGGATATGTTGATCCAAAACTACAGCCTCTTGGGTTTTTTCATTGACTTGTGAACTTGCAGGCTCTGTAATTTGTTTTGTTTTCTTCGTATAACATAAAGTGTTGAACATGTTCATTTTCTCAAGCATGTCGCGCGTGACCTCTGTTTCTTCATTCATTAAGTTCTCTACTTTCATCTGTAATCTGGGAAACTCAATCTTTGCCCATGCCTTGGCACATAACTATTCCTGTTGTTAAGCAGACGTGGATGATTATAAGTAAAATCCTTCGACAGCTTGTACCGTTTCCGCTAGGTCAATATCCTCGCTGGAACGAAATAATTTGATCTCAATACTCTCTGATCCAACTTACGGTAAATTTAAATCTCTGACAGTTTTTAAGAGACTCATAATATTGGTCTTGAAGTGCCTTCACCCAAAATAAGATGTTCTCCTCGCCGGGATGTTTTAAATGCAGCACAGCGAGCCGATGGCTTATAGATTCCAATATCTATTTCTTCGAATTTTAGCTTTCCGGATCCTGGCCTCTTCACTAGCTTCAGGTCGTCGTACGTGTCGTATATAAAATCACTGGCCATCTGGGTAAAAAACGCGGTCCTTCGGCTCCGACAATAGCGCCAGTTGAAATATCCTGAGCCTGTTGGAAGGCTTTCGCACGAGTGAAGTTAAATAAAACATTAAACTGGCTTACATTTGAGAGATGAGACTCCAAGTTAGAGAGAAAGTTGCTCGCGGGTCCTCCCGACCTCCGCCATCTTGCTTTACTGTATTAAATTATGTAAATAAATTAACCTGGCGACTGTTGCGTGACCAGCACAGTGCAATCTAATTGGTGTGAATTTGACCTTTAACGCATGCGCAGAAATCTTGCTACACGGAATAAAAATAATAATAATAATAAAAAAACGACTTGCATTTTAAGACTCGGTGCTGCCACAGGCAGCCCGAGTAAAAATGTTGTTCAGTAAAAAAGAGAAGAAAAAAAAGTTTAACGTCGAGATTCGAACTCCCGATCCCACGTACGCAAAAAAGACCGCTCTGCTGTCTGAGCTATCAAAGTATTACTAACTTCTCACATGAGAAAAATTGTAAGCGGAATGCAATGAACAATGATTTTATTCGCATTCCCATATTACATGAATGGTATTGCTAATAGACTAGTATAAAATACACGGGGAAGAAGGAAAGGAAAAAAAAAAAAACGATAATAACAAGTATATATATTTAAAGTTCATACTGCGGCTAGACGTGAAAGTAAGACGTCTCGCCGTTCAAAGGCTTTATAAATAAAGTGACCCAGTCTTTTACATATAAACGGGTCAACATTATTGAACAGAAACAGCTGGGTCTTGTCAATGTTCTTTAATCCAGGGAAATTAATACAGTATTTGCTAATATCATCAAATAGCTTGTACCTCAAATTATCGTGTATATGAATCACAGAAGAACATGAAGTGGTTTTCGTCTTCTATATCAGTTGATAGACAGCACTGGCAGGTTCTCAGCTCTCTTGGTAACTTAGGCTGTGCATGTCTACCAACTTCTATACGTAGATTATGATTTCCAGTTCTTAATTTGGCTAATATTCTTCTGTGCTTCATATTTTTTATCATGTCATAGCAATCGGAACTATTAGAATCAACTTTAAACGATGAATAAAAATAGAGCTTCGTGTTTAATTGAACAAGTTTCATCTGATGTAACTTTGATTCTTTTGTAATATTCAATGTGATGTTATGTATATGTTTTTTACTTAATTTCAATCCTTGAGAGGTAATAGAAGATTGTATATTTGGTATCGGTTGAAATGTCTCTAACAGTTCATTGCGTACAATTGCCCCTAAAATCAGGTCATGACCGTGTGGAAGACTGAGAAAAAGCACACAACAACTCTATTGCTTTTCTCCGTTTTAGTAAACTGGTTTTGTCAACAAACTTGAATAAAATTTGTATATTTACTATTGAAACAGGGAAGGAACATTTTTCACGAGCGAGAGAAAACTATTTTATTTCTCGCAAAAAATATTGGACTCAGGTCCCACGCGTCCAAGTCGCCAGTCCTCGGAAGCGCTCTTTGGCTGAGTTTTACCGTGTTTTAACTTGAAACTCAAGCAGCTCGGTTTCTGTAGTAACGGAGGCCTGGCTACTATATTTTCCAATATAGCTGACGAAGAAAGCCTTCTGGCAAGAGAAAAACGCTCGCGAACTTGGGGCACTTATGCAGTTCTGTCTCATACAAACGGCCCCTACAGCGACCCCAAAAAACCTTGAGAAATCGCATGATTCGTTTAATTTATTGGCAAACAAATACAAGTCTCTTGAATGGCTTTAGAAGTACATCAGATTTCCGATGTTAAGTATTTTATTGTGGATCTTCGTAAAGCACAACAAGCTGGTGTTCTTCGCGACGGACTCATTTCCATACAAGACGCGGCCATTGCGGGGCCGTATTCATGGTAAGAAAATCGCTAGATAGACCTACAGTACAGAGGTTAGGATTAAATTAAGTTGTGTTATTGTCGTAATGATTTTATTTTCCGATGTTAAGTTTTCTTCGAAATGTGCTGTTATCTTGCCATACGTTTATGAAAGTACGGCTGCACGCGTGTTTACTGTAAAATTTCGGAGTTAATGAGCTTGAAACTTGAAATTTGACGCCAAGATATTATGCAAATTAGAAAATACACCGAAAATGACCTCCAATTTTACGCGATGTTATTAACTGAGGTCATGAAGCTCGGCTTATTTGAGAGCGCGAGATCGTTTGATATCTTTAAACATTGCTTCGCAATACTATCTTCGGGGAGATCCTGGAGATGTTGTAGGAAATGTAATATATTCCGGTAAATTACTGATTTTAACGATAATCGCCCGACTTCATTCCGAGTAGACACGTTAAGGGCCCGTTTGTTGAGTCCGAGATAGTATTTAAAGAACTGCGAGTGAAGTCTTTCAATTGTATCTGTTTCCCATTTTGGAAAATTTATACTATCATAAGCCCCCCATATTTCTGAGTTGTACAATAAAATAGGTAAGAATAAGGTGTCAAATAACTTGTTGCACATTTTTATCGGCATTTTGGAGAAATCTAGGTACCGTTTTGTAGCAAAAATAGATCGACGAGTTTTCTCAGTAGACTTTAGTTTTGACTTTGAAAAACTACCATTACTTGAAATTGTGGTACCCAAGTATGTATAGTCAGGAACATTTTCAATCTGAGAACCGTCTAAGAAGAATTTATATTTCTCCATGGTAGATTTTCTGCATTGTTTCTGAAAAATGACGGCTTTAGTCTTTTTAGTATTTACTGACATCCACCAATCCTTACAAAATTTTTGTAAAGTATTAATACTTCTTTGAAGACCTGCGGCTGAGGTAGATATTAGAACTAGATCATCTGCATAGAATAATGAATTCAATTTACTTCCGTCCGAGAGGGTAATCGGGTCTAGTCCATCAGTCTTTTGTAGAGAAATTGGAAGGTCGTTTAAATATAGATTGAATAATAGTGGTGATAAAATACAGCCTTGGCGAACTCCTCTATTATATTTAAAGAATTTTGATCTCATATTTCCTGATTTGATACAACATTCCGTTTTAGAGTACATGTCGGAAATCAGACGAAGGAATTGACCACCTATTTTGTTGTTTAGCAATTTCCACAGTAAGCCAGGATGCCAAACTGAATCAAATGCTTTTCGGAAATCTACAAAACAACAAAATAATTTTCCTTTTGTTTCATTAATTACATACTTATCAATCAGAGTGCGTAAAGTGAAAATATGGTCTGCCGTTCTATTGCCAGGTAAAAAGCCGATTTGAGAATGGTGCAAAAGCTTCTTGCATTTTAAAAGGGTATGCAATCTGTTATTGAGTATAGAGCAGAACAGTTTCCCCAAACAACTTGTCACACAGATTCCTCTATAGTTTGATGGATCTGATCTATCACCTGATTTATAGATAGCGCTAATAATACCATTTGTCTATATATCGGGATATACACCCGTTCTTAAAATAAGATTAAACAATTTCGAAATAATGGGAACCAATATATTTACCTCGCATTTGAGCATCTCGTTTCTAATTTTATCAATACCCGGTGCTTTTTTATTCTTTAGCTTTTTAATTGCTTTTCTGATTTCATCTTGTGAAATTGATACGTCTAAAGAAGTCCCATGTGTGTTGGACATATCGATGTGTTTAATTTCCTCAACAATTGCATTTTGGTCAGACGAGAGGTTTTTCTCTTCAATAGAAGAATGAAGGTCGCTAAAATGTGTGAGTAGATTGCTCACAGGAATCGACTGGTCGGTTTGTTTCTTATTGTCACTGTTGAGAGATTTTAGAGAAGACCAGAATTTTCTTGGATCTTTC